>JAQFVV010006702.1:0-451745 GCA_028023455.1 Epiperipatus broadwayi
TAAAAATATTCAAAAAAGTAGCATTCAAGAGGCAAAACTTAGGCTTCAAATGCATAACTGGAAAGATAAAATATTGATCAGTCAATGTAAGAAAAGTCTTGTGATACTTAGATTGCCAATAAACATATATTTGCAGTTATATTTTTATTGCCCAAAATCAAACATGCATTTAGGCATGGGTGTTCTATTGTTAAACCATAACATTTAATCTTTGTAATAATTTTTTATTATTGATGCTCTTTTTATAAAACATTTTGGCACAATTTTTAATCATAAAATTAGAGTATACTGTATATAAAAATATAATTACATACAAAAAACTTATGGCATAGCAGTTATCATTACATCAACCTACTATAACCTGTAAAAATTTGAATTCAAAAAGCATTTTCAAATTTTAGGCAAGCTTAGAATTTACTGTTTTAATTTAAAACATGGGCAGCTCTTTGACAATCTCGTTAACCATTCAATCATTGATTGTTTAATAATAAGTTCATTATTAATAACTAGAAGATTAAATTAAAAAATAAAATCATTCAAATTCTAACTATTCATTAATTGCCTAGCCCAGTTAGCAATGTCCTTCCATTGTTCTTTTATGGAAAGATGCTGAAGAAATCTATCAACTATGAGATAAATTACACTGCATGCTTTGAGATAATTAAACTTTAATAATGCCAGAAGGAGGCACTTTTTAAAAGCCTAACTATTAAGTATATATTTATGTAAATCATGATATGATATAATATTTTTTTAAAAATAAAATCATCAAATTACAAAAAAAAAGTCAACTTTATTTCTATTAATTTTTTCTTTCAATTATAAGTTATTGGGATTCAAAAAAATTCAAACGATGTAATCTTAAATTATTAGCATTTAAAATTGTTGTAAACTAGTTTATTCCATAAATTTAAAGCATCAAAAAAATTGTAATCTGGAAATTTATTTTCACTTTTCATATTGCATGGAATGGCAAATAAAAACATTCTATTCATGCCTGTATATTTTTTGAATAGTGAACTCTGTGGTATAGAGTGATAGCAGAATTAAAAGATCTTGAATTAAAATTCAATATGCCATTTCTACTGATTGAACTTCATATGACTTTCAGAGAAACCAATTCATGCCATTATTAGTGATATTACTGTATGTTAAAACACTAGTTCAAGAGTTAAAATAGTTTCTATAATCAGTATAGTAATTCCAGTTACAGTACCTAGTCTAGGATGTGGTTTTCATTTATAACTTTTCCTTAATTAGAGCATGAATCACAATTTAACTATCACAGTTTTATTTTATGACCTGTAGAGAGAATTATTAATTTTTTATTTTAGTTAAAAGAATATATTTTAAAAGTATTATTATTTATTAAAATTTAAATAAATAAAATGCATTTATTTTTTTCCAAAGCAGACACTGCTAGTAACATTACTTATGAATTTATTACTGATTATATACTTATATTATAAGAGGTTTACATAATAATGTTAGTACATTCATGACCTGAGATTCTAATCTGGATCACATAAATTTTGAACATTTTTTTCAGAATTCAAACAACCTTAGGATTTTTCTTTATCAGGTAATGACACATATCTAACCCAATTAAGCATTCAAAAATGTTTGGCAAGTGGATACCTATCTATTTTAAATTAGAGAGTAACGCTAATGTAAAAATGACTAAAATTATTAGCACCCAGCAAATGGCCAAGATGCTAAATAGTGCCTCCTCTTCCCTTTTTTTTTATGACTCTGTTAGAGAAGTATTTATCATGGACTGGGCTATTTAAATATGGTTTTATCTTGTCTATGTACACACACACACACACACATATATATATATATATACAGGATTTGGGGATCATTTTTTACCAAGTCTTTAAAAAGATTTGTTCACTGTCATAGAAAACTTCTTTTACAAATATTGATTAGTTGATCACATGGTGAGATTTAATTCATCTTCAGGAGTTTGACAGAAAAATAAATGAAATATCATGAAAATATTGACTCATCACATTCGAAAAGTTTTTTTTTTATGTCAAGGGATCAACATCTTATTAAAGATTTGCAACAAATAATTTTTCTACAGATTAGTCTAAGCCTTTCTTGTCTGTCACTTATTGTTCTTCAAAGTCTGTTTAAGATTCTTAACTATAAAAACTTTCTTTCCAACATATGTATTGCTATATTCTATTTAGTCGATAATGATTTCTAATTATTCTGCATATAAATTTTCTCTATTTTTTCTGTTGCTTACAATGTGACAAAGTACTTGAATGTGACCCTGTTATTATTTCATAATTTTTATATTTGGGAATCTTTGTTTTCTCTTTGCTTCAACTTTGCCAAACATGTATATATAACTTATTTATAAATGGAAATACTCTTTTCTCATTAATTCTGAGAGTTTTTAATCATATCTTTTTTTTTCTCAACTTTTTTTAGATTTTCATAATTTTTCAAAATAAATGAAAATTATTACTACCGCTGTATTTTTTAAATTATTTTACTGTCCAGGTTAATTTATAATACAAAAATATAGCAGAGATTAACATAATTGATATATTTTATTTATTATTAATAATTAGACATTATGTTTGGAAAGTAAAAGAAATAGTTTAGCTTCGTAATTATATCGTAAATGTCTTTGAAATAGTATTCATTTTACATAGAATGATAAAAACTTTGTAAGACGAAGTCTTGACAAATACTATGTCATAAGTTTCTAAAGTCTAAATATATTTTTGTGCACATATGCTGATACGAAAACTATATTTATACTTTTATATCTCTAAAACAGATTTTTTTTTATTTTTTATAAATGCAAACAATACAATATTATAAAACAATTGTTTAATAAAAAACACATATCTTTTAATGTTATTCCAACTTTATAAATAAATATTATATGATTTCCTTTGCTTACATTCAAATGTATGTTTTAGAAGAATTAATTCACTCTGATTATTCGACTGTGGTGCTATATCCATATCACTATATTAATCTCAGTATGTTGTTCTTCTTCATCAATGAACATTGGATTTGTATGCACAACAGCCACTTGTCTTATACTAACCAATTTAATAATTCAAATTCATTAAGGTTTTGACTTCAAGTCATCTTGTTTGTAAAGTTATTTGAATCTTACATTAAGTCAGTAAATATATAATTTAGTGAGTTAAGTTTTATATTAATTGTAGTCATCTTTCTCACATTGGCTATGATGGTATATGTTATCATAATGATCTTCAATGAAGATGGATAATAATCAGAAACTAAATTGGTGATTTGGATTTACCACTATTTGGTGACCATCAATTAATCAAGCTTACAATTCTTGGCTGTGGAATAGAGGGAATAAAATGAATTACTGCTGCTAAAAACATAGTATTTTTAGTATTATTTATTTTTGTAATGATAATTTGTTAGTAAAAATATATTTGTCTAATAGGAAAATATATGCATCAGTTTTACTTTATATCAAAACAATGTATGTAAAATGAATCCACATATGCTGGAGTGATGTTGTTGGCCTTTGCCTTCATTTATGGTAAACTAATACACTCTAAAAGAAATTGATTGTCAAAATATGCTGTTGTGGTGCTATTTTTAATTAATAATTTTATGGTAAAAAGACCAACACTTTTTTTTTTTACTGCCATACATAGTTTAAGGCAATAACATAGCTTGGATTTTAGAGTGCAATTGATGGATTGCAGCTCAATTTTGCCACTTTCTATACTCAAACTTCAAGTTAATTTTCATGTGAAATTCCAACCAACAAAACACTTGATTAATTATTTGTTTTGCTTTTTCTTACTACAGTAAAAATTAAGTCTTAATGTAATATATAGAATCAGAAGTAAAATCTTGATATGTAGATGCAATGACGACATTAAACTTATCAAAAAACAGAAATGACATTATACATATAAAAACAGAAAGCCTCTACATTTTAAATTCAGAATCATATAACTTTGTATCAATTATATAACCCCACAAACACATAAAAATGTATTTGCTTTAGGGATTAAACAAATAATGGGAATATCTATTATATTAGTATTATATTTTGACATTATATAGCCTTTAAGAATAATTTGTAGTACCACTGCTTGCTAAAGCCATAGCATGAAGTTTGAATTCAGTCTAGAACTTTTTTGTAAGTTTTAGGCATCCTTAAGAATAATTTTTAGGTAACTAGACTACAAACAATCTGATTAGATATCCATTTATTGATTGGTAAAATAATATGTGGGTATTTTTATGTGATGGCTTAATGTTTTTATTAGTTTATCTGTTTCTATATTGAACATGTATATTTGCAGGTGCATATATATAGATGCACACACGTGTATTGATTAGCGTATATTTAAAAAGAAATTGCATGTCTGCTTGATGTTTAATATACATCAAAAGTTAAATAGAATTGACCCACTCTCTATTAGAATGATTAATGGCATTTTCTATTCTCATAATAAAGCAATTTTGGATTTTTGCAGAAGTAATGTTTGAAAGCTACTTAATGAGACTTTGGAAAACCAAGGCATGATGGGAATTTAAACCAATTTTCACCTTCTTAAATGTCTAAGTTTTAACAGCAATTTTTGACTTATTAATGAGAAAAACTGGATGTAAACATTTTTTTTTATAGTGTTGAATTTTTTTTTTTTACGTAATTGTGTTCAGATTTTGCGAAAATATTTAGAAACTAAGAGAGAAAGTGTGTGTGTATATATATATTAAGTACTTTGAATGATCAAATTTCAATTTTAAAATGTCCATAAATTTTCAATTTCATATATATGAAGTATATTTGAATAAGCTAATGGTTGTAACATAAAGGTGCTACTGTTGAACAAACAACATTCTTTAAATGACAAAGTTGACCAAAAATTTAACTTTCAAACCGCCTCTCTGCCACTACATTGAATCATGAAGGGTATCCAATAATAAATACAAGCATACTAAATGATAATAAAATATCAAAATTTTAATGGTCTCGATTTGCACAAAAGGTATACAGGAAACTGAAACAATATTTTCTTTTACTGATATGGCATGAGACGTTTTTGCAAATATCATAACTAGTAGTTAGCTAGAGAATAGTTTTTTTTTTTTTTAAAAAAAAAGAAAATTTATTGACTTTGTTTATACATGAACTACATTTTTAACACAGCTTGAGAAAATTTACTCTGTATTGCTGTAGAGTGGAGGCTTGGGATGACGGAGTAAGTTCTATGATTCTTCTTCTATTAGGATGACTTTGGACCATGGTTTTTTTATGCAGCCAGTCTGGAGCTAACATTCTGTCTCTAATGCTGATGCTCTTAATTAATGTTTTGAAGGTATCCAGGATATTGGTTGTCAAATTACTAATTACATGTTTGCATCTGGTTAACCAGATTGCAAAGGAGAGAAAGATTGAGAGTCCGATGTTTGAGAAATTTCCGTTCTTGATTGAATGTTAAATCGAGAACAAGTCTGCATTTTGTTTTCAGGCTTTATCATTAATAAATGTTTTTAGTGAGCTGAGTATCAGACAGTTATAAAAGATGTGTTGGATCGTTTCATTCTCCATACACATAAGTGACATTGCAAGTTAATTTTGGTAAATCCCCCTTTCCACACTAGAAATGGCTGGTGGGTAATGAGCACAGATTTAATTTTATAATAGTCTATATATTTCGGTTCTAAGAACCAATATTTTGCTTTCTTAATCATTATTCTATTGTTGAAGCCAAGAGCACTTGGGAGTGCAGTAGGTGTTGATCTTGAGTTTGTACACATCCCAATATGACTTTTTGCTATCAAGTGTGTTTTGTGCTAGGCTAATGCAGTTATTGACATGATTCCATATTGGTGTCATCCATATGCTGCATTTAGGTGGTGGAGTGT
Source organism: Epiperipatus broadwayi (assembly GCA_028023455.1). NCBI lineage: Eukaryota > Metazoa > Onychophora > Udeonychophora > Euonychophora > Peripatidae > Epiperipatus > Epiperipatus broadwayi. The sequence goes on from JAQFVV010006702.1 coordinate 5,899, forward strand.
CCATGGGTGGAATAGTTAGTGTTATATTCAGGTGGGCAGATTTCAGGGAGAAGGCACACAGTGCTGTTAATGATTTTTGCAGGTATATTGTGGAAACTGAGTGAAGGCCAAGGCCATTAAGTTCTTTAGGCATTTGTGTTTTTGCAATGCTTATGGCGACAACCTTTCCTTTCCATAGTAATTTAGAACATAGTGAGTTGACTGCCTTTTCAAAGGTTTTTGTGGGTTTAATAATTGGTAGATAATAGTTTAGTCTGGAGAACACATTGAGCAATGTAGCTTTGCCTGGAAGCAACAGTGAGATCCCAGAAAGTGATTTCACTATTTTCTTGGTTTTTTTGAGGCTCGTGTTTTGGATTTCTTTGGTCATGGCAAATTTAGTTTTGGCTATAGGAAAGCCTAAGAAGTGTTGAGGTTTAGATGTGAATATTGATTGAATTATTTAATTTTCCATATTGATGATTTACTGTTTTTGATTTGTAGGTTTAATTTTTTTGTATGTTTATTGATGATTTTCAGTAGTGTTTGCAGATGTGATTTATCAGGAAGGAAGATAGTGATGTCATCAACATATGAGATGTGATTAATTTGTTGTTTTAATGCTGGCATATATATGCCAGGCATGTTGTGTTCAATATCCTTTAGCATTGGATTTATATATGTTATGAAAAAGAGTGTAGCCAGAGGCGAGCCCTGGGGTATTGAAAGATGTGGTCTGAACCCAGTAGATAACTTCCATCTAGAGAGGTAAATATCGATCTATTTAAAAACAAGTTGGCAATTATTCTTATATACACTTGAAGCACTTGGTACTCTTGCAGTGTTTGAAAGAGGATTGAAGGGATTACTGTGTTGAATGCTGAGGAGAAGTCTAATTGGATAGCTAGGGGCCTTGACTTTCTGCTTTGCCTAACATGTTCAATTATCAGGAGGAAGCATTGCACGGCTTCGATGGTTGATGAGCCTTTGTGTGCATATTGATATGTTGATATGTGTGTGTAAAGCTGGTCTTGTATTTGATCCTTGACTAAGAATTCGATTGTTTTATAAGCAGAGGTATCATTGAAATGGGACATAGGTTAGTAAGACAGGATGGGTTTGCTTGTTTTTTCAAAAAAAGGGACCAATGTCACTGGATACAAATCTGGAATATTTTGGAAGTCATCAGCAAGCACGTCAATCATCATCCTCAGTATTGGTATGGTGAAGTGGCTGAGGTGGAGAAGTACAAATCTGGGTATTCCATGGAGTCTGGCATGTGTCCTTTCCGGCCATGCAAATAGTTTTTGAAGTATTTGATTTTCTGTAATGTTGTGGTTGGAAAAGTTGCCTGTGTCTTTCCAGATGTTACCTGTTTTAAAGCTAGAGAATAGTTGGCATAAAAACTAAAGGTTTATGAAATAATCTTCTAAACAATAAAACTTTTTCCTTAGCATTTGACTAATTGAATGGAACCGTTATTTGCAATCTACTAGTTTCATTCTTGATTCCTTCTTGAACATTGTAGCAATGGACAGAATTTTAAATAAAAATAAATCTAACACTTTGCTAGCTTATTTTTTTTACTCAAAGGGTAGTAAGCATTTATTAATACATAACTGATAATATTCATAAATTATTTTTGTTAATTATAAACATCTGTAGCGATTTATATATATGACTATATGGTAGAAGGAAAAGTAAATGCTTAAGAAAACTCAGATAAGTTTATAAAGAACAGTAAATAAATTTGATTTTAAAATCCAAATCTAAGGTAAAATGAAATGTAATATTTTCTAATCTAATAAAGAATGATTATTAATCATTTGTTGTTTATAGAAGAATAATTATTGGACAACACTAACTTTAAAAGTTTGACATTGGTAAATAAGTTTTACAGCTATAATATCTATAGGGTCTTGTGAAGTAATGATAGCACATTTGTCATTCTATGACATATAATTAGGTAAAGTATGTTTTTTTTTTTTTAGATTTTATTTGAGTGGGATTTTTTCTCCATTTAATTGGTCTATAATCAATCTAGCTAATCAGAAACAATTAACTGGTATTTAATGTCTTGCTATTTTTATCTAGAGAGTAAAAGAAAGGTGAAAAACTGCATTAAACACGTACTACCCATAAGTTGGCCACTGTTGGGTAATGTTTTCTTTTTCACTACTACTTTATAAAAGGCTATTAGAAAGGATGTTTCTCACAATGAGTTATCTAAATTTAACTGTTTATTATTATTATTATTATTATTATTATTATTATTATTATTATTATTATTATTATTATTATTATTATTATTATTATTATTATTATTATTATTATTATTATTATCATCATCATCATCATCATTTTTATTATTATGTTTCAAAATGCATTTTATTGATTCAAATAAAAGATTTTACATAAATCATGCTTATTTTACATAGTTTTACATTGTAATTGTTTGCTTAAATTGTGTCCATTGATGTATAAAGTTACATACATCATGAGGCTAGTTCCTCAAGGTTGGACATTTTTTAATACAAAATTTTGTGTGTATAACCATCATTTCATATTATTTTGCATATTATTATGTTAAACATAATTTAATTCAGTTATTGACGCCTAATAGTTTTTTTTATCCTTTGGATTTTTGGCTACAATCTTGACCATTCTTTTAATAGTGACTAAGTAGATGCATATAAATCTGGTGTTGGGATTGTTGTGTTTCTGTTTTTAATTTGCTTTAATTTGTTTATGAACGTCGATGGATTGAAGCAATATTAACTTTCATTTGAAGTATACATTTTTTTGCTGGTATTTATGCCTTGATTTGTTATTGGTGGTGACTCTTGTGCAATTTTAAATTGAGCTTCATATTCTTCATTGGTTGTCTCAGTGATTTTTTACTTTTGTTCAGAGGCTTCAATGTTCAACTCTTCTGTTTTGACTTTCTTGATTTTTTTTGGCTTTGTTTGGCAGCCACCCCAGTCTTAATCTCTGTCTAACATTTGTTTGTATTATTGATGATATGTTTGGGGTGATTATTTGCATAATTTCATCTGTTGTATTGTTTCTTATTCTGGTTGCTTGGAATAATGCAGAATTGTTTCTCTGTTCGTTCTTATCAGCTAAGACCTGTTGTTTTTCCTATTGTTCCACTTCATTCATGTTTTTTATTATTTTGTTCAATCTTTTGATTGGATAAATCTAGTGCAGTTGGTTGTAGTTCACCCATTGTTCTTTTATTTTTATTTGGGGTTTGAACCCCAATTGTTGTTTCAACTGATGATTGTTTTAGCTCATTTGTTGGTGTTTCTTTCATGTTTATTTCATTTTGATGTTGATATTGGCTTTTAATCTTTTGACTTATGTTTTCTTCTTTTTCATCTATTATTATCAATTCTGTTGAATTCTTCCCTTCTTGATGTTGAGTTGTGGTTAGGTAGTTTTGAGATTTTTGTAGCTTGTGGGTGCTAGAGTATTTTTCCATATTTCTTGACCCGTCTCTGTGTTTTCGATTTGAATGCTATTTGCCTTTCCGATTGTTAAGTGCAAAAGTTTATCTACTGATGCTTCTTCTTTGTTCATATCTTCTTGTTGTTTGCCTTGTTCTTCATTTTTTTTTGATTGCAGTCAATCGCCAAGTGTCCATACTCTTTGCACACAAAGCAGTGTGGTCTCAACCCTCTAATATAGACGGTTAATATCGCATCCTGGTCTAAAATCTGCATTGGAATGTCTTTGGGATTGATGGATTCTTTTAGTTTTATTTTAAAATTGAAACTGTTACTAGCTATTGGTGGCTTGAAATATATTGGTTCTCCAAATGGCTGTATTAATTTTTTAAAATCCTGAATATTGTAGCCAAAGTAAGCATTTTTAATTAAACTGGTGTAATAGTTCTGTAAATCTTTGTCAACAACCACCAAGGTATAATTTCCCAGGATCTTAATTTGGGTCTGGAACCTGCCTCGTTATTGAGTTTTTCGATGATGATGATGATTATTATTATTATTATTATTGTTATTGTTGTTACTGTTATTATTATTTTACTATACTACAATAATTTTGAAATAACCATGCATGGAAATTATTACATTTGATCTTGATATTAATGCAAAAATAAAACGATCTACAACGATCTACAACATTCTACAAAATGCGATTCATTTAAATAAAAGATAATAATCATTCTCGTCAATAATGGCCAATTGATTACATTATTATTCACAAATTACTTAATTAATAGAAAGTGAAAAATAAAAGCAAACTTTTTTTTTTTTGCATATTTAGATTTTAAAAACTAAAATTAATAATTTTGCTTATAGATAAAATTAAAATTTGTAATTTTACTTAAAATAAAAAAAACAAGTGTGTATTTATCAATATTTATTAAGAGGTCTTTAACTTGTGTTTGGCACATTTGTGAAATGTTTGATAAGTCTATTGGAAATAAATTGGAACATGTAACTTTAATAATTTTATAATATTAATTAATGGTTAAGATAATCAATTTTTGAGATATTACTAAAAAAGTAATGAAATTCAGCCTATTTGGTTTATTAAAAAATTTTGGTAAATAATTTTTTTTATTTATGTTAAAAAGTATTTTTTATTAATCATATTAATATTAAAACAATATTAATTTGTATATTATTATATAGCATATAAAATGTGAGTGATTTTTAAGATTAGAAAAACATATTATATTATAATACTAAATCAAGTAGATGAAAGTAAAAATTAGTGTTCATTTTGTTTTGAATATGTATCAAAAGCTATAATATACAATTTTGTATATATTTATGATACATTTTTTATATACAGTTATGACCAACAACTAATAAAAAGCATTAGAATATGATGAATTTATGTTCTACGAATGCAAAAGAAATAGAGAAGTTCATGCACCATGGAAAGATAGATTTAAAATCAATCTAGGGACATACCAATTAAATGTGCAATAGATGCTTTACACTTTGGATCTGACTGTTTAGTGATGATGATGCTAAAGGTCTCTAGATTGTATAATTCTTATATTACAAATTCAATAATAAATTTTAATGGATATTTTAAAAAAATAATAATAAGTGAGTTGTTTCCAATCAATGCATTATATGGCATTTTATTTAATCAATCGTAAGCATAAACTTGCATAGATTTATCAGGTAATAACTTAAATATAAACAAAAATAATTGCTGCTCAAAACTAAATTGGAATAATACAATCTTGAATGACTATTTTGGATATTATTTAAGATTTGTGTGGAAAATAGATATTATTCATTTTATTTTATTTTCAAATATAAGATTTTACTAATAAAACTGTACCTCTAAGCTTCACTATATCAGAATGAAAAAAGTATAATATATACAATAGGAACATATATTATATGTAGTATAACTTTCAACACTTTGACCACTAATATTAACTATTAAACATAAATATCTGAATTTAACTTTTTTTTTCTGTTTTATTCAAAATAATAGGTGTTAATTCATATATTAAATTACAAATTTAAATGATTGTGGATAAATCAAATAGTAACATTTTTTAAATAGAGGGATTTGAACTTAGGATTTTCAGCTATATTTATCCTCCATTCCTTTTCAAATAACTGATACACATAACCACACACATGTGAAAAAGATATCCCCAATATACATATTTTATGCAGAACCAGGACTCATCAGTTGGGCCAGATCATAATCTCTCACACATATATACAATCAGAGTTCAGCTTATATTAAGTCTGCATATATTTGTTGGAGATTATGATCTGACCCAATTAATGAGTGCAGGTTCTGCATGAAATATGTATATTGGGGATCATTTATCTTTTTCACATGTGTGGTCATGTATATTGGGTGTTTGAAATAGATGGAGGATGAATATAGATTGTAAATCCTAAGTTCAAATTCCTCTATTTACTATAGTAAACACTTACTACACTGAATGAATAGGTTAGTTACATTTTTTCCTTTTCATGACAATATTTGATAAACATGAAAAGAAAAGAACACTTGTTTTATGTTATACAATTTTTCTTTCCATGCACTTCAGTTTTCTCTTTTATAAAATATAAAACCTGCTTGCTGATATAATTGTTATTAGCAGTATCATGATTTTTAGTTCACTAGTGAATTATTAAATATTTATTGTAATTTAATCAAACCAACTTGAGATATTATAACAAAGAGTAAACCTATAGTGTATTTATTTGTTATTCATTCTCTTAATTAAATTTTTAAAAAAAAATTAGTAAATATATAAACATTTTTGAAATAATTAATATCATATTAATATTAAAAGTGTGCAAGGATATATTATGTTTAAATTATGTTTGAGTTGAGTGATGTATTTATATAAAAAAAATAATGCTGTTTAGCAATATTGAGGGAGTTTTCTACTTTGTAGTAGGATCTTATGATCTCTTTGATTTACTTCTGTTCATCAGTGCTATTATGCATTATTTATTTATTTATTTATTTATTATTATTATTACTATTATTATATATAAAACATTTAAAAATTACTTATTTGTTCTGCAGTATATAACATTACATACATAAATAATATATTTACATATATGCATATTAATACATATTTTTATAACAGTTTTTTATAAGGTTAGTATATGAGATATTTATTTTATATAGCACGATGTTTATGAATTGTAATAAACTAAAGATCAGCTTTTCGAGCTAATGCACATGCGCATGTGCATTAGCTTGAAAAGCTGATCTTTAGTTTAAGGTTAGTATAGTTTATGATGTACAACAATATTAAAGCTATTCATTATCTAATGTTACATAACATTATACATATATATTAAAAATTAAATATTGCCTAATGCTAAATGAAATAGGAATTCATATAACATTACAATACTAGCCAAAAAATAAAATGTTACTAAAATTCATTCACAACCTTGTTTTCATCTATTAACAAATAGACCTTGTCAAGTAAATTTCAATTAAACATATGGCATATATATGATAAACAACATAGCTATTCCACCATTCACTTCAAAAACCAACTTCCTTTAACATCAAAGGATGTCTTCATGAAATTGATGACCTCAGATTCAAAAAATTTTATCATCAAAGTTTTTTTTTACTCTTTTTTTTTAATTCATTTTTTTTTATTATAAAAGACAACTTCTGCATTGCCAAATAATATTTTATGACCTGTATTTAGTTCATGAATGTACAAAGATGAGTTATGATATCTATTTTTAACTCTACTCTTATGAACTTTAACTCTTTCATGAAGACTTAATTTACACTGACCTATATAAATTTTATGATAACTGCAAGGAATCTTATAAACTATCCCAAGAATAGATTTGCAATCATTTGATTGTTTTGAACTACCTTCACATTATACGCTATTGATCTGTTAAGTACATGTATAGAAAACAACACTACCAAGTGGGCATCAATATTGTTAGCAGACTGCACAATTTTTCTATGTGTAGAATGAAGAAACAGCACCACATAGTGGCCTATATTCCTGGTAGTTTCTGGTAGCAGATGATGTAAGCTAAATGCGCTTACACATGGCAATCAGCACCACCAAGCAGGAAGTAGTGCTGGCAGCTAGCCAGTGTAAGGTTTCTGTGCTTATGCATGGGGAAAAGCACCACCTAGTGGCTTGAACAATAATTTCTGCTTTTGGCTTTTTATCCTGAATACTTCTGTGTGTTGACACAGAAATAGCACCTCATGCGGCTGCTCTAAGTGTAACTCACAACTACCATCAATTTACTAATTGATGACATATATTATTAAATAACAGTAATTTTAAAAAAAGTTTCTTTAGAATTAAATAATGGGAAGTATTCTATTTTAAATTTTGATATTGGTAAGAAAATAAAACCTAAGTTAATTAAAATTATGAAAATTATGGTAAGTAAATTTTTTTAGATATATCTCCTTATTTAAATTGTTATCCTAGTGATTTTTTGGCTACTAAAGCTTTTTTTTTAACTTAAAATCTCATGAAGATAATTTTCCTTTAAAGAGTATTTTTGATTTTGCAGCGGGAATTGTTGATAAAATTTCAAAATTTTTTATAATGCTTTTTAAGAATTATATAAATTTAGGTCAATTTTGTATAACTTCTTCTTTGGAAGCATATAATAAAATTAATGGATTTATTTTTGAAAACAATTGTTTTTGGTAGTTTAGATATTGACAACATGTTTCAATCATTTGATAGAATAAAAAGCATTAATGTGTTTCTTGATGTTTTAAAGAAATTTGAATATCTTTTTGCAAATAAGATTAAGCTTATTCATGAGTTGTTATTGTTATTAAAGGATTCTATGTATTTTATGTATAATGATGTTTTTTTATCAAATTAACGAGAGATGGTTATTGGTTATATTATTTCTCCTTTAAAATGTATTATCTATATTGATTTTTTAGAGAGTAGTATTATTAATACTTTTTCTGTTTTTTTAAAATTACTTGATGATGATGATTATTTGTTATACAGAAAGATAAATTGAAGGATTTTTTTTTAACAGATTGAATGCTTTTGATTTTAACATGAAATTTACTACTGGGGAAAGAGAGGATACATTTGAATTTGTTAAGTTAAAATTTTTAGATTTAAGTTTTGATATAGTTGATAATGTTTTATTTATAATCATTTCATTAAAGCAAAAATAAAATAAAAAATATGCTAAAGTTACATAGTTATCAACCATTAACTCATAAGAGACTTTCTTTATTGAATTTTTGTTATAGGAATAGAAGGCTTAATAACTTTAAAAATAATAAGTATATTCTGAAAAGTCAATTTGCTCTGACTATATTGTGTTAGAATATAATCATGAATTTATTAGGATAATAAAGATTTAATGGTCAATGAAAATAAAAAGCTTATTTTTTTGCTGTATAAATCATTAATTAGCAAATTGATTTATAAGAATAGTTTTTATTTTAGTTGGTATGAAAGTGGCTTGGAAGAAAAACCTGGATTTAAATTTATTATTAAATAGTTCAAAGCAGTCAGTTAATCACATATTTATTCCCAGAATAGTTTATATGATTCCTTGCAATTGTCATAAAATTTATATAGGACAGAGTAAATTAAGTTTTAATGAAAGAGTTAAAGTTCATACAAGTAGACTTAAAAATAATTATCATAACTCAGCTTTGTATATTCATGAACTGAATACATGTCATAAAATATTATTTGACAATGCAGAGAGTATCTTTTATGAAAAAAGTGAATTGAAAAGAAGAGTAAAAGAAACTTTGATGATAAAATTTTTTGAATCTTAGGCCATATATATATATATATACATGTTGTATGTTTAGTTGAATTTCACTTGAAAAGCTCTATTTGTTAATAGAAAAAAACCATGATTGTGAAAGAATTTTAGTAAAATTTTGTTTTTTAACTAGTATTGTAATTTTATATGGATTTCTATTTTATTGTATATATATATATGAATTTCTATTTATTGTATGTGTGTGTATATATATATACAGTTATTTTGGAATTGCTACATTTATTGTAGCAACATTCATCAATTCATCTATCTGCTATCTGAAAAAAATAGTAATCAAAAATTAAATTTATAAATAAAACAAAATTTAAATCACTTGGCACCACTATCTATAGGTTTCAAATTTTGTAATCTACTTAATATTGTTTAGTTGTTATATTTTTTGCATTTATTATCATCAGTTTTTATCAACTTATTATTTTCCAATAGTATATGTATATATTTAATTTTGATATATACATAATTAGAGCACTTGAGTATAATTTCTCTAATTTACAATATTGAAAAACTCTCATTGGCATTATTTTTATTTAGAGTTTATTTATTCTTTTTATAGATGTCAGTTAATTGGAAAAAAAGATTGGTTCTAGAAATTCTCGTGCTTTCCTTGACATTGCCTTGTATTAAAATTTTCTTTTTTAACCCCTTTCAATATGGGGTTTTCTTTTTTGTTTGTTTGTTTATCTGATTGTTTTCCATATATAGTGACTTTTACTACATTTGGTTGAAAATATAATTCTTACAATAACATTAAATTACAATGGCTCACTATTACTATGAATATGGGGCAACCTACCTCGAAACCATTAAGCTTTTAATATTTTGCACTCTTTATAGCTTCTCTTTCAAGCGCTTCATATGCTTTTAATTTTATTTTATCATAATAATAAAATGTTATATGTTCCATAAAACTGACATAGTAAAAAATAAGATTAAGAAAATATAATCATCATTATAAAGTAAAAATAAAGAATTATAAACTTTTTAAAAGTTATTAAGTTTAAATTTATTCATAAATTGTGAAATTTTAAGTGTTATGTTTTAAAATAGGAAATGTATTTCTACTTTTAAATTATTCTATATAAAACCATGATTAGAATGATATATATATATATATATTACTAACCGTTTTTTGAAAAAATCAAAATATTCTTTTAATTTCTTCTTAATTAAAATTCTAAGTAGAATTCATCAATTTATGGGAGATTATTTTGATTCCTTAATTAAATAAATATTAAATTGTGTAATAATTATATATCCATATTATTGAATAATAATAACATTCATATACTATAATTTTGAAATGCAAATACATTTACTAACTGAATTTTGTAATTTATATGCACATATACATTTCTATATATTGACATGAATAAACAATTTTTGATAAACTTAATTTTATTTTTATAAAAATAATTTAACTTTCAGAAGAATAAATTCTGAATAATTTATTATGACAATTGACTTCAATATAAAAAATCTATTGGATTTAATTGTACATAAAAAAATATAATAATTTACATTGTACTTATCTTGAAAGTTTTTACCAATTTACCCTAAAGTATCTTCACTTGAATTGAGTGTGATTTCTTTGTTCTCCAAAAAAAAAAAAAAAGAAAGAAAAAAAATGTTTTAAAAAATAACTTTCATGAAAAAATTCATAAAAACAAAATTCTTTAAGAGTTATTAAAATTTTGAAAATACTATTTTAAAGAGAAATGAATTATCTATAATATAATGTATCATATGCATTTTTATTACTCTATTTAGATTTCTGAATGTTGGCATAATATAGAAAGAAATCAAAGGTTTTAAAAAAGATTTTTTCCCTCAATATATAACATAAAAATAAAATATTTTATTATGTATATTAAATTTGCATATATATTATACCTTTAAAATAAAACAAAGTAATTTTAAAAATAATAAAGACCTTAAAAGATTATTGATACTAAAAAATAATAAATATTCCCATAATTTTATCACTTAAAACAATATACATATACATTAAATATCAAATCACCTCAAATGTTAAGAAAATTTCAACTATGCCCTCTGTAAATAGATATGTTAAAATCTGTATCTTTTTTTAACTGACTGGTTGAGATGTGGACTTTAATATATTTATTCACAGAGGGTGTAACTAAAAAATTTTTAACATCCGAAGTGATTTGATATTTATTTCAGATATAAATATGCACTGAAATTATACACACATACATGTGTCCATTAATTAAAAAACTATTGTAATAACAAAAATAATAAATATAATGGTAATTAATTGTTATATACAGTCTTTCAATCCACAGAAGTAATTTTGGTTAATTCCTTAACCTTCCTCAACTGCTGTTTATGATTAATGGCAGTTGAGATAGGTTAAGAAATTAACTGAAAGTACTTCTGTGGATTGAAAGACTGTATATAATAATTAATTACCATTATGTTTATTATTTATTTTTTGTTATTATATATATATATATGGCTAAAAAACATTATTCTTGCATGTTTCCCATCTCAAATCACATACAAATAACAATTTACATTTGCATATTATTTATTTGATATTATATAAATTAAGATTTTGATAAGTAATTAAAATAATTTATCATATACTAATAGCATCCATTGAAGTTATTGTTTTTCCACATACATTAGAAAGATAGAGAGATAATAATATTTCTTGTCAAATATAAAGGATCCCTAATTTAGTAAATAGTGTGGTTCAGCAAATGTAATTTTTTTTTTTACATATGAAAGATTCTATATACTGACTAAAATGTATCTTATGGGTGGCATACAGGGTAAGTAATAGGAAAACAGTTACATTATTATGAGGCATATCATAAGATATAAGCAATTGCTTAAAATGAAATATATTAAAAAGAAGATTGTTTCTGGTGCTTTTTTAATTTTTAGTAATAGTTAATTGTAATTTTATTTGTAAAATATCTGTTAAATTTTAACTAACTGAATATGTAGTAATTAGAAGATAAAAATAATGAACAATTGTTTATGGCAGATTTAGTTTAGATTCTAAATTCAATAGTACCATACATTTTAATTGGGTATTGAAATGTATCTTGTATCAATTTTGAAATAAAAACAATTGAATGTTTTTATTGGTTGAGAATTTTTTCACTGGAAGTGACAGAGCTGGAACTGCAGTCCATAAATGTCAACCCAGAGTTCCCTGCTCCATCATTGCTCTTTGACTTATAAGGTATTATAAATGTATGTACATATATATATATGTTAAAATATATGCGTTATATGTATGTTTTAAATATTTTTATTTATGGCTATTTCATTACACACAAAGCATGAACTATTATCTGCTAATTCATGTCATTTACTAGGAAATTTAGAACAAAATATAGTGAATACAGAAACTTCTCTTTTTTTCTCTTTCTCATCTATTCTCTTTCTATCTATTATATATATATATACACACACACACAAAGAGATAGATAAAAGATAAACCAGTTTTATATAATCAATGTAGATAACCATAACTTCAGAAAGGATCATTGAAGATAAAGGTATTAATTTTTCCATGTTAGTCATTTCCTGGCTTGATTACTCTCCCCAGGTTAGTTATTTAGTGGTTTGTGAAAATTTTTATGGTTTTTCTGTTTATTCTTTTACTACATGTACTTGTTACATGTTTATTAATTCCTTATTAGATGGTAGTCAGACGTACTTGAAATTTTTTTTAAACCAGATTTTGAATAACCAATCATGAGCATTTCTAGAAGATGTACTAACCATAATACCATAAACTCTTTTATATATATATTAGAAAAATATTTTTTAAAATATATAACAAATTTTAAAAATTTCCCAGAATTTTAGATTGATAAGACCATGTTTCAAACTTGTATTTTTTATTTTTTTTTAAACAATATGAATACATTATAAATATCAGTTTTTTCTCTCTTGCAACCACTAATATTGAAATACTCAACTAATCTTTATAAAATCCTGTTTGAATTGTCATAGACTGACTATCTCAAAAGATTTTTGAGGGTTGGGAATTTTACTAATTCAAAAAAATTTGATTTTGGCTTGAATCTAACATTATATCATTAGGAAAACCTGATAATATAATAGCCGTGACACCATAAAAGACTCATATATATAAATCATAAAACATCTGTAAGAAAATAAACATTTTTATGATTTGCATAAGTATTTGTTGTAATTTAAAACTAAACATTGCATGCTATATATAATATTTATTACATTTTTGTTATGTATATTATCGAGATGACTATAATTATATACTAAAGTTAAAAAATCAATCATAATTTGATAAGGGGTAATATACTTACTGCATGATTTTCAGTTTTTAATTTATGATAGCTTATAACTTATGGCTACTCTTTATTTCTTATAAGTCCAAGATTTTAATTTGAACAAATGCTGTTTTCTTTCATTCTTCATCTCGAGAACTTTTATCTCCGTTGAAACTCTCCTAACGGAAAATAATAGACTTAAAAGATTACTCATTTTAATTGAAATCCTCTCATAACTGAAAGTGGATTTACTTAAACTGAAATGAAACCAGTAAAGTTAATTCCCTCTTTCAGTCTTTAATTTAATAAGAATATAAAAGAATTTTCAATCTAAAATTTAAATAATCTTAAGGTTACTAAGATGGATCATTATATTTATTTAAAAAAAAATAAAATCTAATTTGTATATTTCTGTATTAAGGAATCTGCTGAAAAGTAAAAAAGAACTTTTTAGTTTAATAAATGCGTAGAAAAATTCTATATAACCAACTTTAAAAAAAACACTTTGAAATTGTGTTAAAATTGCCAAACAATAGAAAGCTCAACCTTTCATCTATCTTATTGAAATAAAATCGGTGAACTCACGGCAAAACAGGGTAGGATTTATTGACCTTAAGCTTCAATGTCTCCCCTCTGTCACAGTACCCAACTATGCAATGCAACTTACTTGTAAATCATTGATAATAAAACAAACATTAAAATTAATCAGTTCACTTTTTCCATATAAACTACATCTGCTCCATAATTTCAAATTACAAAAGCATATTTATACTGACATTGATTTATTAGCAAAAACTAATGATGAATATGGCCATCTTAACTGTAATAAAAAATGAGGCAAAAAGAAAAGCAAAATTCACAGCAAATTTTTGATAATTATACAAATCAATTAGCATATAGCAAATACATCCATAAAAGTTGTTATTCAACTCAACCGAAATGCATTTTTTTTTTTAAAAAAGAAGAAAACATTCAGTAAAGAATATAATTTTGTTCTCTTAAGTCATTAGTGAAACTCAAATTTTTTGAGAACTGAAAGAATCAGTAGTTTTCATTATTGAACATATTCTAGAATTATAAAAAGGACTTGTACATCTTATCTTTGCTTATTATACCTTTCTTGTACTTATCTTGCTGCAAAGCTAAATCTATAAAACTTCTTAATTTTTAAAACCGGGAATTTCCTATAATCATTTACCTATGTATATAACTGAAGCAATCTATTCAGTAAAACATTGAATACTTTTGCTGCAATGGATTATTATGATATGCCATCATTATTCCTGCAATCTTTTATTTTGTTGATTTTATTTTTATAAATTGGAACAGTAGAAGCCTCTTTTAGACCTGGTGTCACAATTTTATTGATCCATATAAATTTTAAAATATTTTTAACAGATTTGATGTTAACAAACTATCACTATATTTTAAAACTTGTCCAGATATTTATGTTTTTTAAGATTATAAACATCAGTTTTAACTTCCTCAATCTCGACATCCCAAATCACATTGAGTGAGTTGGATGGATATATTATTAAAATTAGTCACGTGAATTTTTGTATCATTATTTAGAAGTGATAAAAAATAAACTTCTTTCCTCTAAAATATCAACACTGTCATAAATAAGAATATTATCTACTGATCATTTTTTTTTTAAGTGTCATAGCATCGGCCGGGACGCGAACCCACAACCCGGGCAACTGCCTGCAAGTGCAAGGCAGTCGCACTGACCTCTCGACCACCAATGCAAGACTACTGATCATTTTTGATATCTATATTTTTTAAAATAAATGTAAGGCAGCCATAAAATTATTCTACTACTATTTGCTTTTATCAGTTATTAAATTATCTTTAAACACCTATATTGTTTAAAGCTTGACATTTATTTTAATTTTCTTATATGAAATTGCTTGTTTTTTTTAAGACATTATTAATATTAATCAAGATTTTTTTTAATGAATGCAAAAACAGGTTTAACTTGCATTTACAACACTCTCTTCAAAATATTTTTGTAAATCTTTATCGTGACCACTTGAAAGTCCAGCGGGTATTTTAATGCAGAACTGCTTAGGATAGTAGTTGCTTCTAAAGAACAAATACCAGACTTACAATTTAAAAATGTAACCGTTACTTTAACTTTAGAGCATACTAATACTGGAACTGTTTATCAAATTACATCTCTGAATACTCATGAAATACAATTTCTTTTGTTTCTATCTTTTAGCTATAAGGTGGAGCCACGATATCTGCTATATTATATAATAAGAGAATGTGGGGATATAATTGCAAGAGAAAATAGAAGTAGGTATGTTAGAGTATGTTTGCCTGGAGCAAAAATTAGGGATGTGACAGATAAAGTAAGAAAGCAAGGTAGTAGAGATGTATATGTAATGGTAGGGACTAATAATTTGTTAGAGCCATCAGAGAAAGTAATGGATGAGTATGTAGAATTGATTAGGAATTTGAGAGAAATTAAAGGAAGATTAGGAGTAGTGGGACTATTACCAAGATTTGATAAGAGGCATTTATTAGAAAGGGCATGTTCTATAAATGAGAGAGTGAAAAAATTGTGTGAGAGAAATAATGTTGTGTTTGTGGATGTATGGGATTGGTTTATTGGAAAGAGGGAGTTGTATAGTAAAGATGGTTTGCACTTAGGAAAACAAGGAAGTGAAGTTTTAGGGAGTCTGATATTTAAAGAATATAATTCGGGAAATCTTTAAAGGGGGGTGGGCTTTTAAATTGTAATATCATCAAAAAGAAGAAGAATGGAGGGGATATAAGAAATAAGCAAAAGATGGTTGATTTAGATATAAGTGTAGATGTGGAGAGGGAATGGTTTTGTAAGATTAGTGGTAAGAAAGTTTGTTATAAACATAATGGAGAAGAAGGAAGCAAAAGAATTTATAAAAGAGTAGTTAGGAAAGAAGAAATTGTTAAAATTGGGTTTTTGAATATGCAAGGTGGTAGGAGACCAGAAAAATGGCTGGAATTAAATAAAGCAATTGAAAATGAAGGTCTTGAGGTATTAGCAGTAGTAGAAACTCATCTAAGAGAAGAAGAAGAACCTATTTTGGAAGAGGTAGTATGGCAGGGTATAAACAGAAAAGAAAAAGAAAAAAGGGGTGGTGGTATAGGTGTTATATTGAAAAAAAATTTAAATACTGTTAAATGTCAAGAACATTTGTGGTTTGAAATAAGGTTGGGTAGACAAGAATGGATGGTGGCTATAGTGTATATCGCCACTGGAGATAGTCATACTGTAATGGAGTGGAACAATAGTGTATATGAATGCCTAGTTGAGGATATACAGAGTTTTAAAGAAAAGGGGAAGAGAATAATGGTTATAGGGGATATGAATGGGCATATTGAAGAAATTGATGATGTAGATAATAAGAATGGTCAGTTTTTGAAGGAATTTTGTCAAAGAGTTAATTTGAGCATTGGGAATTTATCAAATGTATATGATGGACAATACACATGGTCTAGGAATAATGTATTTCACACAATAGATTATGTATTGGTAGAGAAAGAGGAAATGAATAAAATACAAAAAATTAAGGTGTTTGATAATGAAGAGAGAGTGTGTAATAGTGATCATAACTTTATTGTAATAGAAATGGTTAGTAATGTGATGGAGGATAGAAATAAAATTAGAAATAATAGTGAAAAATGTGGATGGAGAGTGAATGATAAGTAATAAGTTGGAAGAATATAAAATAAAAGTTGAAGAAACCATGGAGCAGTTGGTTGGGGATGAGTATAAGGACTGGTGTTGTGAAGTAGAAAAAGTGGCAAATAGGGTTTTAGTCGAGAATATGAAGAAGAATAAAAGTAATAAAAAAATGAGAGTTAGTAAAAGTGTAAAAGAGAGGAAAAAAGCATGCAGAGAATATAAGTGTGCTATTAATAATAAAGAAAGTGAAAATGATATTAATGCTAAATGGGGAAAGTACTTAGAAAAGAATAAGCGATCTAAAATGGATAATTATAGAGAGAGGATGAAGTTAAATAATAAATTGTTGGAGGATATTAATAAAAGTAGAAGAGATGGGAGTAAAAAATTTTGGAATTACATTAAAAGGAGAAATATAGGGGAAAGAGAGATAGTATTAATAGATGATGAGGGAATAGAATGTAGCTCTAGAGGCAAGCTAGAGAAAATCTTAAATAGATATGTAATAGATATAGAAAAGATGTTAGATGTGAAGGAATTAGTGATAGAAAATATGAAAGCAGTTAGTAGTGGGAATATTAGGTTCACAAAAAATGAATTGAATGAGGCAGGAAAGAGATTAAAAAGTGGAAAGGCGAAAGGTTTAGATGGATGGGCAGCAGAGATGGTAATGAATTTAGGGCATAGAGCAAAAGCAAAGTTATTATCATGTTTTAATAAGATGGCACAGAAGACTGTTTTTCCGCGTAGTTGGAGTAATACAAGAATAAGATTATTATTTAAAGGAAAGAGTAAGGATCATAGAAAGTTAAATAATTATAGACCGATAGTGGTAACATCAGTTTTATATAAAGTTTTCACATATATGGTAGCTGGAAGAGTTGTAAGATGGAT
The DNA here is from genome assembly GCA_028023455.1 of Epiperipatus broadwayi. Lineage (NCBI taxonomy): Eukaryota > Metazoa > Onychophora > Udeonychophora > Euonychophora > Peripatidae > Epiperipatus > Epiperipatus broadwayi. The sequence goes on from JAQFVV010006702.1 coordinate 24,042, forward strand.
GGAAGAGAATAATGTAGTGGGGGAAATGCAAGGAGGTTTTAGGTCAGATAGGCGTATAGGAGATAGTTTGTTTGTAGTTACACAACTTATGGAGATGAGTAGGAATTCAGGTAGATCGTTATATATGAGTTTTATAGATATAGAGAAAGCATATGATAGAGTAAATAGAAATAGATTATGGGTAAGATTAGCCAATTTGGGAATGGATGAAGCTTTAGTAAATATTATTAAGAAATTATATGAAAATAATTATTATACTTACCAATTAGGGGATATAGAATCAGTTAAAGTTAAAAATGGAGTGGGATTAAGGCAAGGATGCCCTATGTCACCGATTTTGTTTTTGTTGTTTTTGAGTGAAATGGAAAAAGCAATAGAGAGACTAGGAAGAGGGGTGGAGATAACATTAATAAGTGGCAAAGGAGTATATACTTTGTTGGGTCTTTTTTTTTGCAGATGATATCTTTTTATATGCAGAAAGAAGATAAGATATGGATATTATGTTGAGGACACGTGCAAGGGTGGGTAAAGAGATGGGGATTAAATTTAGTGAAGAAAAATCAAATATAATGATGGTTAATACTGGGGAAAGAGAGGATATAGTTTTTTTATTGGGGGATATAAAGTTAAGTGTGGTGGATAGATATAGGTATTTGGGAATCATCTTATGTAATCAGGAAAATTGCTTGGTTGAATGGGAGAAAAAATTGGTAAATGAAGCAAAGAAAAGAAAAGGTTTGGTAAAGACACTAACAGTATTTTCATATAATAAATATGATGTAGCTAGAATTGTATGGAAGGGAGTTGCAGTAGCAGGGTTAACATACGGTAATGATGCATTATGTGTTAGTAAAAGGATTGTAGATTATTTAGAGAAAGTACAAAGCGAAGTAGGAAGACATGCATTAGATGCAGAGATTTGGACAGCAAGGAGGCAATTCAAGGAGAAATGGGATGGTCAAGTTTCTATATGAGAGATGCAAAAAGTAAAATGAAAATGTTTGGTAGGTTGCAGTTTATGGATAGTAAAAGAATAGCCAAAATAGTGTTTAATTGGGTTATGAGTAAAGGGCAGGTAACAAGATGGATGAGAAAGGTAATGCGGTATGCAAAAGATTTGGATAAAGAATATATATCAGTATACTTGTATAAAAGGTGGGATGATTGTGTTAGGAGGATTGTTGAGTGTTATAGTGGTAAGGAATGGGATAAAAGAATAGAACATTAATAAAAAATAGGGAGTTGGAGAGATGGAGAAGTAGTATGGAGGGTAAGAAGAGTTTAAATATATATAGAAGTAAACGGAATATTGGAAGCGAGTTAATTTATGATAATAGTAAGGAAAGTAGTTTATTGTTTAAGGCTCGAACGGGATCTTTAGCAACAAGAGAGTATACATGTAAATGAAAAACTATGGGTGATTTAGCATGCAAATTGTGTAAGGAAGGTATAGAAAATATTAGGCATCTGTTGATTGAATGTAAATGCTTGAAAGCAGAAAGAGTACAGATAATGAAGTTATGGGAGAATAGGTATGAACAAAGTGACAATACAGAAAATTAGTAGTTTTTATGCTGGGTTTGCAAAAAGATAAAGGGGATTTAGATTTAAAGGCCATAGAGTTGACAAAGATTATGTTGTGGAAATGGGATGGGGCAGAATATGGGAAGACTTAGAGTGGGGAATGGAAAATAAAGTGGCTAACAGGTTTATCTGGGCATAGTTGCTGAGATATTCTTGACTTCGTTTAAGGAGAAGCCAAATACATCACATCACATCATATTCTGCCCCCCCTTCCACTCATGAACATTGCATATAATAGCTAACATTGTGTTGACAAGCTTTGATTCCAATAGAATGCCTATTATTTATTGAATGGCTAGTATATAGTACTTTTCAACAGGAAAACACACACACACATATATATATATATCACAGATGCTTTTATATATATGAAGGATGCAGATATAAATTAAAATTATACTATAAGCAAAACTAAATAATATAATAATGTAGTTATTAATAATAAATTGATTTACTTACAGATATATTTACTATATAGTGTGTGTTTATTCTTGTTCAAAAAATAAAATATAATAATAGATATACGAAGAACGTATAGAGAGAAGCTTTCATAAAATATATTTTTAAACAACATATGTTTACTCTATCAATAGAAAAGAATCATGTATACCCCTCTCAAAGAGATGGTCTATTCTAACAAATTGATTTTCATATTTAAATTTCATGTAAATTAGCAATAACAGCATATATATACTACTCACTCCCACCTCCCAACTTATGCTATGTCTATGACTTGTAATAATCGAAAACCGGTTAAGCACATACTGTTAAAAAGTATATTTTATGAAACCTTTTTTTTAATACGTTCTTCTTATATCTATTATTAAATTTTAGTCAGAGTTAAAGCTTATAATTTTATAGTTACATTATTATAATATGGATATCTATCTACAACATAAGATGGTCTTTCAAACTCTCAAAACAATATATTTGCTGCAAGAAAAAAATTAAATTTTTTAAATCCTGTATATCAGTGAAAATATTCCCTAATTGCTGTCAACTGCATATCGATAAATACATCCACAATCATGAAAATATCACTACATGACTTAAATTGCAACTGCTTAAACATATTCTGTGAGGATATAAGAAACAGTAACAGTTGGAAGGCAATCAGTGACATCTCAACAAATTTCAAACTACTTTTGAGACTTCCCTGGACATTCTGGATAAACACAGGCGTGCCAGAAAAAAATTTCTCTAGCCAATAAACAAGATATATTGATGCCATCTATCAGCTATAACTATCAACTGCACAACACACTTCCAGAACAAATATCTAATATTCTGACTCTTTGCCCAAGATTTATTGGTGACTTGTGGCAGCACTCTATTAGAGATTTAGTAGATGAAATTGAAATAACTTTCAATGATAATCCCCTATATGAAGACATCATTGGTCAAATTGCACAGATTACCACCTGCAAGCATGCAACATTTAAAAACAGGTAGTGGTCCAAAAGGATGGCTATTGCCATACAATATTTCCTCAACAATAATATTAATTTATTAAAGAGAATAGTGATCAGTGCTTTGTGATTTTACTGAAACATGACTTTATCACTAAAATAAATATGCAGATTTTAAGGCTTAAATTTATATCTACTGCTACCTACAATATGAAATGGCAAAAAGATACATTTATTGCTTTGGTCCATCACAAATATTGCAACATTGCATTCTCTAAACAGAAATACTTTAGTATTTATCCATCAGCCATTACTCCCCTAAGTTAGTAGCCAACATAAAATTACATGAAGATGGTTACTCTTTGTGCCTAATTATTAATTTTGTAGGTGCATATTATTATAAAGCAGCTAAAATGATAAACCAATGGCTGCCTGATCACCTTTGGCTTTGATAAATATACTGTAAGATCCTCATTCAAATGTGTAGAAATGATTAAGAATGCATGGCTGAATGAACAACACTGCATCATTTTTCTTGACATATCCGAACTATACTGATCAATCCCTCATGCCAATTCCATCCAATTACTCAAATAAGCATTATAATACATACTCTACAAACTCCACAAAATAGATTTTATTACAGATTGTCTAACAAATCTATAATGATATTGTGACTACGTTTAATAATATATATTACAAAATTGAAGATGGATGGCCCATGGGACTGACAATTAGAGTTGTCATTTCCAGCATTTTTTTTAATATCATCAAAATAAAAATCATCCAACTACATCATGCCTCATACCCATTACTACTATATATTCATTATATCAATGACATATTCATCTGTGCACCTGATACCATAATTTCTCAAATCCAGCAAGAAATCTCAAATGCTACATCTCTAACATTAATCCATGAACATGAAAATAGCCTCAGCAGTATTAAATACCTGGATCTCCACACACAACATGATTTTCCCACATTAAATTACAAAATGGTTATTAAACCAATACAGGTTTGTGGTTTCATTCATCCTGATTCTGTCAATACCATGCTTTCACAAACTTGTGGGTCTTAAAGCCTTCCTACATTGTAACCTTCATTTATGCAAGTTTGAATTGGACAGGAAGGACAAAATCAACAAATACATTTCTGAATTGCATAAAGTTGTATACAAAGACTTATCTACTTCTACAAACCACCAGAAACTTTTATTATAAAATGACACCCTTTATCTCCCACTGACTCCTAAACCCTGGATGTTTCTTCCCTATATAGCTAATATAACTCCCTGCATTACTAAAATTATTACTCCCACTCATCTAGTCATTCTATGTACTGCACTTCCATTGCATTGACTTCTCAACAATGTAAAAAATACTTTACCAACTGACCTCTGCTCTCAAGTTGTTTATAAGATCAAATGCCAAGAACCCACCTGTCCCTCTGTTTACTACAAGGAATCTTTTGGGCAAACTTATCTATGCATATAGCTCAATATACATACTATAGTATGTAATAAACACAGACAAACATCTAATATTTTTTGAACATTTCTCTACAACTGGTCATCCTTTTGTTCTTTCATCTGTCAACATTATATGCATTGAATGCAGTGATATTAAATGAAAAATTAAAGAGGTATGGCATATTTCAGATAACAAAAACTAGCAATAGAAAAGAATCATGTGAGCACCTCTCTAAGAGATGGCTTATTCTCCCAAATCAATTTTCATATTTAAATTTTATGTAAATTAGCAATAACAGCATACTTCCACCTCCCAACTTATGCTACATTTATGATTTGTAATAATTGAAAGCCAGCTAAGCACGTATTGTTTAAAAATTGTATTTTACGAAAGCTTTTCTCTATATATTCTTCGTATATCTATTATTACATTTAAGTCTGAGTTAAAACTTATAATTTTATAGTGTCAAAAAATAAAAGTAAAAAAAACCAACAACTTATTATACTATATCTTTTTTTAAATAAGATGAATAGTGATATTCTGATTTGCATCACGTTTAAATATGCTCTGGGAAATATTCTCAAGGATTTTTTAAAAATAGAAATGTAATAGCAGGCTCTAATGGTTTTGATGTTTTAAGATTATGTCAACTTTACAAATATTCAATTTTGTAAAATTTTTAGCATTAAGTTTAGAAACATTTTATTATGTGAAATACTGTAAATCAAATTCTGAAAGAATAATAAAGCAAAGCTTTCAATGTAAGTCCAAGAAATATTATTAATAAAAATCATTATATACAATACTATTGAGTCAGAAAAAATGCTACTGCCATATTATAAAATTTATCAAGTTTTTAAATTTTCATGTTTGTCTTGTGTATCATAAAATTTATTAAGTTTACAAATTCTATTTTTTGTTTGTTTATATGCAGTTTTGTTGTTTATTTTTATGTACTTATAATCATGGTACTAAATTGTATTTAAATCATAAAGAAAACATGTTAAGTAAATTCATGTTTGAGATATGAGAACATATTTAACAAGACAAAAATGGCTGTCACCATATCAAGATTCACAAAATGCAATAAATTTTTAAATTTCAATGTTTTTATTATTTGTTAGATTTTCTGATGACAACCATTTTCACCAAGATATCTCTGCTATTTAAAAAATGCTTTTTCATAATGGTTTTGATCACAGGATTATTAACTTCATGGCATTTTCAGATGAATTGCTTTACATTTTCACTAATTCATCTTCTAATGAGAATTTCTGCAAGCATTATATTGTAATTATGCATATTTTTTATATATGTTATAATATAAAATTTTAGTTTGAAAAAAATTCCATAGATGTCAAAAAAATTAAAAAAAAATTTCTCAAAACAATAGAATTTAGCTCCTCTCTGACAAGCATCCCTTTTGTTTTATTATAGGTTTTTGACATCACGATTTTTATGACATTGTTTAAAGAAAATGGTTTGAATAACCAAAAATATGTTTATTTGCAAATTTATTACAATTCTAGATATTTTTTATACAATAATGTACACAATATTTATTAGATATCAAAATATAAATTATTAATAACTTATTTTGAATGGAAATAGTTTATTTTTAAAAATAGAACATTATATTAGCATGCAGAGCAAATATGGCCTAAAGCTATGTTAGAAGCTTAGCTTTCTATGTAAGCAATCTAATTATAATGAATATGAAAATATTATAATTTTTGCTATAAATATTGGAAAAATTTTGAACTTTTAAAGCTTCTTTCATTAGATATAAGAGAAATAAATAAATATTTATTCAGATTTTTTAAAAAAAATCACAAATAATGAAAATTTCATTGATTTTATAAAATGAAAATCTTTTAGCAATAATGATGTATAATCTTTTTATATTGATTACGATCTCATTTTTTAAATATTTATAGAAAAAAAAGTGAATATTTAAATTTATTTCAGTAATAAACAAAAATATCTATCAAATGAAGTTAAATTTATTATTTTCTGATAAGTAATAATGGTATAACCTTAAATTTTATGTTGAACTTGGGAATAAAGAAAAAACAATGAAATGTGAAAGGAACATTGGAAAGTTAATAGAGCTTTTTTATATAATAAGAAAAAAGACTTTGATACTTCAGAAGTTAAGACAATTCTGCCATATATAAGGGGAGTAATTGATAAAATAGGTTACATTTTAAAGAAAAATAATATCCACACAGTTTATACTACAATTCAAAAAAATAATGAAATATTTCCATGCCATAAGGATAAAATTCCTTTGGGGTGACATGCTGTTTAAATTTCCATGTAGAGTTTGTTTACAGTCATATACTGGATAGACCAATCATAGTGTTAATGTAAGAAAAGAATAACACACTTTGTCAGAGAATAATCTATTTCATCAGCCATTTATTCACACATAAAATTAAATAACCATGACATTAATTTTAATAACATATTTTTCTAAAAACTGAACAATGTGACTCAAAACTACTAAGGGAAGCTATAGAAATTTTTAAATGGCCCAAGACCATAAATGAGAACTGTGAATTGAAAAAAATTAACAATATTTGGAAAAAGCTATTGGAGAATAAAATATTTTTTAAAACTTCACAACCAATAGAGTTTGGGTATGGGGAAAGTACTTGTTATTGTACTAAAATATCAGCTATTTTAGCTATTATATTTTTATTACATGGAAGGTCTCAAAATAATACTATGAATTCATATATATATATATATTTACAATGAATTCATATATTTATACAGCATATATTGTGGCTTCACTGTGCTATAATCCATAATAACATTGTTTTGACTAAATATATATATATAAATTTCTTTGTAGCAATTTTTCTGCATGAAAAAAGTGTTTGTGAGATTCATCCCATCAGTATAGATACTAATATGTTTTATGGCGCTAAACACTGTCATACATTTAAAATGTACATGTAAAGATAAATGACTGATGATAGTTTTAGTCATATTCACATCCGGGTTTTCTATTTATTTATTTGCTATTTATTTAGTCTATTTATTTCATGATATTATAATGACTGATATTAAATTTGATATATATCAGGCTTTAAAATTTGTATTAGAAAGAGTAGTAAATATACTTCACTCACTAATGGCAATTAATCTGGTGTATTTTATGGATGGTCAGATAAAAGAGGGATATCTCTTTTTATTAGATTTTATTTTTTATTTGTCTTTATTAAGGTCCTGTTTATGAGGGTATAACAATAATATTGGCATGAACAAGGACTTTGAGTGTTTCATCATTGAATTTCAATGATATGGATGGTGCAAGAGTTGGAAGGTGGAGAAGATTGAAGCTTGTCCATTAAAGTTTGATGATTTGCTTTCTTAATATAAACTGAGCACTGATTGTTATATATATATATATATATATATATATATATATATATATATATATATATATATATATATATGGGAGATAGTGATCTGGGCCAACTGATGAGTGCTGGTTTAGCATGAAATACATATGTTGGTGATCATTTATCTTTTTCACATATATGTAGTCATGTATATTAGTTGCATAAGACTGAGTACATAGCTGTAGGGAAATTAACAACTTGAGTTCAAGTTCCTTTTAATTATATGTATATATATAAAAAAACTGGGGGTATTCTATTACATATTTTCATTTTGTTTGGATCACTGTTGGTAATATTTAAATTGAGAAAACTCTCAGTCTTGCCAACTATTATAAGAAATTTATTTGAAACATACTTAGGTACATCACATGATTTATTTAAATATTCATTCTTTCTAACCAAATTGCTTTAGGCAAGCTTCTATTTTTATATGAGCTAGGGTTTATAGAAAATGTAAAACATTAAAGTTATATAATTGAGCCAAAATTCAAAAGGGTATGGAAATTTGAAGTAGCAAAATCATGCGACAAATAAAGAAAAATTAAAAAATGAAAGTGTGACTACGCATTAAAAGTGACTACTAACTTGATGAAGTTGTCCAGATTATGAAATGTGAGTCATATATATATATATGAAAAATCATTCAGATACACAAAATGCATGAAAACATATTTTACCATTTAAATATCTAGTTCAAAGATTCTGAGTTCTTTGAACTGGTTCGAGATTTGAATCAATATTTTCTAGAATATTTAAGAATGAGTGAAGGTGATTAAAATTCTATGAAGCAATAATGATTATATATAATAATAAACATTGTGTACAGCAAAGCAAAGAAATCACATTGAATTTTAGTATAAAACAAGTTGTCAATGACAAAATAAAGATTGATCAAGGTCTCAAACACTGTTTTGTACATACAATTAAATATTATTGTAATTCGTGTATAAATGGAAAAGCTGGATATTATAAAATGATTTTTTTTTTTTATAAAATAAAGATACTATTAATTTAAGTAAAAATAATTTTGAGATTTAAATGTCAATTTTATAAAATCAAATATTGTTCAAAGTCAGAAAAAGTACACTTGTATTTTTATTGTCTTTTTACATCTACTTTATTAATTAAATGAATCATTAGCCAAAATCAAGATACATTAACATCCAGTAAACAAATTAACATATTTTTGGAAAAATATGTAGCATTGTCTTTTTGATTTCACCAAACACAAATTATCACATGACAAAATAATAAGTATATAAAAGGATAAAAAAAACATCAGTTAGTTACACTAAGAATTATATTAATTGAAGATAAAATTCAGTTGTTGATCATAAGAGAGATAAAGCCCATTATTGAAGGCATTGAATATAATTTTCCCAAAAAACTAGCAGTAAACTTTCCAAGAAAAGAGAAGCTGTCTGATGAAACTAAACTAAATCAGTATTGAGAATTGTAAGTTTAATAATCATTTGCAGTTGCCTCTTAAATTTATTCACTACTTAGCAGTCCTTAATTGGGCTATTATTTATTGTCTGGAAATGTAATTGTTGGTGATGTTATGAGCCTAAAAATGTCTACTAATATACATTTTGTCTGTACTACAGGATAAAAGATGCTTCTATGTTTATAACTCATCTACCAACAAAAAAAATTGCGGGAAACTTGAAATTCAGTCAAAATAATAACGTAAACATGATGTCATAAAAAAATTAAATTTATAAATGATAAAAGTCAATAAAACTACTGATGTAGAAGTAAAGCTGTGGAAAACATAATACTAGGAAAAAAAACCCTTCAATTAAGAAATATTGACTTTGTAGTATAGATTATTTTGAGCACTATCAAAAGTATATTTTTTAAAATTAGACTGTGCAGAATAAAAGGAAAGATAGTACCAAAGAGTAATATCAAACTGTAAATACAGATAAGAGTTTGATTAAAATTACAATTTGAAATCCTTAATAATTGTAGTTAACTAAAATATTTCAGCAATGCTAATCATTGAATTAATAAGTATTAATTTCATAAATTCTTCAATATTAATTTTTTTTCTCTTGTACTACTTTTGTTTTTATATATAAGATATGAAACAATATAAATATTTATTTTACTATATCTCATAAATTGCTTTATATAATTAAGAAGTGACTTTTTGCAGTATATGCATATGTCTTTAAAGAGTTTAAAAGGGAGGGGGGAGTAAAAAGTAGTAAATCCATTCAGAGATACATGAAATAGGTATACTATTTAGGGTAAGATATGTTTACTATGAAAGAATGATTTGTATCAGAATGCAGGATAATTTTGCATATGCTTCAAATTTTTGTCATTTTCATAATTTTTTTCTTTCATTAAATAAATTAAAAATATAGTTATATTCATTTTATTCTCAACTGGTTGCATTGCACATATAATTATAGATCATCTGTATGCAGAAAAGATCTCAAAGTGCTTTTAAATTATACTAGGCCATGAGTAACTTGGTAAATGAGAAACCCATATTTAAGTACAATAAACATAGGTAAAACAATTTTTCAGCATATAATCATCTCATCAGTGTTATTTCCTAGAAATCATACTTTGAGTAAACATATATGTAAATGGATGATGATGAGTGGTTCTGACAATCATTCATTTATTGAACAATATTGTGCTAATTTAATAAATTTTGCTTAAGATGGGGGATGACAATATAGCTTGTCATCAGTTTCCATCAAATGTATCTGATACATATTTGTGATCGTCATTTTTCATCCAGTATATATATATATTTTGACATTGTGAAGTATATATTTTATTCTATTATTAATATTTATTAAAAATAATTATTAATTAAATTGTATCTGTTCTCTGCAAAATATTCTTTCTTTATGTGGAAGTGTGATCATTAAACCCTGACTTATGTTTACAGCTAGATTGTGAACTAGGAAATTCAGATGGAGAAAATGAATAGTGGTATTCAAGATAATATTACAATATAAACAAATATATCATGACATTCTCTAGGATAATTAGTAGTATTCCTACAAACAAATAAAAACTGCTTTATTATTTTTTTTGAAGGATTTACAATGAGGTCAATATTTTATCTGATTACATAATTGTTGATCTAGTTTCATGAGAATTAGTGTTTAGTAAAAACATGGATTTTATTCAAGGTAATTTCTTTCAGAAAAATGTCTCACTTCATACCATTACATAACTAATGCACTAAAACATGAAAGCTAGGCTGTTTATCATCATTCATACATATCTAATATCTCACTTTCCATATCATTACAATATAAAAAAATTCTCATTTATAATGTGTTATAATTTTATTTGAATTCAAAAGCATGTGTATAACTTTAAATGGTGAAAAAGGACATTTTTGCCTACTGTTTCTTTGTTTGTAAAATTCATTCAATTGTAAGCTTATGAATTAACTTTGAACATTGAGACATTATAATAAATTGTGTTACGATGTTGCAAATAACTCATATCGCCATCAATAATAATCAAAATAGGTCCTCAATCAACATTTGGATAGAGAATATAACTTACACATAAGATATATTTATAATGGTTAGGGCATCATAATTATCATACAGGCATGCCATTTTCTTGAACCAGGAAAATCAATATTAAAAGAATTTAATTTTTTTGTTTAGTAGTTTAGAATTTCTAACAAATTTAGAATTTTTTTTGGCAATCGGCACATATTCAGCACATTTATGCATATAATTATTGATCAGTGTTGGGAATTTAACTAGAGAGTAAATTATAGAAATTTTTTTTACTGATTAACAAACCTGGGATGGATGCTTCAGAGGCTGCAATGAGCTGTTTAGGGTAGTTTTGCCATGATTTAATTTAAATGATATAATTTAAAATATATTTTGTTTCATAATTTAGTTCTTTAGTTTAAGCATTGTATTTAATATAGATATATATTATAAACAAAAAATTCTTAGAATAAATTCTACAATATTCAAATACCAATATATAATAATAAATAATAGCTATAGCCAGTTTACTGCATATCCTCCATCCTGAGTAGCATCTTACAGTTAAAATTTAAAAAAAAAAACTCTTCTTAAAGTCATTTCCGACGTGATTAGTCAATTTTTCATATATATATTAGTATTATTTTTTGTAGAAATTTTAACTACAAAAAACTGCAGACATTTTTAATTATTCATTTCTTATAAATAAATAAACTTAATCAAAATTAATCGATTATGTTTGCAATATTTATCTATCGCAATAGAGTTTTGTTCACTTATATATTATTTTAAAAATAAAATGACGTTTTTAATTTTCTTTTTCGTCTTTAAAAAAAAAAAAAAAAAAACATTGTCTGTTTGCTTAATTCGTCTTAGCGTAAGGGTTACTTATTAAAATTGACAGTTCCTTTTTATATATATAAAAAAAGAAATAATAAAATTATTTCTGATGGAATATTTTTATATATATAAAATCTTCTAAGGCTGCTTTGACAAATATTTGGATTAATTTTGCTAGAATTTTTGAAGATGTTGCTTATTGAATCAATCAAAAAATTGTCGTTTTATTTTTCTCTACATTATTTGGATAAATTTTCCATTTTATTTATCTTTTGCTCTATTTGATTTCATCGTTTTTAAATTATCAACTTCGAAAATGCATTGAAAAGAAAATCATTATAGTGTTAAATTTTACTTGTAATTTGTTAAATGTTTGCTAATTAAAAAAAAATGTATGTGAACATTAATTAAAAATTAATTTAACATCAGAACGAAAAGTAATTTAATATTTTGACATCTTTGTAAAATATTAAAAAAATGCTATACAAACTATATTATTTTACAAATGAAAATTTTAATTGAATTTGACACATATTTTTTAATTACAGTTATTGAAAACACAGTTAAAGAAATGAATTGACAAGATTGAAGGATATTATTATAAACACGACCTAAAAAAATAAAGAAATTACGTTAATTACTTCTTAGATATAAATATGTTATGACTAATCAAATTATTTCCAAAGGCAGCCTTTTTTTATGGAGCGTTCTGACTAGCTATGGTTTCTTCTGAGAATGCCTGGATATCTTCAGGATTGAAGGTCATATTAGGATCTCGCAGTGTGATCTTTTTAAGCTGTGATTTTTCATCCTGCAGATGAATCAGTGTCTCAGATCATGTCTTAGAAATCCTTGACATTTGTAGTTAAGAGGTAATATCTTGAGGTTGTTGAAAAATTGTATAGCCTTTTATTTCTTCCTTTGAAAATAAAGGTTGAAATTATTTTTCTGTAATTAAATCGAAGAATAGAAACAAATCATGAAGTGAAATTTCGTTAGCAAAATCGAGCAGATACATAGCAGCTGACCATACGCCAGAGCACCACATTTATTCATAACTTAGTTCAGAGTTTTTAATTGGTTTGCGCTTATAAAGAAATTAATTTGATCCATATAAATTGCCCACTTTCAGATAGAAGTTTTCCAAGGAAGTCATTTTTGTCATCACATTTTTCTTTTTTTGTATAAAAGAGAAAAAAATTCTTTATCATATTCTATTTTAAAAAGACATTTTTAAGAATATCATTATTTTGTTTCTTTTAATCAACCAGTGCCAATAACATTAGTCACTGTAGAATTCTCAGCTCACTTGATTATTGTCAATGTAATTCTGTTCATTACCAGGATCTAATCAATCCACATGTAGATCCTATCAAAAGTGCAGCAATTCTAGTCTGTTTTGCTGGAAATAAAATGTAAAAATTAAAAACATTTATGAATAATTATTTAAATGTATATATTTATATACTTCTAAATATGAATTCACGAAGTGCAAGGATAAATTTAAGTTATAATGATCAATTTTATTTTCTGATAATGAAACTTTAAGAGAGATAGAGAGAGGAAATCTAATTTCAAAATTATATATATATTAATTTTTAAAACGATGAATCATTCGTCACCAGTTTTATAATAACTATTGAGATATATATAGAAAAAAAAATTGTTTACTAGTCTTGAAAAATGTATGTGCTAGCGTGAATTAGATTATTCTATTTTATTAGATATTTTGAAAAAGAAAGATGTAGACCGGAAGAGATTGACTTTTAAGAAATTTGTATATGAGTAGAAGATATTTTTAAAATTAGTCTTTTTAAAGAAGAGATGAATATAGGAATCTTTTATTTATCTAATATATATAACGTTCAAATGTATGTTAGACAATACTATATGTAAAAATTTAATATTTGCGTTAATATTAGAAATACACACACTCTTATATAATGAGCAATTTAATATTTAATTAGATGAATAGGTAAGGGAATGTTGTTTTGATAACGATGGAGTTAGGAAAATTGGTAGAAATGTTCTTGGCATAATTTTTAAAACTAAGAATCATTAATAAAAATGTAAAAACCATTACTGAGGCTATTTGTTTAATTATTCAGTAGGTCTAAAATAAAATTCATACATATACAACAAACATTAGAGCATTTGATCATCAAATATTCGATTTGATATTTAAAGCTTTAAATAAATAATTTTAGTTTCGTTTAAAATCTCTCTGTACATGATTATTACTTTTTAATATTTTAAAAAGTTAAAAGATACCTTTATTAATGTTTAATCTGGGTGATGTGTGTAACTGTTTGAAATAAATATATTACTTTAAGAAAACGATGTAATTTTATTTAAAAACTGAAACATATATATATAATTGTGTCTATATATTTGTATGCTTCGTCAATATTGCTCAAAATTTAACAACTTTTTATTTGTGCAGATAAGCAATGAATCGTTGCTCGTTATCTTTTTGTTTTAATGAAATATGCCATTCTAAGCTTGTATATTATTTACAAAATTAACCACAATTACACTTGATTAACATAAAAAATATCCTGACTTTAACAATATTTAAATCATCGTTATCAGTTATTAGTCAGAAATCAGGCCTCACACACCATTATAGATTATATTTATTATGCTCTTTGTATTCTGATTCTGCCTTTCAGTGATCAGTAAATTTCAACAATTGATCAGTGTAATTTTTATTTTTACATTTGATTTACTTTCATCTATTAAATATTGTTCAGTAACTAGTTCGTTTTTATATTGAAGTCAACATAGGTTTTTTTTTTTTACTTTTTTTTTCAGCTCCTTCTACATGTTGTATTATCATTAATTAAACATCTTATGCATGCTTTTGTTGCCCCCTCCCCCCGGTTTTTAAAAATATTTATACTGATTTTTTCATTTTGCGAATGTTTATCTACAATTCTCTTCTGTTCATCTAAAATATATAGCAATTAAATTGATGTTGTTATTATATGTCACATGATTTTCTTATCCTGTATTACTATATAGTTCTTTATAGTATTTATTTTCATACTATATGATGGCATTCCCAATTTTAGAAACTAGTCGTTTCTTCTTATTTCTGAAATAACTTTCCTTCCAAGAGCAAAATGGTGTTTTATATCTGAATTTTTTGCTCTCTTCTATAACATTTTCTAGTCACTTCATTATTACAATTTGTCATATTATCAGTAATTTTTTCCCTTATTATCTACAGAATTCCACATATTCATTTTTTTTCTTCTAAAATCTTTTAAATTAATTTTCATATTTTTTGTTTGCATATGTAATATAATCTCAATAGATCATTGGCTGATAAGTTTTTGTTTCTTGAACATTCTATTCTTGATTCTTTTGTTCAACATTCAAAGTGCCTTTTAGTTATAGTCTGGGCAGGGTTATTTACTCCCCTTTTTTTACATATATATTTAGCTATGTTTAATTTAAAAAGTTTACCTCCTAATAAAAAAACAATCCAAGGGTTAATTTTGAGAAGGCCATGTGATGCACTGGTCATTATCCTGTCACTGAATCTAAACACGATGGACAACTTATTGCCATGTGAGTCATTTTGAAAATCTAATATTTTGAAGCAATATGAAAGATTTGACTTAAATTAGATACAATAACTGTTAATCTTTGTTTTGATAATATTAATATATTTTTTATATCTCACTAACTTATAAGAATCTTTTTTGTTGAATATATTAAGTAGTTGTTTATTAGATTTTTTCAATATCAGTTCCTCCTTAAAATTTTTTTTAAAGAAAAAGTTAGTATTAAAATTTTCTGTAATAATTTTAAAATGTTTTTTGGTGCATTTAAAATTGACCTAGACTTCTATATAAATTTTTCCATTTTTTCATTAGGTGACTTGAACCTGAATTATCTATATTTAATTATTTCCAATAAATTAAGCATATAATTTTGCTGTGTAATATATGACTATTTGATGATGTTCATTTATTAGTTTAAAGTTATTCTTACTTCATTTGTATTTTCAATATTTGTGAGTAATAGTAAAATACCTAATCAATTTTTAATTCAGTTGTTTTATCATTCTTCTTTCTAGCTTCACAAATATCTGAATTTGTCATAATTATACCCTACACTTTTCATGCAATTTTTTTATTATTTGAAAGTGATTTACAGTGTAGATTAAACAAATTTAATGTCACTATTAAATAGCGGCCTAAATCAAAGTATATAGATTTTTAATGAATGAATAATATAAAACTTCCTAAAAGAGTATTTTATGGCAAACTTGAACATAGTTTTCATGAAGAGGCAGATTCTGTCTATGTTACAAAGATTATATCAAAGACATTCTAAAGAAGTGCAAAGTTGATTGTTTTTATTGAAATAACATATTGAAGAGTTACATTGAGATATGGTGTTGAAATATTTCAGACAGAAAGGTTTTCTGCTGAATAAATTAAAAGATATTGCCATAAAATATTGGATACCCTAATATGTTCCTTATGTGGATATATTTATGGTTTTTAGATTGGTTTATTTAAATCTTCACAAAACTAATTTCCAGAGCAGTTTTTTCCTCTTTCTTCTTTTTTTTTGAGTTGGAATGGTCATACACACCAGTGGCATTTTTTTTTATTTGGTTTTTGCCCTACATTCAAAACTGAAAGGTTTTAAATTCATTATATTAATGAGAAGCTTATTCATGTTCATTTACATAAGAAAGCTTTACATGATAATTATTTTAACAAAAAAAAATGAGAAATGGATATTAGAAATTTGCCCTATTTATTTTTTTAAGACTCTGGAGAGAAATTAAAGTCTCATAGAGTTTAAGCAAACTCAAGATTTTTGTTTTTGAATAACTATTTCAACATCATTCAGTTATGCATTCAATTAATTAAAAGTTAATCATCACAAATTAATTTAGGTTGCTCAAATAATTGTTGAGAACATCAGTAGTTACTATATTACATTCTTCTTCGCTGATGAGAAAGATGTTGTTCTATAAGCAGGGTTTATTATTTTTATTTAAATATCACATCATTTTTATAAATTTTGCTTAGATTTTAATCTATTATTTCATTGATTTTGATCTATTTTTCAAGTCATAATGTTATTTCTGCAGTCATCTTTTTGACTTTTTATATTTTTTGCTATTTATAGGCATCTATGCTATTGCCTGTCCTGATAATGTACTATTATTAATTCTTTAACATAGCAATACCAGATTAGTTTATCTCTAAATTTTCTATCAGGTATATGGTTTTACACACTTTCTAATAAATGTATATTATCCAGTTATTATTTTCTAATTTTTAATATATATATATATATATATATATATATGAAAAACAAAAACAAGTTATTCACGTAACTTGCTATCACTTGTTATTTATGATCAATAGATGGCGTTTTACCAAAACCACCAAAACAAGTGTAAAATTTGTTTACATAAACGACAAAAGAGTCAGAATTAACTATCTCTTTCATTTGCTCACCCTCAGATCAGCTGATTTCAAGCTGATTTGCTCTCATCAGTGAAGGATAGAGTTAGAAACTAGATTTAAACACTGACTCTCAAGTGTTTATGCAAAACGTTTCTATCAGTTTGCAAGCATGAATTTTTCAGACCGGTAAAGTCTTCAAACTCAGCCTAGCAAGCCAGATATCTATATGGGTCTGATCTCAGTTCAGTTTCACCACATAGTCAAAGTCTCTGCAATATATATCATTGCAAGAAACCTTTAAAGGTACACTTGAGAGTCAGTGTTTAGATCTAGTTTTTAACTCTATCCTTCACTGATGAGAGCAAATCAGCTTGAAATCAGCTGATCTGAGGGTGAGCAAATGAAAGAGATAGTTAATTCTGACTCTTTTGTCATTTATGTAAACAAATTTTACACTTGTTTCGGTGGTTTTGGTAAACGCCATCTATTGATCATAAATAACAAGTGATAGCAAGTTACGTAAATAACTTGTTTTTGTTTTTCATAAATGTATCTTTAAAGATTTCTTGCAATGATATATATTGCAGAGACTTTGACTATGTGGTGAAACTGAACTGATATCAGACCCATATAGATATCTGGCTTGCTAGGCTGAGTTTGAAGACTTTACCGGTCTGAAAATTTCACGCTTGCAAACTGATAGTAACATTTGCATAAACACTTGAGAGTCAGTGTTTAAATCTAGTTTCTAACTCTATCCTTTACTGATGAGAGCAAATCAGCTTGAAATCAGCTGATCTGAGGATGAGCAAATGAAAGAGATAGTTAATTCTGATTCTTTTGTCATTTATGTAAACAAATTTTACACTTGTTTTGGTGGTTTTGGTAAAACGCCATCTATTGATCATATATATATATATATAATGCAATTAAGAACCATATCCCATTTATGTTAGGCCTTTCAACTGTAATTAATTGAATGAATAAATTAAAAATAAAATACAAATTAAAATAGTATCATAGTTAAAATGTTTAATATTTAAAAAAATGTTTGACTGGTAAGCACTTTCTTTACCCCCCCCCCCCGAATCAATTGCACAAATATAATATCAACAATTTTTTTAATATGTGTCCCATCAACTTGCTGTTAACACATTGAGAAAGATATTAAGTATTTATTGTATTTTATTATACTATTTAAATTTTATAATATAAAACATTGAAGTGTAAATTTAATATATTTCAATTTTTATCCTGATAAATGCGGGTTTCTGAAAAATACCAGTTTTCAAAAAATTTCGGCCATCTCACTCATTTTTAGTATTTCTGAGACTGTTTAGACCAGTGGTTCTCAACCTGTGGGGTCATGACCCCTTTGAGGATCGAACAACCCTTTCACAGGGGTCACCTAAGATCATTGGAAAATACATTTTCGATCATAACAGTAGCAAAATTAAAGGTTGGGGGTCACCACAACATAAGGAACTATATTAAAGGGTCACGGCATTAGGAAGGTTGAGAGTCACTGGTTTAGACAATGTAACAAAGACATTTATACTTTTATAACTTCATCTGAAAGATATTCACGGCAATTACCAATGCTTCAATTAGGTGCTCTGCATGCATGCAATATAGATGGCTAATGTTTTAGTGCAACATTCATTTGATAAATAAGTAAATGAAAAACAGATAAATAAAAGTAATTGT
Organism: Epiperipatus broadwayi; assembly: GCA_028023455.1. Classification (NCBI taxonomy): domain Eukaryota; kingdom Metazoa; phylum Onychophora; class Udeonychophora; order Euonychophora; family Peripatidae; genus Epiperipatus; species Epiperipatus broadwayi. The sequence goes on from JAQFVV010006702.1 coordinate 43,399, forward strand.
AAGAGATAATTTAACTTTCAAATAGTTTAATTTGAGATAATGAATTTTATTTACTTGATTTAAATTTGCTATTTTACTTTGCTATTAGTTTGTGTATATAAAAAATATTAAACTTGTATAAATATATATTGTTTGTAAATAATTGTGATGATACTATTTTATCTGTAATTAACTACGTCTATATCTGGTTGAATTGTCAAATGTTTTTACAAAAATTCATATTTTATTAAAACTTTTCCACTATTAACCTTGTCATTAAAACAAAAATGGAAGAATCAAGAGGACTTTCATAGATAAATATATAAAATTTGAATTGGCTGTTGCCTTTGATAGAGCCCAGTTTAAATGTGTCCAATGTGTTGATCGTGATTGACTGGTCGATCGACAAGAAATTTTAAGCCAATTGCACAAGCAAAAACAACATTTTATATAGAAAAGATTTTATCTTTAAAAACTAAAATTTCCAAAAAATTTTTTTGAAAAGCAACTATTGAAATTTGGAATTTTTTTATTTGAATGCAAATTCCAATTTAAAACTATAATTTTAAAAACTATCAGCTTGTAAAAAATTGTCAAATAATAACAAATTGAAGAAAACAATAGATAAATTTATTATCAATACAGAAAAAAAATGTTTATTTTTGAATTTTCATTTAAGTAGGCAGAGTAGTTTTGACATTTTAATTTTTTGAAATAATTTTTAAATTTTTTTTTTCAGTTATGAAAAGTTGTTTCCATACTTAAATTGTCTTAATTTAATATTATAGAGTATTTTTCCTGATAATTCTTATGTTGTTGCAAAAATTAAATTAGTTGATTTTTTCCCCAATAATGAGCAATAAAAAAGCAAATATATATCATTTCAATAATGATTTGGAAGAAGAGTTTTTATTCATAAGAAAAGTGTTTATTGTATAATTCTACAGTAGCTTTACTGAAAAGAGTAATCTAAACAGACATTTTACTACTGTTCATCTAAGTTTTGATTGAGACTTTCGTCTGAAATCTATAATAAGAAAAGCTGAAGTACAAAGATTAAAAAAATCTCTAAATTCACAGCAATGTTCATTCAAAAAAAGTTGTTGTAAATCAACAATGGTAATGGTAGGATCTCTCCACGTGTGTCAAATTTTTATAAAGCACAAAGTCTTTTACAGATGGTGAAATATTCAAAGAAGCTTTTTTGGCTGCAGAAAATAGCCTATTTTACAATTTTAAAAATAAAATGGAGATTGTTTATGATATCCAAAATATACAACTTTTCAGACAAACTGTAGACAAGTTGATACCATGGCAATGGATTTAAGATCACAACTTAAACTTGATTTTGAAAATTGTTCATGGTTTTCACTTACTTAAATTTGACGAGTCAACTGACAGTTGTGATATGTTCCAGCTTAGATCTGCGAGCATGAAGCTATTCAATATTTCACTGATTAAGTCCACATTTCTTATTACACATTAATACTCGTGCAATCTTTCGATTACAACGAGTGAATGGAAAGATTTTATATTTAGAAATCTATTACAGTAATTTAAAGTTGTAATTATAAATTTATTAAATGCACATTGATTACGTAGTAATATTTACAGAGGCTATAACCTCAATAATATGCGTATAAAATGCGATAGTAGGGACCTCTACAGGTGTTTTAGCCACAAGCTTACACTATGGAAGAAAAGAGGGGAACCCTTCTTCACTTCAACCTACTTTCTATTTAAGTAGGTGAAGCTGAAGCGGTTAGATCTGCGAGTGTGAAGCTATTCAATACTTTCTCAAAATCCTATTTTTAAGAGAGCGAACCAGAGGAGAGGAAATTACAATATTTTTAAAGTTTTCATAATATCTGAAAATGTTCCTCTTAAAAAGCTTGTTTCCATTACTACAGATAGTACTCCTTTTATGACTGGTTGTGAAAGTGGATTTTTAGTCTTTTGTAAGAGAAATATTGACAACTATTAAAATAATCAATTCGATTAGGATGAAAGCACTGCACAGAAGATTGTTTTAGTCATTTTTAGATAGCATTGATGGAGATTATGGTGACTTAGTTCTCCATAATTCAGTCAGATGATTGAGCAAAGCTAATGTTTTAGAAAGATTCCGCAAGCTGTTGCCACATATAAAAGATTTTCTGGATAAAAAAAAAGATCCTTGTGCTGTTTTACTTCACAACAAAGTGAGGCTGCAAAAGCTAGCATTTTTAATGGATCTAACAACTAATATCTAGATTTGCAAGGTCAAAACAAAACAATAACTGACATGATTAGCTCCATTGAAACATTTAAAGTGAAACTGGAAAGTAAATTTCTAAAATTAATAAAAAAGATTTGAAACATTTTGTAAATTTAAGAGAAGAAATTGGGTTAAACATAGAAACATGTGATTACCAAGAATTTGGAAATATTTTGCAAAACATTTTTCTGCAATTTCAATAATGATTTCAAGACTTTGAAAAACTTCGACCAATCACTTCATTTTTCACTTCACCATTCTCTAAAATAAATATAGAAAATTAAGCTGTACTAACCACAGAAGTGTTTCCACTACTGTTAATACCTCAAGCTCTTGATTTTTAATTGCTTTGCTTAATTTTAGCCATTTTTCTAGTCTCTTAACATTTTGCATATTCAAATATTCAATTTAAATTTTTTTTCTTTTCTTACTATCTTTTTATAAATTATTTTGACTTTCTTACAGACCCCTTTTCTCTTGACATCTACTTTTATATCTAAAACAACTACTCTTTGTTTATTTCTTACATCATGCCCATTTTTTTTTTTGTTTTGATAATACTGCAATGTAAATCCCTATGCCTCTTTATAAGTTTCCCAAACTATAATATTTTTTATAAATCAAACTCCCTAATACTTCACTTCCTTGTTTTGCTAAGTGCTATCCATCTTTACTATACAACTTTCTCTTACTAATAATAAAAAAATCTCACACATCCACAAACATAACATTATTTTGCTTGCATAAATTTTTTCAATGTCTCATTTATAGAGTATACTCTATCTAACATATACCTATTGTCAAATCTTGGTAATAATCCAACTATTCCTATTCTTTCTTTAATCTTATTCTGATGTGATGTGATGCACTGTAGCTTCTTAAACGGAGTCAAGAATCTCTCAACAATTATGCCTAGAGAAACCTGTTAGCCACTTTATTTTCCATTCCCTAGTCTAGGTTTTCCCATATTCTGCTCCATCCCATTTCCACAACATAATCTTTGTCAACTCTATGGCCTTTATATCTAAATCCCTCTTATCTTTTCCCAAACCCAGCATAAAAACCAATAATCCACTTTCTGTATAATCACTTTTTTCATATTTATTCTTTCATAACTTCATTATGGGCCCTTTCTGTTTTCAAGCATTTACATTCAATTAACAGATGCCTAATATTTTCTATTCCTTCTTTACATAATTTCAGACTAAATCACCATATTTTTCCACTTACATGTATATTCTCTTATTGCTAAATTACTAATCAACTTGGATGCCCTCTAGTGGCTATATTATTATTTTATTATTTTCTCTTGGAATTGGTATGGTTATACTTATTTATAAATAGCTGCTGTTGCTGATGTAAGAAATTTGCAGATTAAAAAAAAAGCACACACAAAATTATTAAATCTGAAAAAATATAGTCGGAGATAATTATCATAATCTAGTAAAAATATATGTCTATTTTAAGTTTTTTTTTTATTATAAATTTTAGTTTATTATAATGGATATTATAACATTTAGATTATAGTTAAATTAAAATACCTATAAATGTAACTTATCACTGCCCCCCCCCCCCCCCAATTTTCTAAAGCTGCAAAATTATTACCAAAAGGAAAATTTGTTCAGTAAGCCAATCCAACTTTCGGAATAATATACAATCCAATACTAATCTGTTTTTTTAAAGAGGCAACTACAGCTAATTAATTTGCTTTATCATATATGCATCACAGATATAAAATATATTGTCTTTTATTATATATTGTCATATATTCTTCTATATAGTTGAATAACTACACATCTGTATTTTTTATAGTTTAATTAATTATTAAAATAAATAAAGAGTGCTTTCAAGTTTGTAGAAGAATAGACGTGGTGAATTTTTATTTGGGCCATATGCTAAAAAAAAGAAGACAAATATGGTATTATTTAAAGATTGATGGGTGCATATGTTGATAAAATTTAGTTTTTTTTATTTTTATACTACATGAATGAAGTTAACTGAATAATTTCTTCTTGGATTTATATAGTATTTTTTTTATATAAAGAAAAAAAAACATATATCATATTATGTACTATTTTCTATTCTGGACATGTTGAGCACACATGCCAGTTATGCTATTCTAGAATCTATCAGGGAAATGATGAATTGTGAACAGTTAGGTTTTTATACTAATATTTACGTTATTAAATTACCATAGCAACTGCATAACAAACATTTTTCAAAAAATAAATTTACATACACATTCAAACACAGATATTTAAATAGATGTTTAAATTGAATGGATAAATAAAATAAATATTGAATAAATTATGCAAATAGAAAAACAGGTAATTTATTTATTTATTTGTAATACCAAACATTAAAAAAAAAATACATCGTACGTTTTTCTAATCGTTATTGGTTTTTATAACTTTTCAACAATTATGCAAAAAACATAAATACATATATTATATACTTTTTTCAACTTTAGATAATGTGTACAGTATATAAAAAAAAATTATGTTAAATTATGCAAACATTTTTTGATATATGTTATTTTAAACGAAAAAAAGAAATGAAATACTGTAAGACAAAAAAGATTATTTACAGATTATAAATTGTCTTTTTTCTAGCGAATCTACTATAAAATAAAAAAGGTAAATAAGTCTCGGAGAAAAATTCCATAATAAAATTTCGCCACCTAGTGAAAATTTTATCAAATAGCAGAACGAAAAAAAAATCTTGTCATGATTTTTAGAAATTCTATTTTTGCTTATATTTTACAATTATTATAATAAAGATGTATTTTGAAAGTTGAATGCAAACATTTACAAAGTTCTGTGGTAATTTAATTTCTTTTTTAAAGAACAGAAATAGCTTTTATTTAATTAGGCATTATGTATTATTTTCCGTAAAATTTTTAGTCTTTTTCTATTTCATTCTGTTTACTTTGTCTTTTGAGGTCAATCCCCTTTTCTCCATTATGTATAATTATAATTTTTCTTTTTGCCATTATAACTTTTCTAAAAATAAGATTAATTCTTTTTGTTTTATAATAGATTTCTTTAAATTTTTTTATTATCTTTGCAGCCCATCCCACATTTCATCTATTTTCAATGTTTCATAACGTTACTTTGTCTAATAGTTAATCAAAATTAGAATAAGATGACAAAATTAATGAATCCAGATTTCACAAAGTACATGTTGATGTATTTTATCTTTGATCAGTATATTGACATTATTTAGAGATCTCAGTCCTCAAGATTTGAACTACAAATTTTATCACATACTAACTACAGCATCATTAAATCATATAAATACTTTTTTGTTCACATTCATTTAATGATAGTGAATCTTATCTATTTGGAGCTGCTTCATCCTTATATTTTTACTATCAAATTTTATTTGTATTATAGTTACTTTGAGTGAATGGGATTATTTTCTAATTGATCTAAAATAAAACAATTTTACTTAAATCATTTATTTTCAGACCAAAAGTTTAGGCTAATCTTAAAGGCTGGCAGTCTTATTTCCTTTTTTACTGATTGTATTGTTTATAAACTCTCTATTAGGATTATATCTTAAAGAAATGAATATTTTTTATTATTATTGACTAATTTCCACATTCACAAAACCTTAGAATATATTATATTAAGAATTATTTTTAAATTTACAAAAAGTGTTGAAAGTGTTTTTAATATATTAGATATAAAAATAACAATAGTGGGAAATTTATAGTTATATATATATGTTTTTATCTAAATGCCCGTTTAATTCTGTCCATTGATTTAATTACAGCTATGGAGATGGAAAACACATCTGCTATTAAAGTAAGCACATATATACAAAGGAGAATTATGTTAATGATAAACAAAAATATTCTATAAGATTCATTGTTTATAGTTCTGATAATGAGTTTATATATGCTTTAATGATGTCATATTTGATTTGTCTGGAAGGTAATTTTTTAGGATTGGTAGATTTTTTATTCCTTTTTTTCATTTTTCTACATATTTTAAAATTGAATTTTAATTTGATTTTTTTACAATAAAAATGTTTATTACTATTTTTTCTACATTTTAACAACACAATTCCATGGATTCTAAAATATTTTACTAGAATGTTTGATTCTATTATAAAATTCAGTTGTAATATACTAACTTCCCTTGAAGAAAAATGCATTGTAAAATATAATTTTAAATTTACAATTTTAAAGATCAGCTTTTCAAGCTAATTCACATGCGCTTTATGCATCTTAATAATAAATGAATACTTTCACTTCCAACACAAGATAAAGTCTTTGTGAAAGAATAGAATGAATCCACTTATTCTTTCAACCCAAATGTTTAAATAGTAATTCAGTTTCAATAAACAATTTTGAACTTGGATTTTTTTTTTTTAAAAGTTGAGAATATCCCAATAAGTCTTTTTTTTAGAGAAGTAATTCATAGCCATTCTCCATTAACACTACAATGATTGGGCAGCAAATGAATATATATATATATATATATATATATATATTCATTATAGTATATATATATATATATATATATATATATATATATATATATATTGTTTTAAGTAAGGGATAAAACAAAAAGAAAATTTCACAAATAATAATTGAATAGTGTAATGAGTAATACTCTTTTAAAACAACTATAACATCACAGGACCACCATTTCCAATGCTTACACAAGCTGCTAATACAGGAGCAAATTCTCCATACAGTTGTGTCATCCAGTGCAAATCTTAGTAATTAATGGATGCAAGAAGGTTTGTGCATAAAACCATTATCTAATGCTAGTGCTTATTCATCCACTATCCACAGACTAGTTTCTAGCTGTGACTTTCATCAGTGAAGAGCCTTGGGATTGAGAACACTGATATCTCCAGTGTTCTCAGATCCAAGGCTCTCTACTGATGAAAACCACAAGCTAGAAATTCGCTGGGGATATTGGATGAGTAGGCACTAGATAGGGATTTTATGCATAAACCTTCTTGCAACTAAGTTTTGAACTGGGTGACACTGCTGTATGGAGAGATGACTAATGTATTAATATCTTTTTTATACTGTAAATGTAAATCAAAAAGAAAGTCTTTGCAAACTAACAATAGTAATGTTTTTAAATTAATGAATTGCATCCAAAGCAAAAACAAAAGTTATTACATTTTTACTTATTCAAAAATTTTATGTTAAATGTAGACAAATAGCTAGTTTAAAAAAGATTTTTATTAGTGCTGAAAATGGTCAATTTTTATCCCTTATAATTTTTCATTATCATTTTTAATGAAGAATATTTAATTGGAATATTTATTTATTTAGAAATTTTACATGATTATTCTAAAAAGGATTTTAAGATGTACTCTAGATAGAAAATGTTAGAATTAGAATGGCCTTATGATATAGTCATTTGTATATATTTTTGTCACCTATGATCTGAGGTTTGAATGAAGATCCATATGAAAATTTCAGATAATAAAAATAAGTATATTTTTCTTTCTAGTAATAGACATGCAATAATGATTGTCAATTAATTGATATTATTTGCTTAAGAATAATGGTTAATCTAAGACAGCTAAATGAGTTTTGATGCATTGACTAAAACATATATATATATATATATATATATATATATATATATATATAATATGACATTTCCTTTATCACAAAAGGTTAGATATTATACTTCTAATACCACTGAATTCATGATTTATCTTTTATAATAAATTCTGTTAAAGGAATAGCAAGTATTAACAAATTAACAAGTGCTGATCATAAAATATTATTATTCATTTGTATTACTGTTAATTAGATGCTCCAATCTGCTGGGATATATTTAAAATAATATTTGGCAAGACAATTTGCAATATTGAACCAGAAATAAACAATGTTTTAGAAATCATCACAGTCATAACATAAGGCTTTTGATTTTTGTATATTTATTTAGGCATCAATGATGTGAATTCATCTTTGACTTAACACAGACTGTTGCATTGCCTCAGTATAAGATTTATAAGACAAGCATAAGATCATTATAATATTAAGTATACATCAGCAACATTATAAAGGAAAACATTGAAACAAACATCGAATAAAATAATTACCAGTTTAAATCTCAAATACTTGTATAAGAAAGTATTAAGACATTAACTAATAATCATCATTGATTATTTTTTTCAATATAAATAAATTGCATATGTTTGAAGAGATTTTTATTAGTTTATCAAATTTTTTGGAAGTAGTATATGCATATTTTTTTTTCTCATGTGTCATAGCATCAGCCGGGAAGCGAACCCGCTAACAAGCAGTCGCTGACCTCTTGACCACCAATGCATATTTGAAAGAAACTTGCCACATAACATGTTATAACCATGAATTAGGTAGGGTTCGAATCTGACTGAATTGAATGTTTTTTTTTGTTTCGAATGGCTTCTTTTTTTTAGGCAGAATTTCCATAGCCAATTCAACTAGTCATTCAAATATTGGTCAGTAAATACCAATTTATTTTTATTTAAGAGGCAAAACAAACTAACTATTCTTAGCTAGGAAGAAAAAAGCACGAGCCCCCTCTAACCAGAACTTGACTAGAATTTGTTTTTCTGCAGAAGAATTCTCTAGAAAATTGTTTACATATACATATTTCATATATATATATAGATTTGTTTAATAAAAGTAGTTTATAAGTCTAGGATGTCATAAATTATTAGTAATGATGACTGCTATATTATTACTATTATTATTATTTAGTTTTTGTTTATAATATTTATATAGCCAATGGATTTTCTATTTTCAAGAAATCTTATATATATATTATTTTTATTCTTTATTAATATTAATAGCCTTAATGCTGTTATTAACTTTGATCTAAATTCTAGATACTAGCATATCATTACTAATCTCTTAAGTGTTATGATCTTCCATTTTTAGTTAGTTTTATTGTGAGTTGATTTTTACGCAATTCTCGGCTTTTTATATAATTCATTTAATTTGTCTTTCGTTTTTCTTATTTTTTCCGTAAAAATCTGCTATTATATCATGTTTTGATATCCCATTTTAAAATAAAAATAAATGGAATTTTAATAGTTTTTTTTTTTTGTCTTATCTTTCTTCTTCAGTTTTTTTTTTTTAAAGATTAATTCAAACAAATAATCATTGTAATCTTAAAAAAAAAAATACATTTGAAAATATTTAAAGAATCTCACTGCTGTTATGAAATATTTACTGAAGATAATCCAAGTGAGACTGCTTTTTTCATGAGGGAGGTGGAGAGTGGAAGCAGACGAAGCATCTCCTGGAGACATTATTAGGTTGGATGAACATCGCCAGTTTAGAAAAAAAAAATGATTTTATTCATTTCCATTAATAACATTTCATTATAAAATTTTTGCCGTTTTTTTTAAACCGTAGTTCAAATACTGCATTTTTTATATTAAATAAATGATGTTTATAAAATCAAAACCCATGTAAAAAAATTGTGTGTTGCTGAACAAAATGATAGTGAAAGACACGCAACATTAAAAACAAAATTATATATAGAATGGATTTGGAACTAATCAATAATATGTACATTTATTGGAATGACAATTTTTTACTAAGTAATTAAAAAATAGTATTGTTAGTATACTCTAATGTATGTGATTAGCATATCCATCTCGGATGACCATAACCTGGTGTTCTAGTCACAAATAGGGTTAGAATTTTGTTTTTTCCACTAACCTACTCAAAAACCTGCCAGCTAACTATTCCACATTGGTTGATAAATAGCCATTATAATTTGATAAAAGATATTAATCATGAGTGTAATGCATTGACTACAAAAACAATTATAATATGATGAAGCAGTCATCAATGATGGAAGAGGGGATCTTGTGCTCCTACTGATACAAAACTTATGATTTATTTTTTATCCTTTAACAGTCATTGCAAAATATTCTTTTTTTGAATTCAAAGAAATCTGTGAGTATGAAAACTATGAATATATTTTTATTATGAGTATTTTGGTTATTAGATATATTTTATATTGTTATAAACAATTGTGAAGTCTCTTTCAATGGATTGTAAGCAAATGACAAATTAATTTTAGATATAAATATTTAATTTTGATACCAATCAGCTAATAATATGTATATAAGTAAGCAAATAAGATTCCATGATTTTTTTCTTATAAAATTTTGAGATCTGCGAGCAGACATTTGTGAGAACACAATACAAGATATAACTCATTATTTCAATTATGATGTTAAAATAAAAAATGTTTTAAAATCCAGCATAATGTATTAGCATAACTTTAATATAACTTAGTTTATTTACTTGATGATAAAGAAATTTTGAATTTTTGAGTGGGGAAAAAAAATTGGTACAGTAATAAAAATTGAGATTCATAAAATAGGTAGGTGAAAATGCTTAAAAAGTATTACTGTAATGTATTTGTTTAAATTATTACTGTAGTGAATATTTCTTTAAAATATGTAATTTAAGAAAACAAAAATTAAATCTATTATCTATTTAAGTTTACTTGATTACAAAAATAATTCTGCAGTTCTATGTGGAAAACACTCAGTATGGTCATAAAGGTAATGTCTTGAAAAAGTAATAACTGAACATGTTTACAACCATTGGTAAAATATATTATTATTTAATTTATTAATATAGAGAATATTGCTCTAAAAATTAATTATATGGAAAAAATTAATTAATTACCTTTTTACATTCACTTATTTACTAAAAGATTTTGCATTTGAGGAGAAACAAAAATTTAATTTTCTTTATACTCTGTTTCAAAAATTGTGGTCTGTTATAAAAGTGATAACTACTCTGACATACATTTTGAGGATAATCATTTAGCATAAAGTTGCAAATTTTTTTCTTGTAAATATATATAAAATTATGAATTTCATATGATAAGTTAATTTATTTAAATTTATTGTGAATAATGTTATTTTCCTTTTGCTCTAATTGAGTGTAGAATGCTGCCAACCATATTTGTAATGTTTCTTTTAAACAGAAAGTGAATTTATGGATAGTTGTGAATTTTATACACTTTTAAAAACCAAGCTTAACTTTGTTATAAAATTTGTTACAGATATTAAACTTGGCTGTTTGTCTTTCTTTTTACTCTAGTTGGTGGAAAATATAGAAAGTTTACCATTGTATATTTACTATTTCTGATTATAATAATGTGAATGTCTGAAACCTTTTTCAGATACATCTGTTAAAGGTTTCAGCCTTTCACGTTATTATTATTATATCATCTGCTTGTGCTTAATGAATTTAATATATTTACATTTATTTCTGATTATGTTGAAAGTAAAATTTTAATACACAGTTGCAAATTCTTTACTTCTGAATTAATTTTTCACAACTTAATAATGAGTTGTTGTTTTTTTTGTGAAAATATATTACATATATTAAATTCTGTCCATGTGCTTTTCTTTTACTCTAACTGATGTAATATCATAGAAAGCTATTCTCACATATTTATTATTTCATCAATATTAAAAGTGAATTTTTAGAATAAAATCACACAATTGTGAATATTACACTGTGTAACATTATGTATTAAATTGCTTTGTAAAATATGTTATAGATTATTAAATCTAGACTATGAGGGTTTTTTTTTTAGTTTTAACATTAAGGGCTACTAACATTTTTACTCTCTTTATTTTTGTTGAAAACTATTTTTTAGCATAACATTGCTAAATTATAGCAAATTGCAATAGTCAGAAACAAATTACAAGTTAATTAGGAATTTTTTTTTTGTATATGTTTGTTTGATAACAACAACAACAAAAAATAATGAATTCAACGACCATAAAATCTACACATTATATAGCTGTTATTTTAGAAATCTTTACAATAATCATCTGAATACATGGAATTTTATTGAAATGTTTTGTGATGACTTCCTTAAATTATTTTTTTCTCATCTGTGAATTATCTTTTTAAGAATTTATATCAAATTGATCTACTTCATTTCTGGCCATGAAAAATTTTTCCTTATTTAATTTTTTCTAACAAACATCATGATTTACATCTTTGTGCTTCTGCAGTTTTTAATCGTTGTTTTAAATATAATAATATATTTGTAACACTCTTTTAATCCCTAATAGCAAACCTATTGGAAAAAAATATTTTAATTAGATTTCTAATTAAAATTTTCTAATTCTATTTTTAAAATAACATTGATTTGTTTTGTTTTTTATATACAAAAAAAATACATATGATTTTAGCCAAAATAAAATAAAGTAGTAATTCTCTTTCTCCTATTCTAATTGCACCACCACAGGTCCTGTCCTATCCATAATTTCAGATTAGTGTCTAAATTATGGCTTTTATCAGTTAGCAGATTGGATCTCAATTTAGTGAACCTGGACTTTTTTTGGATCTAGTGCAGCTTTCCTCTAGCGGCCACCATTTACCTTTTTTTTTTAAACCATCAAGCTAACAGCCCAAAATTCAAAACATTATAATTTAAAATTTTGGTTTTGATAGTAAATAAAAAAAAGGTAAGTAATGGCTGCTGGTGGAATCTAGTTGCACTCAATGTAGATCCAAATCTCTTCATTAATGAAAGCCATACACTAGAAACTGATCTGGGGATATGGTTAGGGCAGCACTGTATTGGTACTTATTAAGCAATACCATTTGGCCTCTATTATATTAACTATTCAAATTTACACATGGTGACAAGTAAATACAAAAAATAGATTTGCTAATTGAAGGCATTGTGCAGGTCAGAGGTTATGTGATGTTTTATCAGTAATATCAAAATAATAAATTTTATCATCGATTTATCAATATTTGTAATCAAACCAAGTTTTTTTTTTTTACTATAATAACATGTTATGTAACACCTTTGTAAATCCCTAATAGTAATACTATACTACAGAACACATTAATTAGATTTCTAATTATAATTCTCTTTTTGTGTTTAAATGTAACATACATATCTTTCTTTTTTTACATACAAAAAAATAAAATACATTTGATTTTAGCCAAAATAAAACATATACTTTTAATCATTAATTTATTAAAATCTTTAATCAATTCAATAAATTTGCCACATTTATCTGATTTCTGACATTCATACACTTCTTTAGAATGCAATAGGATTTGAATGCGAGTATATGAAAAAGTAAAGATTTTTACCAGAATAAATGTATTTTTTGCTTCAGTAATAACTACAAACATTAGTAATGCCTTAAATCACATTTAAATTATAATATAGATCAGGTAAACCTTTTCAGAGTTTTAGACCTCCATTCCATAGAGTTAAATTGGTTCTGAAGATAACTTCATTTTCTGAATGTTGACTTTATTCTGGTCCAATAGGTGTTTTACTGGTCCAATAAAAAAAATCACCATTTGTTTTCTAAATTGTATTTTTTTTTTAAAGAATGTCTCATTCTTTTATATTTTTCAAACACTTTATTTTTGTACTAATTATTTAATTAATTGGCTAAAATGTTAGCTCTTATTTTAATCTGATATATATAGTTGTAAGTTGTCTTATTTTTCATTACATTTTTTTTTTGATCATTTGTATGGAATAGTTTGTGTGTGCTTTATTTTTATTTGAGCACTCACATCTTTTGTTCATGAAAATCTTATTTAAACACACAATATTACCCCTTTTTACTACAGAAAGCTGCTATTTTTTCCAGAGCATCATTGAAATCCTACAAATACACTGGTGGTTTTCTCACAAGATAACTTTTTTTTCTTCATTGTATATTAATATATTTCTTTGCTGTTCATCATTCAGTTTCTATAATCTCTGCAGGTATTTTGATAACAAAGACATTTTTATTGTTTGCCACAATTATTTATATATTTACTGTTAATTTTATATTTTTTAAATATATTTTTACTATTAATTTGTATTCAGTATTTCTTTTGCTTTCAGCATTATTTGTCCAATTCTATCAGATGTAATTTAGATAATGATGAATACTCAATCCAAAAACCATTTAAACTTTAACTATCTGATTTAAATTATTTAACTAATAGTTCTTTTTGCTCATGTCTACCATAGATTATCTTGTACCCAGGCTTTTTCTTTCATAACTATTGATTATTTTTCCTGGTCCAAGGATAGAGATATTATTAGGGAGCATTCATGTCATTAATATCTATACAGATGATGTGACCAGAACTGTAGATGAAGCAGTGTGGTATATAATTGGCTATATTAATAGTCTCTTGGATATTATTGGTATTACTTTCAATTATTATCTATTTTTGGCATATAGCTTTATCGACTATTCCATTTGATTTGAGGTAATGTGGTTGAGTTTTAATATACTTAATCTTTCCATTCAGCTGTAACGTTTTCAAATTCAGTCATAATAAAACCTGTATTGTTAGAAGATCTCAGAATTTTGATGATGAATGATCTGCAAATATTTCTTTTAAAATTGATTGTTTTCACTGAAGTAATTTACAGTCAACATCAATCAGTATTAGAAATGTGCATCCTTTGAATTGACTCCCATGATCAATGTGCATGCAGTTCTAGGATTTCTCTATTTTTAACCATGTTGTAAATGTCTTCAACAATGCATTTGCATCTGACTGATGTGCTCTATCATTTTTCTTACACAGATATTAATAATTGTGGAGATATAATATATTTATATAAACATGACATTTTCATGTCCCTCATGATTAGCATTATAGGTTTAGTTTAGTTTTTAAATGATTGATTCTTGTTATTTAAATTTTTCTAGTATTGTTACAATATATGGACTCACATTTTCAATCTTATATATTTGTCTTTGCCTAAGATTTAATTTTGTCTTTTACATTATTAATGATTCCTTTCAAATTAATGGAAGACTGAAAAACAATTTTATATTCTTTGTTATAAATATACGTAATAGAATACTTAAACGTTTGGGTCAAAAAGTTAGATGGATTCATTCTACTTTTCTAAAGACTTTATCTTGTGTTTAGTATTATTTACGTATAGTTATCTGTAAGGTGCATGTGCATTAGCCTGATCGCTAATTTACATTTACAATTTATCAACATAGCACTGTATAAATAAATACTTAATTATATATATGTTTAATTTCAATCAAGAATGACGTATAGTAAATTTTAAATAATTTCGCAAGCGTCATTCATCCAAGCATATTAAAATAATTTAAAGTGACTGTTTAATATTGTCAGACTCTCATATCCAAACACTTAAGATTTGCCCATACTTAAACATTAGGGTCGAAAAGTTAGATGGATTCATTCTACCTTTTCTAAAGACTTTATCTTATGTTTGAGAATGTTAGTATTATTTACGTATAGTTATCTGTAAGGCGCATGTGCATTAGCCTGATCGCTAATTTACATTTACAATTTATCAACATAGCGCTGTATAAATAAATACTTAATAGAATGTATGGTTTATTATTGTTATTAGAATTACCTTTTATAAAGTCTTGTAGCTAAATTGTTCTATACACTTTCCCATTTCAATATTAAATAGCAGTCTATTTCTCATACTGGATTTCTGTCATCTTGTATAGGCTTGAATAATCAATAGATGACAGATAATAGTGCTCAATAAATTTCTTATCAGTGATGACTTATCACACCCCCAGATTAGCTTTCATCATCTTTTCTCCACTATCAAGCTATAAGTTAGACCACCTTTTTGCATAGTTATATAGATCTGATATCAGTTCAGTATATATGGTGTGCTTTAATTTTTTAAATTTCTAATTTCAAAAATGTATTGATTACTCAATCTTACCCCAGATGGTAGAAAAATAGATTTATTTAAAACAAATATTTAAGCAGAAGTTATGTGATGTTTTATTGATATTATGACCGTCTTGGCTGAAAAATGTGCCTACAGTTTAAAAAATTAAGGGCAATAAAATATGTAGAAACTGAATTCATATGAAATCTATATAAATATATAAGCAAACTGGTTCTTATTCAAAATATTAAAGTGTTTATGAATTTTGAACTAATAGCTTGGTAATAATAAAAAAGAAGGAAATAATGACTTTTAAAGTAAGGTACCTTAGATCTGGAAAATTCACGAGTGCTGAATTCAGATGCAAAACTCATCACTGATGAAAGTCATAGGCTAGAATTAAATTGGAAATATAGATAAAATAGTTTTTATACAGATTATTAAGTACTCCCACCTGACATCTTTTTGATTACTCAAGCTTATGTAAGGTGACACAATTAGAATAGAAAAAATAGGTTTGCTGCTTAAAAGTAATGCAAAGGTAGAGATCATCAGATGTTTTGATGATGATAACTCATACTACTTTTATTATTATTTTTATTGAATCCTTCTGTATTGTTTGATTTATGCACCCTAGTGCACTCATTGTTCATATTGGCTTTTGCGATAATTTATTATAATATATTATATAGAAATATATATCAAATTTTTTTAAAAACTTTTTATCAAAATATTATATATAAATAATGAAAATATTATTAGAAAAAAAATCTTGTGCATAAAAAAAGTAATAGCAGCAATGTTATCAATACAAATTATTTTATATTTTCTATTATTTAATAATACATATAAAAATAAATTATACTTAAAAATTATAATGTAATCATTAAAATTTCTCTACTTATTAAAGGATAAATATTTAATTATTTAGCAAAAAAAGTTCTTAAATTAAAAAAAAAAACATGATTTTTTTTGTTAATATTAATATCAAGTAGAATAACTATCAGCTTTATGTTATACAAATATAGAAATTATTTTCTCCTGATTAATGATTACACTTGACATCTGGCACAATGAACTAAAAATAAAATAGTTATATTTTTATATTGGACTATTTCAGTCATCTTATATATGTGTTGAATGTCTTTAGAAAAGTTTAATTTTTATTTAAATATTCCAAATACAATCAACTGTTAGTAATATCACAGCAAACAGGTTAAATAAAAATTAAACTTTTTTAAAGACATTCAACACACATATTAGATAGTGGAAATAGTCCAATATAAAAATACAGCTAGAACACCATCATCACAAACCTTCAGGAAAACACTAAAAATAAAATAGATTATAATTTACTATTGAACATCAGAAATCTGTGAAAGACATGAAAAATTACTGAGTCAAGTACAGATATCTTTTTTATGAAAATCAAATAGTACACACTGTATTATCGGGAGAGTAAAAGTGGACAATGTATCAAGAGTTAAGAAGTAATTTAGACCCTGATGATTTATGAATCATAAACAGCGTTGAATTAAGGTGAAAATAACTCTTGATTTAATTTTAATCTAGTATATAATTAAAACTTGTAATTTATAATTACAGAAATTTACATTGTTAAGTAGTTAATTAATATTGTTTTAACACTAGCGATGAGTATATCTTAAAAGTGTAAAAAGATCATCAATTTTGAAAAATTTAAAAGTATATCTAACTCATATCAAATATTATTGTTGCTTATTTATATATTAGGATAAAATTGTTCACAGTTTATTATCATTATTATTTGCAGCCACTCATCTTGCAAAAGCAAAAAATATAGATGAAAAACATACATTAGAGATGTAATTTTATGACTATAGAAACCAAACAATGAAACATAAATAACATAAATATGTCCATGTATACAACACTGTAGACTATTATTTCCATTTATTTGATATTTTGCAGAATTGTCTTCTAATTTCTTCTGCAAACAACCTTTTCTTTTTAAAAGACTTTAGACCATGGCTGGTTGTAGCTTTTAATATATTGTATTTTCAGACAATTTAATCAACATTCTACTAGTTATATATATATATATATATATATATATATATATATATATATATATATATATATATATATATATATATATATATATATATATATATATATATATATATATATATATAGATATAACCTCCAATTGTTAAGTATAATATATTCGTTACTGCTCCTATTACATGGAAAAGTGACCAAACACTGTGCATGCACTTCAGAAATATCATTTTTAGTCAAGTGCCTTAAAGAATTGCTAAATTATCCTTGTAAATATAACTGGCCTATCTCACATTTACACTTTAATATCATTTAGCTTAT
This sequence comes from Epiperipatus broadwayi, assembly GCA_028023455.1. Classification (NCBI taxonomy): domain Eukaryota; kingdom Metazoa; phylum Onychophora; class Udeonychophora; order Euonychophora; family Peripatidae; genus Epiperipatus; species Epiperipatus broadwayi. Next base: position 61,675 of record JAQFVV010006702.1, read on the forward strand.
TGTTGGAATGCTGGTGCAATTATTGTCTTTAATATAGGCTTTTTCAATATTGTATACATTAATAATGACAAAATAAAAAATCTTTTTATATTAAAAAATTCTTTGCTAATATGCGAATTTATAGAAAATGATTGCAGTACTAAATAGTCACATTTTAACAAGGTGTGGCTGTTATATTTAAATGCTTGATTGACAGTGTTTTAAGATCATAGACAATAAATATTATTTGTGAAATGTATATGTACTACAGAAGGATTTGACATTTTTTTACATAACATATCAGTCATAATAGATATATTATTCATAATCATTTGAGCTGATGTCTATTCAAACTTGTTTATGCATACATATATAAACGCACATTTATATGCACATGGGCTATCTTAATGTTTCTATCTTGGAAGTGAAAAATGTTATTAATAAGAAATGCACAAATAAATATATCAGTGAAGGTGGAATTATAATTTCAATTTTAAATAACCATACCACAATCTGATAAATAATAATACAAAACATATTTTTATAATGTTCTATAAAATATTAGCTATAATATGTATTGTAATGATATTTCTATAAAATGAAATGATTAGTTAACTTCCATCACCACCAACATAGCTTCTTATTAACATATGCTTTACTTTAGTACAGCTGATGTATTTTTCTGCTAAAAATAGGCTTCATAATCTTTTGTTATAGTTTTATTTTCAAAAAAATTACTGATTGTAATCATTTCCTATGTTTTGCTTCACAGAGCATTTTATAAAGCTCATATTACAGGTTTATATATATATATTAGATGTTTATCTTATATATAGTAATAAAAAAATTTGATATTTAGAAATTGAGCAATTGACTTGAACCAATATTCAAACTCTTGCCCGATTTTTTTTTTTAAAAATTTCTTCATTATTCTACTGATGTTTTTTAACTTATTATGATTTCTACTGAAGTTGAAGAATTGATCTCTAATAAATCAATTAAAAATATACGAATCTTTTAATTCTAAATTATTTTGATCTTTTTTATATGAGGTTACGTTAATCTCTATTGATCAATGCTTTGTTACTTAAAATAAAGTCTTGTGATTTTAATAAAACTGAACATTGATTTATTATCTTTAATAATTATAATTAAATAAAATGTAAAAAAGAAAGATAATATAAAGATTTTATTAAAAACAAAGAAATAGCATGATGTGAAAATACTATGGAAAGTGAACAATACAATTAAATGTAGATAGATTTTGTTTCTAATTTGTTTTTATTCTTAAAATGAGTTAATGTCTCTGAAAATAAATCATTGCTTTACTATGAGGTTCCTTTATCCCTTCCAGTGAATATTGTACTTTTGTTTTTCCTGTTTTGGAGTAATTGACTATTTGTTATATGTAATATTACTCAAACTAGGTTACTTTTGAGTATAAAAAAATATTTTTGTTGTTGTTGCTATTAACATCAAAATCTAACCACAAATTCATTGTAGATAAGAATATTAAAAAAAAAAAACACTTTTTTTTTAAAAAAGAATTTTTTCTTGTTTTGAAAAATCATTAAAACTGAAGTGAATGTGTAAAATCCTGTTACTCAAGTAGCAGAGAGTCATACTTTGGAATGTATAAAATGGCTATTCTAATAAGCTTATAGATAGTAAGGCCTGGAATATTGATTCTGTGTGAAATTGTTTGGTGCTGATTTAGAGTGCTGTTACCATCATTTTTAATTCTAAGGACTACCCAAAACCACTACTGACATATCCAAGGGATAAATGACATTTAATAATTTACATAGGGTTGCTTGGATGTGTCAGCAGTGGTTTTGGGTGGTTCTTAGAATTCAAAATGATGGTGAGCACAGTCTAAATACTAAAAGCTTATAACTTCTAAAATACAAATGTTATTACAATAATGATGGTGCAAAGCATTAAAGTATGTGGGGAGGGGGTAGGATGTTTTCATTTAAACAAAGTATTGTCCAAAAAAGGCATAAGTCTGATCAAACCAAGCTTATAGTTTTGAAATACTAAAAGCTTATAACTTTTAAAACATGAATTATATTACAATATATGCTCATAAGCACATGTTGAAATAACGTAAAATTGATCATACCAAGCTTATAATTTTGAAAAACTAAAAGCTTATAAATTGTAAAATACAAATTATATTACAATATATGCCTATAACCATATGAAATAAAGCATATTAATTTTACAATTAATAGGATTTTTTTACCAGAAAGAAACTCCCCTGATGTTGCATGCTTCCTTTGTTCCATGCAGTAAGAAAAAAATGGAGATTTAAAAAAAGTGTTGTTCATATTTGATCTGCTGACATGGATATTGGATCTACATTTGATCACATGAGGTCCTTACAGGTTCTTGAAATTGATACAATTCTATACATCTATTTACTTAATTTTCTATTTATTAACATTGAAGTGACTTTTACTATCAATAAATGAACCCAGAAACATGTTAAAAAAACATTTACAGATTTTAATAAAAATTTGTTGATTATTTCAAATGTAAACAGATATTGGATTTTAAATAAGATAAAAACTAATTTTTTTCACTGCCAGTAGATAGCATTAATATCTTTGAAAAATTTAATGAATAAGTCTCTCTCATTTAGATTTTTTAAAATTCATCTGCCAGCAAACAACAACTTATGAGAAATTAAGCACACAACATTATTTGCTTTGGTAAGAAAAAATCTGATTCATTAATTTTTTTATTAATTATAAAATTAATATTCTTTACTTTACACAATTATTCTTTCCACTAATGATAAGATAAAATGCAATTTATTATTAATTATAGAATTAATATGATTTGGCAGTTGTTTCTATGTTTATTCAACATTTATGTTATTTCAACATGTGGTTATAGGCCTACATTGTAATAAAATGTATATTTTAGAAACTTTTAGTATTTTGAAATTATAATTTGGGTTTAATCAATTTTACATTTATTGACTATAAATCAGCATTTATTTTTATAGCGTCTGTATACAATTGTAATTACATTCATATCGGCCTTTCAAGCCAAATTGTGCAAACGCTTTTGCGAGTGTTAAATAATAAATGAATACCCTCTGACCAAACAAAATATAGAATTTGTGCAGGAATAAAAGGAATCCTCTTATTCCTACGACTCAAATATTTATATATGAGCAAATCTGAAGTACTGGCACAGAAGGTGTGACTATAGAACAGTCACTTTAAATTACTATATATAACGTATGAATGAATGATGCCGATGAAATTTACTAGAATTTACTGAACATCATTCCAACTGAAACTTAATCATATATATAAATCAGCATTTATTTTTATAGTGTCTGTATACAATTGTAATTACATTCATATCGGCCTTTCAAGCCAAATTGTGCAAACGCTTTTGCGAGTGTTAAATAAAGACGTTCAATAAATTCTAGTAAATTTCATCGGCGTCATTCATTCATACGTTATATATAGTAATTTAAAGTGACTGTTCTATAGTCACACCTTCTGTGCCAGTACTTCAGATTTGCTCATATATAAATATTTGAGTCGTAGGAATAAGAGGATTCCTGCACAAATTCTATATCTTGTTTGGTCAGAGGGTATTCATTTATTATTTAACACTCGCAAAAGCGTTTGCACAATTTGGCTTGAAAGGCCGATATGAATGTAATTTATTGACTATGTGATTTTTAAATTAGTATGTGTCCATTATTTTGTTTCCTTTACTTTTTCTGTATTTTAAATTTATATTTTAGAAATTATAAGCTTTTATTTTTTCAAAATGTATTCGTTACTCCCATTTTTTACATTTTGTATATTTTAGTCACATGATTTTATCAAGTATAAGTGTACAAAATTTGATCTTTAATTTTTTGATTATTGGTGTTAATTGCAATTTTGTAATAAATGGTCATATTGTCATCACATGTGGATTATTCGATGTCATTTATTGCTTGGATGTCAAACAGGCAAAACTCTATACGTATTGCCACCCAGTGCAAGCCAGAATAATCAATGGATGCCAGAAGGCTTGTGCATAAAATTCCCATCTAGTGCCTACTCATCCAATATCCCCAGACTAATTTCTGGCTTGTGGCCTTCATCAGTGAGGAGTCTTGGATCTGAGAGCACTGCATTTGAATCTTAGTATCTAATGCAACTCTCCAGCAGCCACCTTTTATCTCTACTTAACTTCAAAACTATGAGCTTAAATTGAAAACACTATAATATTTTCAATTCAAACTCATCAGCTCTCAGATCCAAGGCTCCTCACTGATGAAGGCCACAAGCCAGAAACTAGTCTGGACATATTGGATGAGTAGGCACTAGATGGGAATTTTATGCACAAGCCTTCCGGCATCCATGCATTACTCTGGCTTGCACTGAGTGGCAATATGTATAAAGAGTTTTACCTGTTTGAAATAACAGTTAAGAGCAAGCATAAGAAATAGTGATCACTTGATGTTTATTGCTTCGATATGTTAGCCGTGGTTTGGGATGGTCTTTAGGTTTCAAAATGCCCATAAACACACTCTAAATCAGCACCAATTATTTTTTATTTAATTAATTAATTACATTTTGATATATTTATTATTAGATGCTATGTAGTTATTGATAGCATGGTGAACATGTATTTAGAATGACCTATTAACTGATTACTATTTTGTTGTTTCAATTTAACCTTTCCAAACATTTTAACCTTTTTTTGTATGATTAAAACAAGCAAGACGCATCCACTCATTTGTATTGAAGGTTCAGCTCTGATTTAAAACTTTGTTGTTTCTACTTATCAATGAAACTAAAATTTTTACCAAAAAAAAAAAAAGAACAATAGTATTTTTTTAAAAATAACTTTAAATTCGCTTTTGATTATTTTCATATTTTTATCATTTATTTTTAAAATCTAAATACATATATTATATTGTATTTAATTAATTTGTAAATTTTTAACGAGGTTTAAAGTTTATATCTGTGATAGAGATAATCTCTAGTTTCGAAAATGATTAGTAATAATCATTAGTGTATTTATTTGAAATAGTTGGCGTCAAAGTTGTGAGTGGATGGAGTTTGACAATGTAACAATTCACTCTAGATAAATACTTTGCATATAATAGAGATATATATGAGAGCTAGTGACCTGGGCCAACTGATGAGTGCTGGTTCAGCACGAAATCCATCTTGGGGGTCATTTGTCTTTTATTATATCTTTATTTATATGAATTTGAAAATAATGGGAAGTGTGGAGGTGTTTATTATATTTGTAAAATTCATTTGAATATTTTTAATTTTTCTACAATTGAAATTATATATTTAGGAAATTTTACTACATCATCTTAATTATATATAATGAGATTTTATGTTATGCCTTGATGATCATTAATTAATTCAAGATATATTTTCTTGCAATTTTCTTAGAGCAATTTTAAAAAAAAAACATTTTAGTTTAAATTCATTTATGATGAGAATTAAACAGAAAGATTATGATGAGAATTAAACAGAAAGAAAAAAAGATTGTTGATAAAAAACCAATACATGCCATAAATAAATTAATTACCCCTACGTGAAATAGTGCAATGATCAGAGTTGTAGATTCTAGCTTAAGGGCAATGGATTGTAGCTCCAACTGTCATTTCCGGAGATCGAACTTTATATGAACTCCAGAACAATAAACCAGTCAATTATTTTTTTTTTAAATGAATGATTTAATTATGACAATGTTTTTATAACTAAGTTGTTTGAAATCATTTTAATAAATAAAATTTTTAATAAGTAAGCCTCACATTTTACTTGTGACATATAATGCTTTTTAAAGTTTCTCTTATTCTAGTATTCAATTTATTATTTTTTTTCCAAATATATTTTAATATTTTTAATGTTAAATATTTAAATTTATGCTATGAATTTTTAAAGATGAATATAAATGATGGGATAAATTGATTAATATAGTGGTGGGAGTGATATTGCATGATTATGGAATGAGATGGTCCAGACACTTGCCAGCAGATATATATTTAAAATAACCTGCTTTAAACAAATAAATCTTTTTAAAAAATAATTATTATAACATAGTTTTGAACAAATTGTTCTTAATTAATTATAAAGATTGAATTAAGGGATTAAAACAAATGTTGCTTTTTATGTTTTTAATCAGTCATCATACTATCAGCTAAAATTATAACAATCAAGGATGTTCTCAACCAATCATAATAGATTATATTTTTCATGTGATCTGTATTCTGTATTTAAATATTAATAACAAGTTCAAAATAATCATAACAACATAGTTAATTATCAACCAAAGAACATTATTGTAATTAATTATCAAATTCTAGCAAAACGTTACAACAGACTTTGCTATAAATTATTACAAATATTTATCATTTTTTGTGGTCATGCCAAATTGAATACAAACAAAATATTAATCAAGCAACATAAATTCAATTACATTCCAGTAACCAATATATTTTCTACATGTGTGGTCATGTGTATCAGTTGTATGAGAATGTGGATAGTTGGTGGGTGCTTGAAAATCTGAGTTCAAATCCCCTATATTTATAAACACATGTGTGTACTTACATTTTGTAATATATTTATTAATAATATTTATAAATAGTTGTACTCTATCTGCTACCATTGGAAAGTTATAGCTCCAAATATTAAGATGAATTACAGATGAAGGGATTTCATGAGCCCTTATAGGTTTTACCTACCATTTCCAGATGTTGTAAACAGCCTACTCATGAGTAGGTTTTAGTGATACTTCCAGCTGTACTTGCCATATGTCAGCATTTGGTTCTAGCAACTTCCAGTTCTGAACATGACCTTGCCTCACTGCATCAATCATTTTGCTTGACAAATTATTGTCTGGAGAATATAGATTCTGTGTTTTATCTGACATTAGTTCTCTGATCAAGGTGTATTGGAGAATGTGAATATGATGTTCAGCTTTGTGACAGTAATTCTCTGACCCTACTTTCAAAAAGCTTGATTATTCATTGCCAGATCCCATCCCTAATGGAAACATTTGGATTCTGTGAGCATCATCACCTATTGGCTTATTTTGCCATTGGCTATGCATTACCTATTTGTATACACTTTGATTCGAGGTGATGAATGCTCAATCTGATCTAGATTAGATGGGATCTGGACTGGTCCATTATTTGAAACAAGGTGAAATGTGATACCTATCCTCTTAAATATATATAAAAACTAAATACAAATGTAAATTGTGATCTAGTGTGCAGTGAAAATAGGATAAATAATCAACTGACTATAAATTTGTATTCAATCACAACATAACTTGAATATATACTAATAATCAAATCTCATTATTTAACTAAAATTGAATTTTATTCATTTTATTATCATTTGTTTCCAATTAAATATTGATTACAATGAATTTGTATCTTATTTTTTACAATTAAAGATTTATAATTTTAACTATATCGTCTTTATATAATTACTTACAATACTAAACAGAATTGACATAACTTAAGAATTGGAAAAAAAACCCATTAAATTGTTTGGTGGATTATATAAATAAAAAGAACATTCCAGTTGATCAGAAAATGTTGTCTCTGCATTAAAATGTTAGAAATTGATCTACTAAAAAATATCAAATCTTTTGCTGAAGTAAAGAGTGAAAATCAATAATAAATGAAAACAGAAATTACTTCATGGCTTCTTTTAGGTTTATGAAAATGGCTATTATCATTAACTGTGATCTTTGATGCTTCTTAAATCTTTAACATTTTTTAATGCACATTATATCACTTGTATGTATATAGCAATTCAGTTTGTATTCAAAAATGAATTTTTTAGCATAGTTTTATTATATCTATATTACATTAAAAAAAGGATAAATATTTTTAAAGCATTTATAATGTTATTGATAGAGAGACAAAAATTATTAAGGAAATCAATATTTAAAGTTGATGTTTCAACTTGCAAATTGATTTAAAATAATAACAGATTTATAAAATGATTCAGATTTGAATAAAATCAATAAGGAAATAACTGATATACTATTAAGAATTACAACAAAAATAATGTTCATAAAGCAGAAATTGACCAGTAAAATTTCTACTGAGATGACAATTTATGAAGAAAAGAAGGAATATAAAAATGATCCATTAAGAAAGATTGAATATCTAGAATTTTGTAAATGGTATGAAAAAGAGTTAAAATTAGCAAGGTTAATTGTAGAAGTGAATAAAAGTTTCAAAAGTATAAAACTACATCTTAATATTGATAGGAAATATATTTCTGCAATAAGAAGAAAAGATGGCTACTACTAAAATAGAGAGATGACATCATGAACTGTGTGAAAGAATTATACAAAAAAATATATAGCAATAAAAAAAAAAAAAAAAAAAATCTCTACAGTTACTACATCTTCTAAATCATCCAAGATTTTAAATAATGAAGTGAGGCATGCAATTAAATCTATGAAGAAGGGAAAAGTTCTAGGTAATGATGAAATTATAATTGATATTTTAAAAAAAGCAGGTGAAGATATAGAGCAATTATTGGCAAAATTATATACTAAATGTCTAAATGATAAAGATGTACAAGAGAATTGGAAGAATGCGATATTAATATTAATATTTTTAAAATGTGATAAAGAAATTATTATAAATTATAGACATATCAGATTTTTATCTGTTCTATACAACTTTTTTACAAGATAATTACAATTCATCTACAACTTTTTAATCAATCAAAAAAAAACAAATTGGATTTAACAGTAGATCACTTTCAAGTATTGAGAGAAGTTATAGAAAAGTCCAATGAATATGAGTTGCCATTATGCTTTAGATTTGTAAATTATGAAGAGACCGTTGATTCTATAAGTATTTCTTTTATGATTAAAGCATTGAATCATCAAGATATAGACACAGAATATTGTCATATTCTAAAAAATATTTATCCAAAACGGCAATGATTAGATTACATAGTGATATTAGGAAAATCAACATTGAGAAAAGTGTATGATAGGATGACCCTATGTCACCAAAACTTTTTATAAGTATTGCAAAAACTATTTTGTGGATTAAAATGAGAAGCTGAGGGAGTAAAAGTAAACAGAGATTATTTAAGTCATTATGGATTATGTAATTGTTTTTGAAAATAATGCTTTAGAACTTCAGGAAAAGTTATAAGAGTTATCAGATGAAATAGAGTAGCATTAAAGATGAATACTAATAAAACTAAAGCAATGGCTAATGAATTTTCTCAAAAGAAAAATTAATAATGATGAATTAAAAGAAGTTAACAACTGCTTATATCATAATCAAATTATCAATATAGATCCAAAAACTTAATAGATGAAATTAATCGTAAAATTAAACTTGGATGAAGTGATTTTAGTAAAAATAACTTAATATTAAAAGGAAATGTGTGTTTGAAAAGTAACAGTTTTAATAAATATGTTTTACCAGTTCTTACTTATAAATCCAAGATTTGGATATTTAACAGAAGGATAATACTGAGACTTCAGACCATTCGACAAAGTATGGATAGATTTATGTAAGAATACCAAGAAAGAATGAAAATAACATACATTGTTGAGGGAACAAACAGATGTTACTGACATCATTGAAAAACTTAAGAGACTGAATTTGGTGTTAGTCCAGAATATTTCTAGAAGATATGATATTAGATTGACAGTTTCAATCTTAATCTGGATACCTAGAGATTGTAAAAGGCATAAAAAAAATTCCACATATGAGATGGATAGAGAAGAAAGGCTAGAGATTGGAGAAAAAAGACTAAATTAAACTTGGACAGAACTTCATTACACAGTAGTTGAAAATATTGATAGTGTAATGTATCGCATATTGTCTGCTTCTCATCTCAAATTGTTAAGATAGAAAAACAAAATATATGCATATTATTATCACTTATGTTGAAAATATTGATAATGTAATGTATCGCATATTGTCTGCTTCTCATCTCAAATTGTTAAGATAGAAAAACAAAATATATGCATATTATTATCACTTATATTTACAAATAATAAATACTGAATTCTTAAAATTAAAAAATGAAATTACTTGGTTAAATCAGTTTCCAGCACAAAAGGTACAACTGAATTAAATACAATTATAGCTTCTGTTTGTTGATTAAAACTAAGGTTTAAATATATAAATATTGCTCAGAGAAAATAAAGTATCCCTAGAAAACTTAAATCAATGTAAACAATACTTGCTACCATGAGAAATATGACTGAAATTGCAATTTACCCAATAAATACTAATATCAAAATCTATTTTTGCTGTAATTGCAAAATGTCTATGAAAATGACTGCTAATATCAAGACATTTTATATGTTTGAATTTTATAAACTTTAAATTAATGAGCCCACTGTATGTTTTGAATTTTAACATCATTATTATTATTGTCATCACTTTTCATCACAAAATCAATATGAGGATAGCAGCAATTATTTCTTCAATTAAGAGGACATAATTGAGGGAAAACGTTGGTGGTTGAGAGGTCAGCGTGACTGCCTTGCACTTGCAGGCAGTTGCCCGGGTTGCGGGTTCGTATCCCGGCCGATGCTATGACACTTAAAAAAAAAGTTAATGTATATTGTTATTAAAATTTGAGTACAATCAAATGTGTACATATATAAATATATGAATGTCTTCCCTCTCTCAAATTATTACAGTTACATTATTTTGTTGATTTATCAATATGTGTATTTAAATTAAATTGTATTACAAGTACATACATGTTGAAAACATCTACATTCTATATATGTGTTGTGTAGGATTTTAAATTGTTAGAAAACTTTGATATTTATATGAAGATTGAAAAGAAAATAATACAGATGTGGCTATTGTAGATGGATTTTTCAGAAAATATGTAATTCACTCTAGAGACCATGAAAATTAAAAATTCACGAACAACATCATATAATCGAATGTATAAGTAAATAACTGAAAGAAATCAATTTTTTTTTTCAGATTTAATGATAACTATCATTTAGTTTTTGGAAAGTTTTCAACTTGGAAATCAAATATAATATGAAAATTCTGAAAGAAACCAATTATTTCATAAGCAGTCTTAGATTGTAGAAATAATCTAAAAGCAATCAGATAGTTTTTTTAGTCAATAAAAACTAACAACATTTAATCTATTACTTTTTTTGTAGTTATATATATATTTGATTATTTTTATCTAGTTTAACTGTTCAATGTTTTTAGAAAAATTCCAACTTTATTTACACTTTTCCAAATATATTCAAATTTAGTAATAATATATAGATTAGCATGAAACACACACTAAGGATTGAATGTATTTGGAAAAATATACATGAAAATGCAATTTTTTTAAAAGTCATTTAATAATTTAACTATATAATGGAAATAGTTCAACATATAACCCCACAAAACATCATCTGTATAAACTTTCAGACAATTTTCTTTGATGAAATCGATTTGTTATCATTTTCTTTAATTTTCCCTTCTCCATTTTTGGTAAACAAAAATTTGTAATAAATTTCATTCCTAATGTTATTTTTTCATTGAAGATATAAATAATGTTAAATTTAAAGTCTCTCATGTCTTATGCTTTTTTTTTTATTTTATACATTCCACTATTTTTGAAAATGTATATAGCAGCATTTATATTAATGAAATAATAAGGGTCAGATTTTACTTTTTTTCATTACCAATAAGTAGATTCAACATTAACTAGATTATGTCTTTTTTAAGTACATAATCTGATAACAATAAATTCACATTTTACTGATATACAGGACAGGCTAGTAGTTATTTTACCAAAATATTTAATTAATACTGTTATATTTCATTAATTATTTATATTAATTATTTTCTTAGCATAATTAATTAAGCATTTATGTAAAAAAATTAAAAAAAATTAAGAAAATAATAACATGAATATATATATATCATATATATTTAACGTTATACTATTATTTAAGCAAATCTTATTTTAATCATAATATTTATAATGCATTTTTAATGAAAGTGTTTTCATCAACACAGTATTATTTTTTTTAATAAAACACACATCTTATTTGAAATAGTACATTTTGAATAGTATTTTAAATAATGAATGTTCTTGAATTAATATTTTTATAATTATTAAAATCGTTTTATGTTTTAAAAAAAAATCTTTTCTTTTTTAAAAAACTGATTGCAAGAAGTGAAACTACTTTCTGCTAATTAATAAAAAAGGATTGCAATATGTTTTCTGGATTTTTTATTTAAATATAGAACAAATATATAAAATTTATTTTGAAGAATAAAACTAAGTGGGTTTTCTATAATAAAAACTATTTCTTTATATTAACAAAAGTATTTTGAACTGGAATGCATTTAAACCTTTTTCTATTGCTTTCAAGTAATAAGATAGTATTAGAAAGCCATTAAAATATATAGATAAGAACATATTAATAATAATAGCAATTTCCTGCAAATTCACAAGATATTCCAGCACTGGAAATGATGAAACTTGGTCATGCTCTATGGATCTTGAGCTTCAAACTACACTATTCTACTACTGCAACAAATCATATAGGACATTCTAAAAAATATTATTCATTGTTCAAATATATATAAAGAATATGTTAGCTTTAAATAGCATTCAGATATTATTATTCAAAACATTCTATACATATCATTTGCAAAATGTTTGCATATGTGCTTATTTAATAATGATTACATGTTTAAAAATTAAGTAATATAATCATTAGATACGATGTAGTATTTATGTTTATAATTGATTTTATAAGCATATAAGTAAGTGCAGGAAGTCATATGATATTGTTATTGATATTAATTTTTCTAGCCAAAGGTTAGAAAGGACTTAAATTGGGCATTACTTAGAAACTAATCTGGTGCCAGATCTATATAACTGAAGCAAATGACTTTGGGTTCAAAACTTTAAGATTGTTTGGAATTCATACTATGCATAAGTGTATTTGTTCCAATTTTAAAACTTGAGTTCTCTCTGATAAAGGCAAAATTCAGAAGCAGATCTGGCGATATGAGTATTAAAGCAATATAATGACAGATATCCATTGATTACTCAAGCTTACAATAAATGGCACTAAAGTAGAATAAAGACTGCAGCTCTTAGATGCCATAATGAACTTTTTTGTTGTTTATTAAAAAAATAACAATTTTATTTTACTTTATTTAATTTAATAAAATAAAAATTTTAAATCAATACTTACAGATTTTTTTTTTTTACATCTGCTTTATGCAAAATTTACATTTAAATTCAAATTACAGAGGTTAATTTGCTTACAGTTAATCCAAGATATTTACCAATATTAACATGTTTTTTCCAGAATTATTTTCCACTTTTCTCATGATTTAAATAGCAATAATAGCTGATTTAAGTGGTTGTATGGTACTTTAAGATAATTAAAACATTACCATGTGAAGAAACAATGTTAAGAATGGGACAGATTTTGTTTGATTCTGATAATAATTTTATGATTAATTTTTTAAGAAATATAAGTAAATTTCAAGTAACCATTATTTGACAATAAGATTATTGTTATGTTCTATTGCAAAATAATAAACTCAATACTTCTGTTGTTATAAAATATAAATCACAATATAACAATATGACTATTGTATAAAACAGATAATCATTAAAATAATGTAAAACCCTATTGCCAAGCGCCTTCATCTGGTTTGAGTCCTTATCCTAGATATAGAAGAAATTTGAAAAGAATTTATTATCAATGAAATTCTACAATTATTTTAGAAAATTATGATTATTTTAAATAATGATTTTTAATATAAATTATATCTAAATACTATTCGTAATATATTATATGCTTTTTATTAGTTTGCCATGTCTGTGTATGTTTCTGTCTAGTCTATATTTTTGAAATTTGCTTTGATTGAGATTTTTTTTTAACAAAATAATATATAATAATGATTTTATGTAATAAGTACCAGCTGACTAAAAAGTAGAAAAATAAAGTAATCTGTCTAATAAATAGAAAAAACAATAACTGAATTTCAGTTAATTTGCCATTCTTGGAAAAAATCAGAGTTCTTATGAATCTAAACTTGTTATAAAACAATTAGAAATTGTAGGAATATTGACATTTCATAAAAGCAATTGAGTCCTTTTTGATGATTTATTTGAGCTTCAAATGCCTTTTTGAAATGACAGCATTCTGTAATTTCCAATTGTTTTATAACAAGTCTAGATTCTTAAGATCTCTGATATTTTCCAAGAATGGCAAATTAACCAAGATTTAGTTTTCTACTTTTTAATTGGCTAATACTGTTTTCATGAAAGCATTATTTGAAAAAAAAAAAAAAAAAACTTTTTACATATTATTTTTATATTGTGTAATTTTCACTATGTCATTTTATTTCAAGAAAGTTAAACATGTATATACTCTATTTCAAAAATATTGTTTTAACAATGAACTTATAATGTACACAAATATAAACCAGCACAAAAGCTCATAATGGTAGCTTCTGAATTGACGATTCTTGGCAACTATAATTACTAATTTTTCATTTACTCTCAAATAAAGCCAGAGAGCTGAAACTCATTCACATTAAAAAAAAAAAACTATCATGTGAAAATTAGTTTTAATTTGATCATTAAAAAATATAACAGTTTAAAAAAAGTACCAAAAAAAATGTTTATGGTGCTAATTTTGAGTCTGAAAAAAAAAGCTAAAAAAAACTATACTGAAAAATGAAATATGCAGAATAACCAACTGAAATTTTATTGTATATTCTGTAATATTGTAAAACAATTGAAATAATAATTTTTATAGTTACAACATTTATTTTTAATTCAATATTCTTTTTGATTTTTCTTATGCAATGTCCATTGCTATATTTATTTAAACATATGTTCAAGGTAAATATAGTGATGAAATCAGTTTCTAAAAATATCTTGTGTCTACAAATAATATGAGTTATTAGTTTAGGACTAGCTCTCATGTTAATTTATAAAAATTAATATATGTAAATTTGATATTAACAAAGTTTACAATTTACATTAGAGCTAAAATAATTCAACATTTCTAAAGTGATAAAGAATGATTAAGATTATTTAGATATTTGTAGATTAAATCTATAAGATAATTTACTATACATATGTATGTTGTTAACACAAAACTATTATGTATACAATATGTAGTAACTTTATAAGATTTAGGATTTTAGATATTCATGCAGAAATTGTACAATAGAGTATGCTCATTTATGATCGTATATGATAGTTGAAATCAAAATATTATTGATCCTATATTAAACGGTGAAAAAAAAAATTTAAAACAAAATGGTGGTACCTTTAATATACAAGCACAATTGTGATTGTAACAACCACTTTATATAACTTATTATGGAAAATCAATGTCAACTATATAATATATTTTTTGTGAAGGAGTTTAATTTATCTGTAAACTGTATAGATAAGTAATTATTTATAATTTTGTATGGCAGTCAAAATCATAACATCATCTCTCTTATTCTTCAAAAGTTCATTTTCAAACAAAAACTTAAAGCAAAATGGCAATAGTTTTAATGTCTGAGCACAGTTGCTTTAGCCATTTTTATATAATGTAATAAATTATATTTTTATTAAAAAGTTTAATTTATGAATAAGCTATATGAATATGTAATTGTTCACAATCCTATATGATAGCCAAAGCATCAAAATTTTGGTGATATTATGATGTTATTCAAAAACAAGATGGCATTTGTTTTAACATCCAAGCAGTATTCCATCAGTCACATGACATAACACTATGTTAAATTAATATCATCTACATAACGTCTTTATCAAATATTTTAATTTATTCATAAGCTTTATCAATATGTAATTATTCACAATTTGATTCCATGACTGAAATCAAAACATAGTTGATCCTATGCCATATGTTCCTTTCCAAATAGATAAAAATGGGTGATGTTTTAATGGCAATGTAAACATATCATTTGAATACAGTTTCTCTTTATAAAAAAGTTTAATTGTAAAAAATCATAATTTATTTATTTATTATCAATTCTTAACAAAATATAAAACAAAAACAGTTGCAATTCTATTATTAATTGTTTGTCTTCAAAATGTAAACAGAAAAATAATGATGAAATGGACATTTTGGAAATAATTACACATTTTAAAATAATAGAAATAGAATGTTTTGAATTAGAGTTCTAATCCATATGTATTTTAATGAATAAACACTAAATAGTTGTTTTTCATATTTATCACTAATTTCTCTGATCCCTTGAAACAAAATGAATTAAAATTTTATTGTATTTCAATTGATAATAATTAAACTAAATTCCATAAGGAATATGAAAAATAATCAAGTACCAAATGTTGGTCTCTGTAATTTGGAATAGTTTCTGTCTATATATAAATAATAAATACAATGGTAATTAAATGGAATAGACAGTCTTTTAATCCACATAAATACTTTCGGTTAATTCCTTACCCTTTCTCAGCCATTGTATTTATTATTTATATTGTTATTAAAATATTTTTTAATTAATGGGCTTTTTTTATTTGCATATATATATATGAGAATGTGTAATATATATATATATAAGAAGTAAAACAAGCTTGAAATATTTTATTGCAGTGCAAAGGCATTCCCAACACCTTTATAGAGATATTAGTTTGTGAAGTTTTGAGCAGTTTTCTATATTTGTTTTACCTTGAAGTTACTGATTAATACTAGTGACCTGTGAGCCAGATAACTAAAAAAAAAGCCTTTCATTCTATCCAGATTCGAATTCCGATCATGGATATTGCAAAATAATGCATTATCTTTATATTCAAAACTCTTTATGTTTTTACATGCATATAATTAAAAAATAATAGGTAGTGTAGGTTTTTTTAATTAAATAGAATGGCAGTTCTCCTCTCCGTTCTTTTTTTTTTTTTTAATAAAAAAGGCCCAAACTGTAAATTTTAGTTTACTACATTAAGTTTATGTTTTTGTGTGTTTATGTGGATATTTTTTTATGTTTTAAGTTTTTGTTGAAGACAGATTAGCAAAGAAGTACTTATAGACATTTAAATGCTATGTGTTCTACATTCATATAATTTATATAGAAAATGTGCTAAATAACTTGCATTTAAACTACTACTTTCTAAAAGCAGTTTATTAGTTGATGGTAGCAAAAGACTAATAAATCAACATTACTTCTCTTTGTCTAAATTCATTAAAATGAGTGTCAAGTCAGTAAAATGAGCAATCGAGTTTAGAAACCGTGGAACAAATGACTCAAATTTACTTTTCTTCAAAGTCATTTTAGATCTTTTTAACAATTTATTTACAAGCGGTTACCCTTTTCATTGGCTTTGTGTTTATTGATCTTTTTTGAAACTACTTATAAAGATATGTCTCTCTTTTGTATTTGTTTTATACATTAAAATAAAATATTGCATGGGAAAATTTTAAGCATCGCAAAAATGCTATAATTTTATATTTCAACAAATATTTAAATTGCTTGTTAAATAAATTGGACAACAATACCAGATTATATTAAAAATAAAAGTATGTGTTGTATAGATGTTCAGTTTTGAAGCTTAGTTTAATGATTATAAAACGGGAATTTTATGTGAATTTTTGAGTAAGTGCATTTGAGCCTCTTATTGCCACAAGCCATATTATTTCCATAAAATTATTCCATAAAATAATTAAGAAAATCTAAATTTATTCTTTTTCTTTAACAAATATTGAAACACATTTTTTGTGATGCATATTAAGTATGATGAAGAATAAATTATATTAAAAAAATGATGTCTGGGGATTCTGTTAATAATCAATAGCACTATCATTTAATTATATTTTTATATAGAGAATATATTTTTTATATCATGTAATATATATCATCTATTCGTTATAGCTTAAAGTAAAATACATGTATTTAGAAATAATCTGTTCTAGATCAAGAATCTAAAGCAAAATTATCATTAAAAATATTTAAAAAGGAAAAATTTATAATATAAAATCAAAAGTATAAATGTAAAAGTATATGAAAAATTAAATATTGAATAGATTGTATATTTTGATTTTAATAAAACTAAAATTCAGTTTTTAAAAACATAAAATCAAAATGTAAAGAAAATTTCATAAATTTTAAAATTCAAAATAAGTTGATTTAGCCATATCATACTCAATTCAGAACTTCCACTTTCTTGCTTGGAAATTATTTTTTCCTTGATACTACATCTAAGTTTTGTTTTCTTGCTCATATTAATAACTAAAGTTGATCTTTTTAAAACATATACTTTTGCTAACAAAAATCATTTCACTTTGGCTTTTTCACTTGAAATTTTTTACTTTTTTGATGCTATATTCTACTGAATTTTATTCTATTTTCTTTGGCCTTATAGTGAAAGCAATTCACTTTTATTTTATTTCTTGGAGTTTTTTTGTTTTGTATGATGTGATGTAAAACTAAATAAACTTACATTAATATAAATCGTTTCTGCTTTTTTATTCAAAAATTTGTTTTTTTTTTAGTGTTACGTTCTAATTGCCTTTTTAGCTTTATGTTGAAAACTAAATAAATTTATGCTAATACAAATCACTTTGACTTTCTCACTTAGAATTTTTTTTTTTATATTCTAACTTTTCTGATACATATAGTGAGCACTGAACACATTTACATCAATAAAAGTAACTTTATTTTAATTTTTTGCTTTGAAATAATATTTTTTCCCTTGATCTGCATACTAATGTTTTCTTACTCCTAGTGAAATTAAAAATTATGCTAATAAAAACCACTTTTATTTAATATTTCTTTTCTGATATCATCATGACATTTATAGTCGATTTCTTACTAGATTATTTTTTATGACAATGTTAATCAGCCTTCTATGTCTGATTTTTATAATTATGGTCATAATTATTGTATATATATAGGCAGAATACCTAATTAAAATAAGTACAGACTATTTTTATTACTAAATATACAAATTAACAAGTAAAATTAAAATGCTAACTTAAGCCTTACAAAATATTCATTATCACATTATTTATAGCTTGTTGTACAAATCTTAATTTACTAAGAAAAACTTTGTTATACAATTTGTTCATAGTAGAAATCTTCATTGTAGCAGATATCACTGCATTTATCTTTATGTCTGAACTTCTCAGACTGGTTCAAGGTTTCCTATAGTTAAGTCAGCTAATTATCCAATAATGGTCAGTAAATGAGTTTCCAATTAATCATAGTTAGGAGGTAAAACAAAACTGGAAAATAATCAAATCGTCATTATTCTGGAAATGAAAAGCTTGATGAGTAACGTCTTATCCTTCATTCTTTTTCTATGAGAATTATTGGAAGAAAAAAAAATCCTTAAAAAATTATTCATTTATTTTACTTAATGTAATTATCTAATTTATATATATATAATCACTGGATTGATAAACTATTTAAATGTTGTTTTTGTTAATTCACTGATTTTTTTTTTCATATGTCATAGCATTGGCCGGGATGCGAACCCACAACCGTCTGCAACCAACTACTTGCTTGCATGGCACTGCGATACCTCTCGGCTAACAATGCAAGACAATTCACTGATATTTTGTTGTTTAAATTAACTTCAACAAATATAAAATAACTCCATTTATATTTGCAAGCAAAATATCATTAATAAGAATTTTAATCTATAAAAATGAGTGAATATACAGTTTTTGAGTTAATGTACACATTTTTGAAGATAATATTAAAACATTTGGTTGTTGTACTTCATCAGAATAGCTTTTGATTATTTATTATACTGAATGAGAAGCATTTGTTTTCACTTTTGTAGTCATTAAGCTGCTTTGAATGTGGCATTAAAAAATGTATTAATTGTCTTAAATGGACACTGGATGAAAAGTAAATAAAATACTGCACAATTAATCACATTTTAACTTTTAGTCTACTGTATATTGCAATATTGCAAAGTGTATTATAAATAAAGTAAATCATCATTCCTCAGGCTATAAATTAAAAACACTATAAATGTTGAACAAAGGATCAAGAATAGAATGAACCCACCAATTCTTGAAGCTCTGATGTTTATAAGCATACTTTGTCAACATTATTGGTAATTCAAAGTGAAATTAATATATCAAAAGTATAACACTTAATAGTTATTAAATTAATAATCAACTATATAAAGCTGGAGACAGAATCTCTCTTTTAATACCTTGATTATAATAATTAAATAAGGTTTAATATGTAAACATAAATTAAACATAGCTCAAGATATATGTAAACAAATGGAGTAAATTATTCTCTCTCAGAGCTCTGCAAATACATAGATTTATTTTATTTTTGATCCTTTGTTCAACATGTGAATTTCTTTTAATTCTTAGCCTGAGAGAGAGTGATTTATTCCTTTTGTTTACATATACATTGACCTATATTGATTTAATAATTTAATGGATGTACTTCAAATAATGAATAAAATCTGTATTATAAATTATTAACATGAGTGTTACTAATTTTTTTTCAAATGTCATAAAGTCATTATTCTGTGATGTCATCAATTTTACAAAATGGCTACCATTTTGAATATGGCAACACTTTTTAAATGGCAGTTTTATAAAAAAAAATCGAATTTTTTTTAATAATCATAATCTGTTGTAAAATCAAAATAGTGGATACAAACTGATGATGATCACTATGCTGAATCCTCACATGAAGGTCTGGCCCTAAGAGGGATGTAAATGTATAATCTAATATTGAATCTTACCAGGTGGGAAACAATAAGTTTTATGATTGATTCTACTGTTTTCTTAATGTTTAGGCATTTCTTATACTGAAGCTATTTAAGAACAAATCGATGAATATCATAATAAAAGTAAAACTAGAAGATTATTATGTTTTGATCTACTTTTTTTAAAAAAAAATATGCCTATATATTTGTTCATCTATGAGTGTCATATGTTTTGTTCAAATGTGAGTTATGAACCAGAAGCTGCAAGTACTTATAAAATAATCTATTATAATCTTTAAATATATAAAATTAAATAATCTTTTTAAACAATCTACTACAAGCCAAAGGTTTCTCTGACAGTTCATCATAGAAACAGGAAGAACACAGTGATTTACCAAATTTGTCAGTTGTGAGAGTTTGAGCAGTTTTTATTCCAGTTTTGCTCTCTAACTAGGAATAGTTAATTAACCAGTTACTTATCAATATTGAATAGATTTTTTGATTAGCAACAAGTCAGCTAAAAAAATTGTTTTTTTAAAATCCAGATTTTAATTAGAGAATAGGGCAACATGTACATGTTTCATCATTCATCATCACTTTGTGTCTGTTTAAGGTAATAAAAACAATTTTATAATCCATGTGCTGACAATATTATTGTACCATTCCTTTTTGTTAGAAAGCTTACAAATATAAAATGATTGTTTATACTTGCTATCTCAGATCTTTGTTTTATATTTGCAGACTTTCTGACAATAAGGTGCAGAATATTGATAGCACATAAAAAAGAATGTACTATGTGTTAATATTGTATATATTTTGAGATAAATAGAAGCTTCGTAGAGTTTTATTAAAGTTCTGAACCAATATGTCTGTTCATAAATTTGAGTGAGATTGATAAATAAAATCACAAGTGAAGTTGTGGCTTTCAAAAGATTAAAAAAAAAGAGTGAGAATAACTTAGTTAAGTGAAGATTAGAAAAGCATCCATTATGAGCAATATAAGGCAATTATAATTTATTTTAATAATTGGTTTTATATTAAAAAAAAAACAATTTGGAACATCTGGTAGGATATCTGACTTGGGTTCTGAAAGTTCCAAGATTGGTTCTGCACTTCCATTTCTTGCACTTGAACTTCTTAAAAACTCACAAGCAATAAAACCATATGCCTTTTTTTAAATTAAAAAAGAGAAAATCAGTGGAATTCTCAAATAATCAAACATAATTCTAGCATTTCAATATAAAACTGGGCTATAATTAATAAAAAAATACTCAAGTAAGTCCAGAAAATTATACAATGTAGATCTTTATAAAAAAAACATGTTATAATAATAATGATTATGATGGTGATGATAAATAATAATAATAATAATAATAATAGCAATAATAATTTATTAATATTTTAGCAATAAAAAAATCCACTGAAACAAATATTATTTTATGCAGATATACATTTTATAAATAATTAATCTGTCTATGAAAATATTTGTCTGAAGAAAATATAATAATGCCATTAAAATGTTTATTACAAAGATTTGGAAGTTTATATTTATCAAAATGAATATATTTTTGTTCCTTGTTATAGATATGAAACTTATCCCTGTGATATTTGATAAAAAAGTTTCATATTTTGAATAATTCTTTGATGAAATAATTCTATATAAATGACTTTTGTATTAATTATGGTAGAAAATTATCTATAAATTGTTCGTATTTTATTTACCTATTGTAATAAATATAAATACATAAAAGCAGCCCACATCAGCAACAATCAACAATGTCAATCTGTTGTCAAGGTAACCTCTATTTATAATAAAGATGAATAACCATCTTTGTCTATGATCTAATGTGTTTATATAGGCACTAAAAATTGCAACTTGTCTAAATAGAATGAGATTATTAATTCAAAGAATTAAAATAAACCTCATTAAACAGGCAAATAGAACTTGTTCTGAAAGCAGACTTAAAAACAATCAATTATAACTTTCAAGTTACACTGAAACTATGTATGTTCAGGGCAAAATAGGCTTAATACATAAAAGCAGTTTGCACTTAAACAATACCAATAACAATCAATCTCAATCTCTTGTCAAGGCAACCTTCTATTTACATTAAAAATTGCAAATCACATTATCTGGAGGTGTTGTAAAACAGCTATTTCAGTGAATCATATTCTAAGATCTTTATAATATATTTTATGTGCAATAAATTATCCTATAGAAAGTGGGTTTGTAAAATTATTGAACTTTTTTTATTGATAGCACAACATTTATTTATATACAAATTATTATTAATAATAGAATACAATCAACTGCTACAGTTTCAACTGTACCATGTATGTTTAAAACCCAATTCTGAATCATGCATCTTAGATTAAAAAAGAATCCCCTTATCTAATAGGGCAGTACTTCTCAAACTTTTTGATATGAGGGCTCCCTAAAAAAAGCAATATATATATATAGTGTTATGAAAATCGAGATAATGAAAAAAAAATACATTTAGGCAAAATCGTAGTGTATATTTTTATTACATTTATAACAAAGTAGCTACATTTTATTACTATTAGTATATTTTTATTTAATTTTATTAACAATAATGTTTAATGAGATGGATGTAACTGGATATTATTCCAGAGTCTATCAATGAATGGCAAAATACTTGAAATTGCAACTCTTACATTTTTTTCTACTGTTTTTTTTTTTTAGATAATTTATGCTTATTCTTAATTAGTGAAAATAATAAAAAGGCAGTTTCACATAAATTAGTTGAAGCAAAAGAAATCAGAATATTTATTGTTGTCTTAGAAATGGGAGGATATTCTTCTTGTCTGATATCTATTTCAAGTGTTATATCTGCTCTTATTTCTATTAATTGTTCGTGATATGGCCATAGTAGATGTTGAAATTCTAGTAAAGGAGCAAATGGCAGACATATCCAATCATATTTTTTGTTTTCATATAAGTAGAGAAAATACTTTTTTGAAAAAATCATACAATTCTCAATGTAATTAAATATGATATTTTTATTATACCCAGGTCTCATTTTATGTGGATTTTTTAAATGCAATTTTGAAGTTATGCGATTCATGTTTCTTCTTAATATCTTTGTATGCAGTTTTCTTTCATGCAATAAAAATTTATTAGATCAGAAGTTGAGTTCCAATAATGTGCTATTACTTTAAATAAATATTATAAATTTCATGCATTTACATATCATATTTATCGGAGTTTGACTGTCATCTAATAATTTCAATATTTTCAGCACTTTATAATAGTACTGTAATAGATTTTATGCAATAAAGAAGTTTGTAATTCACTTAAAATCAAGACTTCCCCATTTTATATACACACATTAAATTTTACAAGATTATAATGTAAATCTGTTCAAACATTATAGATGCCTATACAATGCATGTTGTTGTTTTTGCATTTTAAATCACATTCTATTTTTGCTTTTTTTAAAAAGAGTATGTAATCATTTAGTGTCCACAAGTTTATTTTTAGAAAATGAGTAATAGCAGTGGGCACAATTAAATTTGACAATTAAAAATTAAAATCTGACTTTTAATTATAATTAACAATTTAAAAATTACCTAACGTGATCTGAAATTAATATGATGCGAAACAATGAAAATGGATTTTTAAACAGAATTGAAAATTAAAAAATTAAAGCCAAAAATAAGAATTTAATTTTTAATTGTTAGTTTTAATTAAATTTTACCCAATAGTGGTGAGTAGGTGTCTTTTTATTATCATAAGTCTAAGTTCTTATTTTTATTTTAAACTTTTAGTTTACCCTAATGGAGAAGAAAAAACACCCAAGAAAATGAATTTCTTTAGAAACAAAAATTTCAATTTTAGATTGCTTAGTGAAATGGAAAGGATCAACAGCGATTAGAAAACATTTTAGTTTGAGTGAGTGTACTATAAGAGCAATTAAAAAAAATGAAGTTGGCAATAGTTGTATTTCCCTTTGTGACGAATCTGATTTCTTACTAGTTCAGAAACGAACTTGCATAACTTCAAATAGTGATAATGATTAAAATACTGTATATGTATGAAAAAATGTAAAATACTGTAAATTACACATAAAAATATATTGTTTTGAATAAAATTAAATACTGTAGTTAATAAAAAAATAAAAAAAGTTTGTCTTGTATCAATTTTTTCCAAATTTGAAATTTTTTATTAGTCATATTTTATTTCCCTTTTTTTAAATGCGAATTTTAAAGTAAATTTACATTGTTGCTTTGCTTTTATGCAATTTTTGAAAATTACAGTACATATTCCCCATTTTTCAAGATGAGTTAAGTCTATTTTTGTGCAATTTCTTTTGTGTGCATTTTCTGAGGAACCTATCTACTGCATAAAACGAGACCCAGGTATATTTTCAGATATCAAAATATTTTCTTTGTTTCTGTATTATAATTTTTAAAAGTATGTAAACATGCAGATAGTTTACTTTGGAAAATTTGCAGTCATATATGTAGGCATAATATATTTTTACTTTGTTCTTGCAGAGAGAGATTCAAATCCATCAAATAAAAAATTAACAACTACTTTTGATCGTAAAACTGAGTTGTTAATTTATGGGTGTTATCAATTTGAAAAATTTTCAATTCATTTTCTAATAATGAAATTTTTTTTAGAACATTTACAGGAGATATCCATCGCACATCTCTTGCCATAAAATATGAAACAGTCTTGTATTTGGTAGCATTATTTTTATGTAATTTATCACATTCAAAACTTCTGATAATACTTTACTAAGAGGTTTTTCTGTTTGTCAAAAAACTATATTTTCTCTATGGATAATACAATGAATGTGTCTTGCATTCTGGCAAACTATTTTGGTCTCTGCTACAAATACTGATATTCTACCAGTCATGGCTGTAGCACCATCAGTGCAAATTCCAACACTTTTTTCAATCGAGTGCATTTTCTATAAAAAAATATTTACTTTTTCAAATATACCTTTTTCCTTGGTTGTAGCAAGAAGATATTTGCAAAATAGAAGATCTTCACAAATTTAAAAATTATGGAGATATCTCATAAAAACCATTAAATTAGCATTTTTTGTATTGTCAGTTGATTCATCAAGCTGAATTGCTAAAAGAACTGCTTTGTCTTATCTGTGATATTCAACTAGATATAATATTATTGGTAATAGAATCTATCATTTTAATTGTATCATTGGATATGGGAATTCATACTTTTTTATTGCTACTGGTAACATGAGGACTTTACCACTTGTATGAGGTTTTTTATTTTAGTTATCAAATAAGTAATTTCAAAAGAAGCTTTCAGTAATTTATCACTTAATTTAGTTTGTTTTGAAAAGAATGCTGATTGTCATTTAAATTCTTCAGATTTCTTTGGAAAAACTCAACTGTTTTTAATTTTTTTATATAAAGCATCAATGGTTTTCAAGTGGCAAATAAATTTTCCCAGCTGAATACAATCATTTGATAATTGTTTTTGGCAAACTATGCACAATGGTTTATTAGTATCATTATTCAATTGAATAAATCATACTATATATTGTGCCAAGGCCAAATTGGCACATGTATATAAAATAATTTTGTCGTAAAAAAATTATTAAAACAAAAAAATCTTTCGCAAAAGAGTTTGAAATAAAAGTTGAAAAATCATTGATTTAAAGTGGGAAGGAGGTTTTCTTAAAGTTAAACTGAAGGTTTTATAAAAAGGAAGTAAAGAGTTTATTATTATTGGTGAAATACAATTTAAAAGCTTTAAAAAAATATATAAATCTCTTCATTTAAATTAAAGAAGAAAAATAATATTAAAACTAGTTTTGATGTGTAGAGTAAAATTATATATGTGTGTGCAAATGTAAAAAAAAAAGTATGAGTATTAAATATTATAAATAAATGAAAAATGTATTTACAAAAAAAAACAAAAACACAGTGGTGCGCTACTAATTAAAGATATGAAAACAACATGTTTTGAAATAGCTACTACTAATTAAACAATCAATCAAAAAACACGTTGTCAAAGGATTAATTGCTAAAGAATTTCGACAACAGATATTTGCCGGAGGATATCGAAAAGAAAACACTTCATTGGTATAAATACTGAATATTTTATCGGACAATGAGTTGAGACAGTTCAGTTGAGTTCACAAATCAATTGAGTCAGTTAATTTCAATCAGTTAAGTTAATGGTATTCAGAAACAAGATGCAGTGCTGAGAAGATTTTGGGAACGCACGTTTTTCTCCACACCCTGATGTCCGATGAAAACAGCAAGATCTACCCATGAAATAATGTCAGCATAACATCTTAGAAAATCTCCATCAGTATCTAATTGTCTCCAATAATAATAATCATGAAGAATAATGAAACTCATCAAGGAAACGTCCCAGCCGGCTGGAAGTATTTGTAATGGAAATATCCTCACCGAAAGCAGCAACCAAAGAGAACAAAATTCTACGTCTACATTCAAAATCCTAGGTAAACATTTATTTATTATCATTTATACGTAGTAGCCACCACTGTAAGTCGTAAATATTCAAGATTCAAATAATATTAACTCTATCATACATAAAATGAACTATTGATATGTGTGTATTATATTTAAATTTATAGAATGTTTAAAATTATTTAATGTTAGTTAATAAATTGTCTTTAAAATTAAACTCTATTTGTCGGTCAATTCTTTTTATCAATCTTTTCTTACCAATATTTTATTATTGATTAAAATTAGACTGAGCTAGTTAAGGGAATTGTTTCGAGCGCTGGATTATGAGCCTACTGCCTGAATACGTTAGTCCTCAGACTAGCTGGTGCCCTGGGGTTTACCCCAAAACAAATAAAGTATTTGGATAGTAGGGGTTTGAATCTAGCAGCCGAGATGGGCCATTGTTGATAGTTAAAGCTATCAATAAGATCTCCCATTTTGCTCGAACGTGCCGGTTCATTCACGTAACCTTTATAAGATTATAAATGTATTATGAAGGAGTTTGAAACCGGCCAAAACTTATATATACGCATAAGTAAGTGGTTTCAGTGGTTTGACCTGGTACAATATATATATGCAGAATCATATTTTAATTTTTTTCATTGCTATTTTTTGTTGTTTACTTTCAGTTTTAGAAATCAACATGGATTTTGGTTATTCCAATGTGACTAGTCCAGATGTTTTTGACTGGCCAACATTATCATTCTCTGTGATATTTTTTGATTTTTTTTCTGATTACCCACTTATCCATGTTAATGGTTAATATGCCAAACCTCAAATAGTTCAATTTTCTTACTGGCTGAATCACTGAATTTCACTGTAGTTGCCTTGTTACATACCCGTATCTCCCACTGACATGCAAGAGGTGCATGATAAATGGAGCATGTATTTTATGTTTTGACATTATCCAAATATTCATACACATTTTCACATAAAAAATCACAGGTCTGGTGATAACTTTCTAACTGTGTGATCTCATAAAATAATGTCTGTACAGGATCTTCAGATAAACTTAATCCATCAATTTTGATAAATGATGACAACATTTTGATGAACAACTTTCACCTTATTGGAAATTTATCTAATCACTTTAAAATAAATTAATTTCCTTATTAAAAGATTGTAAATATGTTTAATTTGGTCTTTATATACAAATTTGTTTTTGTTGATAATTTTCACCACCCTTGGACATTTTAGAGGCCTCTCACAAAATATTCTATGTCCCCTGGGAAGTTGTGGCTCATATTTTGAAGAGCATGGCAGTATAGTGCAAGTTGTTAAGTATAATTGATTTCAAAACAATTTTAAACACAAGTGCAAATTTAAATAAGCTAAAATCTTAATAGTTATCAAACAAACATAATATGTTTTAAATACAATGTACAATTAATAAATAATCAATTTATGCTTTGAAAAATCTCCCAACATAACTATGTAAGAATAAAATTAAAGAATGTGTAATGCTAAGTGAAACCCATATATGAATAGAATGCAACCAACTGCTGCAGTTTCAACCACACTAGCTGTGTTTAAAAATCCATCTGAATCATACATAAGTATAATTGATTTCAAGAAAATTTTAAACACAAGTGTAAATTTAAATAAACTACAATCTTAATTGCTATTAAACAAACGTATTACATGTTCAAATACAAAACTTAAGAAATAAACAATTTACATTTTGAAAAAACATCCATACTAACTATATAACCTTATTAAATAAGAGGATTGCCTTTTATCTAAGGTACATGATTCAGACTTGGATTTTTAAAGACACATAGAACAGTGAAAAACTATAGCAGTTGTTTGTATTTTATATGCATTCTTTAAATTATTCTTATATATTAAGGGATCATTTAGGAAAAAATATTTATATAAATTTGAAGTTGTTTATGTTCTTTATAATAAGTAATAATTTTAAAATTTTTATAGTGATCAGATGATAATTTCATAATATTATGTTAAACAATAATGGAACAGTTTGAGCTGAAATGATTTTTAATTACTCTAAAATCTTATAAGTATCTTGTAGTAATTATTGTAATTAGTATGCCCTCTAACTACAATATTTTATATAATATATAGGGTATATGAGCACAGACTTTCACATGACCCATCACTCTCCACTCTATCTAATAACACTGATACACCTAAATACATATATGTCGAAAAGATAAATAATCACCAATATACATATTTCATGCTAAACCAGCAATCATCAGTTGGTCCAGACTATCATCTCCACACATATATACTATAAGTGCTCAGATATATATATTAAGATAGACAATCTTCTTACTTTAATAGACAGGCTTCAATCTACTCCACACTCCAATTCTTCAACCATCTATCCAATTGAAAATTTGATGATGGAATGCTCAAAGGCCACCCTGAGGCCGAGATTATTGTCACACCCATGTTGACCTAAGGTCAATCTGAACCCCACATGTACAGGACATAATCCATTTAATACATATGCAAGGATGGGCAGATATCTCTACAATGTAATAACTGAAACACAGGCTTATTATATACCTGTGTCTATATATGGTTCAGATTGACCTTAGGTCAACATGGGTGCAACAATAATCTCGGCCTCAGGGTGGCCTTTGAGCATTCCATCATCAGATTTTCAATTGGATGGACGGTTGAAGAATTGGAGTGTGGAGTAGATTGAAGCCTGTCCATTAAAGTAAGAAGATTGTCTATCTTAATATATATCTGAGCACTTATAGTATATATGTGTGGAGATGATAGTCTGGACCAACTGATGATTGCTGGTTTAGCATGAAATACGTATATTGATGATTATTTATCTTTTCGACATATATGTGTTTAGGTGCATCAGTGTTATTAGATAGAGTGGAGAGTGGTGGGTCGTGTGAAAGTCTGTGCTCATATACCCTATATATTACATATATAGACACAGGTATATAATAATCCTGTGTTTCAGTTAATATTTCGTATAATAAAATAATGAATCTCACTTTTTGTTAAGTTTTTTTTTTTGGTTATAAAATGATTATCATGAACCAGGAATGAGTTTTAATCTATATATAAATTATATCTTAAATTGAACACACTATAATGAGTGATGGTGGATCATACTTCAGACTTTCCTTATAATTCTTTAAATTGCTATAATAGAATGCTGAATTTGATTTTTACTAAACTTCAATGATATTATTTGTGTCATATCTACCTTTACTCTTGCTAAAACTGATATTCATCATCCTCCACTTAAAATTTTAACACGTGTGTGAAAGTAAAGAATTTATATCTATTTTCCACCAATTAAATACTATTATAAGACAGATCTTTTGAATCATTACACTGCACTTCATGATTATAAATAGTTGTCTGTTTATAATCCAAAATCATCTGATACTGCAATGGACTCCTTTATAAATATCTTGTAATCATATATTTTATAGGTGTGTGCCATTTTGAATAGGAAAATTTTAATACCATGCATTAATACTAAGCAAACTAAAAGTAATTTTGAAGAAAAATGATGGTTCATAAACTGTTTAAAAAAACTGGTTCATATATTTATTATACAACAACATCTTAATTTTAAACATCTGTCTAAACTAAAAGAAGTGATTTTATTAAATATATGTCTAAAATAAAAGTTGCATTTTTTTCTACAGTTAAGGAATTTTGAAAAATTATAAATAAGTTTGTTGCCCACAAATCTAAAGATACAATAGATTTATTTTTAACACCAGATAAATTTTTAGAGCTAATTAACGTTTACTAAAAGCATCTCAGTAACACAAATAAGCACTCTAATGATATTGATTGTGAAATTATTTATCATAACATTAAAAGAGCTGTAAAAAATAAATTCTAAATTTAGACTTTAATTTTAATGATTTTTACCTACATTTTACACAAAAAGTTAGGTGAAATATTTTCATGTCAATTGGAATATATTTTTAACATTTCAGTTCAAAATAACATCTTTTTAATTAAAGGTTATGTGGAAATACTTTCATGTCTCCTGGAATTATTTTTAACTCTTCAGTTCAAAATAATATCTTTTCTTTATATTTCAATTTTTTTAAAATACTACCAATATATAAGAAAGGCTGTTATTTAGAGTGTTTTAGTTATAATAGTAGTAAGAACAACAATGATAAGCAAACAGCCCAATTACAGATTTTACATTTAGAAGTAAGTAAAAATTAAAATATTTCAAATTACTAATACCATGTTTATGAGTATCAGAACTATCTATTATAAGCTTAAAAATCAATCAACTTTAGATGGTATTTATTAAATAATTTACACATTGTGAGGTCTATAATGAGTTATAGTTTATGGTAATAACAAAATTTACATGTGATACTTTTAATGCAAACAGTTTACATTGAAATTTTGTTATGTAAAAAAAAAACTGTAGATAACTTGTTGAAAATACAAATGTGATAATATGTCTTTTTTTCATTCTAAATAATAGTTACCATTTAAAAGAATAATAAGTTTTTATAGTCTACATTAATGAGTAAAAAAAATATTGTGGTCTTGTTAATGATATCAAATAGCAGTAAAAATATCCTCTAGAGCATAGGTTTGGTCTCTCATTTGAATTTTACCTAATTTTTAAAAAAGAATGATTTATATTTATAAGATATGAAGTTAAAGATCAGGTGATATCTTAAAAACCAAAATGTATAAAGAATGAAAGAAGTGATCTTTATATTAGGAAAAAGATCTCTGCACCTAGTATTAATGAGATTATATTTTACTAACTCTTTTTAAATTTCAACAACTATGGACTGTCTTGATAGTATATATCAAGTAGTATTATAGGATTCCCCCTAGTTATTTTCAATATCTGCATTAGGAGGAGAATTTGGATGTGGTAGTACTCTAATATTTATTGATTATTAAATCTTGTAATAGATGATTTCAGAATATTGAAAATAATATGGGAGAGTTATATAATACTTTGTTTAATAAGTACATGATATTTTAAAATGTTTTTTTTTTCAAGATTTTTTATACTTAAATTATAACTGTCACCCCCCCCCCCCATCAAAACAACATATTAACAAAACAAATGGATTGTTAAATATACATATATTGTTATTAATGTCATTATTATTATTTCAATAATTGACAAAGAAAATCTTCACTTTTTTTTAACCAATATGGCTAGATTTAAATGCTTTTGTAGCTAAAAATACATCTACAATATATTTTTATTTTTTAAAAAAGAGATATCTTGTGTTAATTAAGAGTTCCTATCTGTTTTTGTGGTTGAAATGCTTTTTATGCAAACTAGTATTTTGTATTAAGAATTTCCATATTAATGAGATTTGACCAGGATTGTCAAATATTCAAGATTTACTTTAAAAGTTTAATCTTGAGAATGAAAGTTATGTTTTTTTTTCTCATATGTCAAATGCGTTGGCCGGGAAGTGAACCCGGGCCAGCTGCTTGAAAGGCAGCTATGCTAATATTTTATTTTTTGTCTGATTGCCAAAGTAGATTAGTCTGATAATAATTATTATTAATCATTCATTATACTAGAGATTATTCAGTTAATGAATAATATTTCTGTAGTGTAATTTTCACTATACCATTCTTATGTTAGGTAGGGAATGTTTCTATCCCCTTTAATGCCTTGTGGAGAAGTGTGAAGATATTTGTTATAAAGAGACATATACACGAGAGAGAAGGAGATAATTTTTTTTATATCTTTACAGACAATTACATAGTATCATTAAATAGGAGTTAGATAATTTTTTTATCAGCACATCTTGCTATTCCTATACATATATATGATGACAGTGGGTTTGATTTGTATATTTTTTATTTCATTAATTTATTAGTTTGTTATTTTAATTTTTGAGCCAAAACAAACGCATGCATGTTTTTGCTTTATAATAATTTTTTAATCATTAATATATAATAATAAATCTAATTTTAGGAAGAAAATGTAATTAATTCATTTGATTACCATTAAAACATTAATTTACTAACTTTGCATGTAGATAGTTTTGCTTGTAAAGCATATTTTAAAAATTAATTTTTCATAAATGTTTCAAAAAACTTGTTAAAAATTTCAATTTCTTTTTTTTAAAAAAATGGATATTTGTCAATTTTGTAACATGAAATATTTAAAGATGTATGTATTTGCAATGTTGATTAGATAAGATGTTAAAGTGAGTTTAGATTTGAGCTTAATGTGAAATTCTACTAGAGTAAAAAAAAAAAAAAGAGTTGCATTAAAACTTCAAATTTTGGCAGTTTTGAAATTCATAATAGGTTTGCTAATATGTTTTAGTTGAATTATGCTGCTTTTATAACATTTTCATGCAAATAAATGGTTTCATGGCTACTAATGGAAACTAAATTATCTAAGACCATATTAATGAATTAGTTGATAATTCCCTGCAACTCCCTCACCACACATTTAAGATAATTCTTTTTAAATTTGTAAATTCTGTTCAGATTTTGTTTATTTGTATATTCGACACAGTGTTATAATAAAAGAAAATATATATATAGCTCTAAACATAATTGCAAATAAAAAATCATCGTTATCAACATCATACATTTAAAAAAAATCATTTGAAAATTATTTCAAATAATCAATTCTATTCGTAAATTAAATTTAACTGTATGTACAAATATTATATATTTGTTTTAGAATCTATTATTATTTTAATCTTTTAACAATTGTTTTTTTGTCTTGTATAGCTGTGAATATACTTACAAACTCTACAAAGTCCTCACAAAGGCAGTCCATTGAAAAAAGAAATATTGAAAATTGATATTTGAAATGTAAGGTCATTGAGAAGTGTTCGGAAATTTAAACATTTGAAAAGGGAAATAAAGATAAATAATATTTATGTTATAGGATTACATGAAGTGAGGAGGAGATGTGGAAAGGTAATTAGTGGCAATGTTGTTTTATTCTGGGGTGATAGAGCAGTAAATGGAATTGGTATTGCTATTGGGAAAAAGGGTGGACTAGTGTGTTAAAGGTTGATTGTGTTAATGATAGACTTATGATGATATGGATAACTGCAAATCCTAAGCATTTGTTATTAATACAGTCACAGTAATGTATAAATAGATAAGGAATATGAAAATATAGAGGAATGAATATAAAAGTGTAAAAATGCATATTTTATTGCATGGAATGCTGATAAAAGGTAAGGAAGGAGAAATTTTGGAAATGATAGTAGTGAAAAAGGGAATAAAAGAAATAATTGACTTGTAAAATTTTATAAAGAGAGTAATATAGTGATTCCAAACACAGAGTTTAAAAGTTATCCAAGAAGATTGTATATATAGAAAGATAACAGACTAGGATAGATATAAAAATGCTATTAAAAAATCACAAACTTTGCCTGGAGCTGATACAAACTCTGATCATAATATGGTAATAGCAAAATTAAAATTGAATTTAAAAGTAAGAAAAGATATGTACAATGAAATTTGAACAAATTGAGAGGAATAGAGAAATGAAAGTTTGGGTTCATATGTGACAAAATTATAAAAAATATTGATGAATAATTCTGATGTACGTTGGTATATGATTAAAGAGGAAATATAAAAATAAAATAAAATATGAATTATTCAATTAAGGTAAACTAAATAAATGATCTTGGATAATTAAGAAATGTTAAAAAAGATGGAAGTGAAGAGAAATTAAAAAAAATATCATTAATAATGAAGGACAAAAGTATATAAAAAATAATAATGAACCAAGAGGAAAAACAAATTTAACAAAAGAAAAATGACTGGAGATAGAAGTTTTCACAAGCAAAAAGATAGAGCCTTTTATTTGATAGAATTAGAAATGTCACTTGGGGAAAAATAAATAATTAATCAATGAAATACCTCACATGGTAAGATGATGCTTAATTATAAACTTAAATGTGAAGATGTTGAGGACATATTTATGGGAAAAGTAATTAAATTGATTAAAGAAATGAAAAATGTTAAAGCTGTTGGGTATAATATTTATAGAATTTTTGAAAGTAATTGAGAAAGGATTATGAAAAAAATTGTTGGACTTTGCACTTTGATATAACAGGGGACTTTGGCCTAAAAATTTATTGAGGACTAAAAAACAGAATTTTGTAATAGAAAATTATATATTTATTTTTAGATATTACAAATTGAATTCCCTTTAAAGTACAGTTCATTTAATGCAATGCATTAATCTAAATGTGTTTTCCATTTTTAAAGTAGTCTGGAAACTCTTGCGAAGAGTTAATTTTTTCTTCAGCACTTCTAGGTCTGCAAAAAAAATGTTTTCGTTGGGATGATATGGCTGGGGTAAAATACAATGAAGAGTTACATTTAGATGTAAAAGTCTTTCAGAAAAATAAATATTATTTCAGAAGTTAAAAGACTGCACGTAATATACCAAATGAACTGTCCTTGGACTAAGCGCGTGACATATGCGGAAGCATTTGTTGTCTCTGCAAAACTTTATTTTCGGATCTATCATTTTTATTTTTTTCAGGTTAAAAAACCATTTCATATATGAATAAATAAACGAATTTTTGTGTGGTTATTAATAATTTCATTTAAATTTAATTTTATATTTGGAAAAATTATATGGTTCAGATTTTAAAAAATGTCAGCTTTGATTATATCGATGTTATATACTTTTTAATACTGTAGTAGTATTTTATAGATTAAACAAACAACAAACGCAGTTTTAAATTGCGATGTAAAAAAAAAAAAAAAAGAGTACGACAAAAGTTATAGAAATTTCAAATATGCAAATTAATATGTATATAATTCAAAATCTTTTGATGTGCCAAAACTTAAATAAATAATTTTTTTATATTTTTTAAAAGAAAATATATATTCTATTGTTTCCAAAATATTCATTGCAGTTATATACGTTTATGCATTTGTAATTATCTGTATAGTAAAACGAATGACAAAAGATATAAATTATAAATAAAAAAAAGAATAAAATGAAAGGCTTGCAGCTATTAAGCTGTTTGCTTTTTTCTTCTTTAAATTGATTTTTACTATTTTTTTAATTTTTATTCTAACTTCAAAAGATTGCAAATTCATTTTGATATATGACTTCAAAATTAGAATTTTATTACATATTAATTGCTTCAAAGGTAATACAATTAAAAGTACTTATAGTATTTTTAATTTTTGGCATTAACTTCTAGAAATCATATAAACTTGTTTTTTTTTTTTTTTCAAACAATTTAAAATGACATTTTACTTATGAACTTGATGGTAATTGTCACATATACTGTTCTATATTATTGCTGCCCAAAATAAGTTATATAAATACATTGTAATAGGTAAACTCCAGGTATATGAAGTATGTATGTATTCCAAATATTATAAATACATTATGCACATTCTTTACTGGTTAGAATAACTTTTAACATAGCATATTATATATGATTTGATTTGTTTGGTTGGTTACTAAATGACACATATTTTTGACTTACAAGGGGAAAAGAGTATATCTCACTTAACAACATTATCTGTAAACATCTGTATAGTCATTTTGCATTTAAATTATATAGGTATTACATGTTTTTATAGTAGTTGGTATTAAAAATTGATATCTGTAGTCATAAAGACATATATGGTGTGACCAGTCTAAAATAAACATCTTCTAGAAGAGTCCAAGCTTTAGGAACCATTGAATCAATCTAAATATCTACAGCATTCATGTTAAATATATGGCTTTTGGAGCTATTTGCAGCTATCTTTCCTCTAATTCTATAGCCATCTTAAATTTTTTTATTTTTTTCATTTATTACAAGCATAATTTTTTAAAATACTATACTATATATTATATTTATATTTGACATTTATATGTAGCACCATTTAATAGTATATGTTTTGGACAGATAGTATTAGAAAATGGGTATACACATATGTAAAAGATCTCTGATGATTATCTGCTGCACCGTTATTTTACACGTCTTCAAATATAAAACTCAACATACTGATAAATGCTTTATGTGATAGTGTTCCCAATGTGATAGGGTGCAGCTGCATACTTAGTTCCATTGATCAAGCCAACTGCCATTTCAGGCATTTATACTTCTCATAAACTCCCAAGCAGTAAAGTTATTGGATTATTTTGTGTGTGCATGTGTGACATTATAACACATTGTAATGTTGTTTGATATTTAACTATTGATTTTTTCTATTTATTCCAAAAAATATGAACAATTTTATTATTATGCAGATGGTTTGCTAATGTATAATTTTCTATATAGTGTATCCTAGAAATAAGTTTGACAGTCATTCATATGTAAAGCTTTTAATTTTCTTATATGTAGCTACGAAATACCCATGTCACATTTACTGTATTACATTGTAATCATTCATACAACAGGCATGTTTTTTTCTTACTTCTTTTTCTCTTATCTCCATAGATTATTAAAACATATCCATCATAATTTCTGTCATTAAACATATGTTTAATTCAATTTGTTTTTGATTCCTTAACTTTTTTCAGCAAATTAAATTTTTTTAAAAGTTGAAAATATAAATTCATACCTTTTTGATTTTTTTTTTATTCTTCCACAAATACACAGCTCAAAAGCCTCCATTTTTTTTACATTTTTTCCCTAGTCATTCAAAGCTTCTCCACTGAAAATAAATCCAAACAAAATATATATATAACAAATATTTTTTTTAAAATTATAACACAATAGACCATTTTATGCAATTATTAAAGACTTGTTTTTGTTTAATCATTGCCATTGTGAATCTAATACTTATTGAGTTTCTTAATATTATTAGAATTCAATTGTATGATATATATGACAATATATTAATAATAATTTTCAATATATATAAATAAATACACCAAACTTCTTTTTAAATCTTGTTTTTATATGACTATTATAACAATATAATTACCCACCAATGTTTCAATTATTTTATAATATAGTCTAAAATTTCCCTTAAAAAAGATTATATTATAAAATAGTTGAAACATTGGTGGGTAGTTATATTTTTGTAATAGTCATAATAAGATTTTTAAAAAAGTTGAAAGTTATAAAGTATTTTTGAAAGAAAACTGTGTAGATGATATTTTAAATTTGTTAATAATAATTTTAATGAATAATCAAGTTTATAAATAAAATTACTTTTATGCTATTGAAGTTTGTAATGTAATCCTGAATATTAAGATGCTAGAATAAATTATGTTGATCATAGTTTTCTCTTGTCTAGATATTTCACCTATCTTCAAGGATGATTTATTATTTATTTGAAGCTAGTTTCCTAGTACATTAAATAATTCTTAAAATACCATTTATAATCTATATTTTCTCAAAGAAGACTATTTATTATTTACTTCTTATATGTATATATTTTATTATAGATATAAATTAACATATATACAAAAAAAAATTGTTTATTCCAAAGTAAAAAATAATGCATTGAGTTCTCACCTTGAAATAATTTAGTTGTGCTTAGTTCCATTGAATTGAATGAGATGGCAAACTCATACTTTCACTTTAGATCTAATCATTTGTCATTATTTATTTAATAAGCCATGGTAAAAATTATATATTTTTTTGGCTTATTCCAAATGTATATTTTATATATATACACCTGTGAGTTGAAAACATTTAATTAACTAGGCAAGTATTTAGAATAGGATTTGCGTATAATAAAGAATTTATTATTATGTGCAGCATGAAAGGAAAGTTCATATTATATATCTATGAGATAATTTTGCAATTTGGGATTCAGATGTCATGTAACAATTCAAAGTACATTATTTAGAGTTAGCCATTAAGGTTCTATTGTTATAAAAGTGTGATCTAAATATTATTGATATACTTGAAAGGTTATAAATCAAGTTAAATTTTTCTTAATTTTTTCTCTTAATTTTCATGTATTAGTATAAATAAAGCAAATAATGCAGGGCTAAAACAAAAGTTCAATTGGGGGTGTGTGCTCCCATTAGGTAATAACTGGAAAACCTTTAACAACAGAGGATTGTCACATCTCTGGGAAATAAACAGCCACTACTGGCTATCTAATGAGGCATTGTCTTAGTCAACTAACAATGTTTGTAAGTTAAAAAACAAACAAACAAAAAAAAAAAACTGTCAGTCAAATTGTTTATAAATTTCATTTCCTAAATTTATTCTTTAAACTCTAAATCATAGTAATGTTAATTGTTGATTATTTTCAATTTATTTAATGTGCATAATTAGCTGTAATCTCATAAAGTATTTTATGATGAAAAATTTGCATACTCTGAAGTAAATAACAGCTTTGTGAAAGCTGATCTTGTTGCAGATTGTTGATTAAATTATTTTACTATCTCTTTGTTAAGTGATTCCTTTTATTAATTATGGAAAAAAAGTAGCAGTTTATTGTGCCACATATAATGTTAATTATTT
The DNA here is from genome assembly GCA_028023455.1 of Epiperipatus broadwayi. Lineage (NCBI taxonomy): Eukaryota > Metazoa > Onychophora > Udeonychophora > Euonychophora > Peripatidae > Epiperipatus > Epiperipatus broadwayi. Next base: position 101,228 of record JAQFVV010006702.1, read on the forward strand.
AATCATTCTATAAATAGTCTTGCATATGTCACACAGCAAATATGAAGTCTCCAACTTTTAGCTTAATAACCTGCTTTATTACCAAATAATATTTTATTACGAGTTTTTTAGGATTTAAAGATTAATCCCTACATTCATAGCAAAAGAAATGATTAAAATAGTTATCTGGTTTGGCAGAGCATCTAGAAAAACATAAGACTAGTATTTAACAAAATTAATGTTTTAAGAAATAATTTACACATATTAAGTATTGATATTTTGGCACTTACGATGAACTGATTTGGAGTTGTTCTAAACACAGAAATTAGACATGTCTTAAAAAATAGGTCTAAATACATTGCAACCCGAACATTCTTCTGCTTTTATCTAATTTATCCAAACTAATAGATAGTTCTTCTTAGAATAATAAAGTGAATTAATTTCACAGAGTTTTTTAAGTTTAATGTTAATGGCATAAAAAGTAAGTTGTGTTTTAGAAAAAAAATGATATTTGAATTCAGCAATGTGTGTGTATATATATACTTAGAACAATTAGAACTCTTGAAAGAAAATTGTTATCTATATATAGTTGTTGCTATATGTAAAAAATAGAAAAAATAAAATAGAATAATATTAAAGCAGGCAAAACTCTCCATACAATAGTGTCACTCAGTGCAAGACAGAGTAATTAATGGATGCTAGAAGGCTTCTGCATAAAATCCTCATCTAATGCCTACTCATCCAATACCCCAGACTAGTTTCTGGCTTGTGGCTTTCATTAATGATGAGCCTTGGATCTGAGAGCACTGCACCTAGATCTTACTATATGGAGAGTTTTGCCTGTTTTAATAACAGTTATAAGCAAGCATAAGAAATGGTGATCATGTGATGTTTATTGGCTTAGAATAATATTAGTCACTTTTAGATTTTAAATTTATTAATACAAATCTTATACACTATGTATACACATAGATATCATGGTATTTTATGTACGCATCCTTCATAAGAGTTTCCATATTTAGACACTGCTAAATAAAGACTCAATTCACATCTGAACTCTTTTGTACACATAAGCATAAAACACACTTACCATATATTCTACTTGCCATAAAATATTTCAAAGTTTTCATCCTTTTTTACTTTATATCAACATAAAAACAATGATTCAAATAAAAATATAAAATAGAGATGATTATCATCTTAATGAGAATCTTCAACTCTCCATCATGACTCATTAGGTACTTTAAGTTGAGACTTTAATTTTTTATTTACAATCAATAAAATTTTAAGCATTACTACAATTAATACTTTCCATTATAAAATAAATTATTTTTTTACTTTATAAAATTAATGGCTACTGTTTATAGACTATTTCCTAACCATAGTAAGAAAGTATAACTGCTGCTAAAAGTATTTTGTGTATAAAGTTTTTTTTTTTTTCAGATTTTAAAAACTTAAAATTAGAGTTAGTTAATTTAATAAAACAGATAACTGCTTTCTTTTAGCAACAGAATTGCCTATTATTCAATACTAAACTAATTATGGCAAAATTAAGAATAAATTTAATGGTTTATTGCTCAGGAAGTTCATAAGAAATTTTTAACACTGGAAAAGACATTGCTGGCACTTCTTAAGAATTCTCCAGCAATAAACTACTTGACAATTTTAAAAAGCAATATTGACATTACCTGCAATCATTTCATAAATTTTAATGCAATCTATGGTTATAGTTTATAATTTCACTCTTAACCAAGGTTTTTTAAATATTAAATAATGCATGCATTTTGTGATTACAATAATAATTCAGCATTTGTTTTTTGTATAGAATCTTTTTTATAAATTGATAATACCATGTTTAATTATGGACTTCTGTTTTTCTCATTCTTATAACATCAAAAATCATCTAAAATATAACAACAAATTTAAATTCTAAGACAGTGTGTAACTTTCTTATATTGAATGTTTCATATATGTAAGTGAAAGGATTTAAACTCAGGATTTTCAGTCTTTTTATTCTGCACTCCATTTCAAGCAATCAATATACATAACCACATGCATGTGAAAAAAATACATGATCCCTAATATATGTATTTTGTGCAGAACCTGCACTCAGCTGTTGAGCCAGATCATAATCTTCCACATATATATATATAGAATCAGTACTTGTTTATATTAATGTAGCAATTCCTCAAACATTAATTGACAGGTTTTAATTCTCTCACTCCTTCCACTATTAAATGATCTATTTCATTGAAAAACCAATGATAGAATCATAGGATCTTATTAAATTTGATATTGTAGTCATACCCATGTAGACATTCTATCAATCTAGCCCCTCATTATTGGAGCATTATATATATATCCATATATATATTAATAGGAGACGAATAGGCAGAACTTATATTAGAATATAATCTATGTACCAAACAATATGTTATTCTAAGGAAGTATGTAACTTTCTGCTACTGAATCTGAATGTTATATGTATATATATGATAAACAAAAATGCAAGTTAAAAAACTTGCTAACGCTTGTATTTATGTCCACAGATGGCGTTCTACCAAAAACACCGATCAAGCGTATGTTCTGTTTACATAAACGTCAGAGTAGCATTCACTATCTCTAACTATAATTCCACTTTCAGATCATGATTTCAAGCTATTTGCTATCGTCAGTGAAAGACAGGAATAAAGAAACTAGATCTAAATACAAACTCTGAGCGTTTATGAAACAATTTCTATTCAGCTTGCAAGCGTGAATTTTTTAGACACGTAATGTCTTCAAACTCAGCATAGCAAACCAGATAGCTATATGGGTCTGATCTCAGTTCAGCATCACCACATAGTAGAAGCCTCTGCAATCTATATCATTGCAAGAAAGACCTCAAAGGTACATTTATGATAAACAAAAATGCAAGTTAAAAAACTTGCTAACGCTTGTATTTATGTCCACAGATGGCGTTCTACCAAAAACACCGATCAAGCGTATGTTCTGTTTACATAAACGTCAGAGTAGCATTCACTATCTCTAACTATAATTCCACTTTCAGATCATGATTTCAAGCTATTTGCTATCGTCAGTGAAAGACAGGAATAAAGAAACTAGATCTAAATACAAACTCTGAGCGTTTATGAAACAATTTCTATTCAGCTTGCAAGCGTGAATTTTTTTTAGACACGTAATGTCTTCAAACTCAGCATAGCAAACCAGATAGCTATATGGGTCTGATCTCAGTTCAGCATACAATAGTAGAAGCCTCTGCAATCTATATCATTGCAAGAAAGACCTCAAAGGTAATTTATGATAAAAAAAATGAAGTTAAAAAATTGCTAACGTGTATTTATGTCACAGATGTCTACAAAACACATAAGGTATGTTTGTTTACATAAACATCAGAGTAGATTCACTATCTCTAACTATAATTCCACTTTCAGATCATGATTTCAAGCTATTTGCTATCGTCAGTGAAAGACAGGAATAAAGAAACTAGATTTAAATACAAACTCTGAGCGTTTATGAAACAATTTCTATTCAGCTTGCAAGCGTGAATTTTTTAGACACGTAATGTCTTCAAACTCAGCATAGCAAACCAGATAGCTATATGGGTCTGATCTCAGTTCAGCATCACCACATAGTAGAAGCCTCTGCAATCTATATCATTGCAAGAAAGACCTCAAAGGTACATTTATGATAAACAAAAATGCAAGTTAAAAAACTTGCTAATGCTTGTATTTATGTCCACAGATGGCGTTCTACCAAAAACACCGATCAAGCGTATGTTCTGTTTACATAAACGTCAGAGTAGCATTCACTATCTCTAACTATAATTCCACTTTCAGATCATGATTTCAAAAAAAAAAAAGTGGAATTATAGTTAGAGATAGTGAATGCTACTCTGACGTTTATGTAAACAGAACATACGCTTGATCGGTGTTTTTGGTAGAACGCCATCTGTGGACATAAATACAAGCGTTAGCAAGTTTTTTAACTTGCATTTTTGTTTATCATAAATGTACCTTTGAGGTCTTTCTTGCAATGATATAGATTGCAGAGGCTTCTACTATGTGGTGATGCTGAACTGAGATCAGACCCATATAGCTATCTGGTTTGCTATGCTGAGTTTGAAGACATTACGTGTCTAAAAAATTCACGCTTGCAAGCTGAATAGAAATTGTTTCATAAACGCTCAGAGTTTGTATTTAGATCTAGTTTCTTTATTCCTGTCTTTCACTGACGATAGCAAATAGCTTGAAATCATGATCTGAAAGTGGAATTATAGTTAGAGATAGTGAATGCTACTCTGACGTTTATGTAAACAGAACATACGCTTGATCGGTGTTTTTGGTAGAACGCCATCTGTGGACATAAATACAAGCGTTAGCAAGTTTTTTAACTTGCATTTTTGTTTATCATAAATGTACCTTTGAGGTCTTTCTTGCAATGATATAGATTGCAGAGGCTTCTACTATGTGGTGATGCTGAACTGAGATCAGACCCATATAGCTATCTGGTTTGCTATGCTGAGTTTGAAGACATTACGTGTCTAAAAAATTCACGCTTGCAAGCTGAATAGAAATTGTTTCATAAACGCTCAGAGTTTGTATTTAGATCTAGTTTCTTTATTCCTGTCTTTCACTGACGATAGCAAATAGCTTGAAATCATGATCTGAAAGTGGAATTATAGTTAGAGATAGTGAATGCTACTCTGACGTTTATGTAAACAGAACATACGCTTGATCGGTGTTTTTGGTAGAACGCCATCTGTGGACATAAATACAAGCGTTAGCAAGTTTTTTAACTTGCATTTTTGTTTATCATAAATGTACCTTTGAGGTCTTTCTTGCAATGATATAGATTGCAGAGGCTTCTACTATGTGGTGATGCTGAACTGAGATCAGACCCATATAGCTATCTGGTTTGCTATGCTGAGTTTGAAGACATTACGTGTCTAAAAAATTCACGCTTGCAAGCTGAATAGAAATTGTTTCATAAACGCTCAGAGTTTGTATTTAGATCTAGTTTCTTTATTCCTGTCTTTCACTGACGATAGCAAATAGCTTGAAATCATGATCTGAAAGTGGAATTATAGTTAGAGATAGTGAATGCTACTCTGACGTTTATGTAAACAGAACATACGCTTGATCGGTGTTTTTGGTAGAACGCCATCTGTGGACATATATATATATATTGTAACCATATATTTTAGTATAAAATATAATAATTGATGTAACTAGTATAAAAATTTCTCTTTCTTCTTTTGGTGATTTGATTGGCTTGATTTGCACTTTGAACAGATTACTCTCTTATATTATTTTAATAAATTTAAATTTGCTTCTTCCCATATACTAACTCATATCAAAACGTTTAACTTTTTAAAAAATTTTGACAACACATTAAATTTGGTAAAATAGTATTAAAAATAATATTTTATTTTTATTTGTTTAAAATGATCTTAAAAATTATTTCCATTTAATTAAAAAACCATTTGTTCAATTAAAATTAATTATTAAAAATAAATACAATAATTACGTATGCGTCTCAATGTAAAAAAAGAAAAGAGCGCGAATTTAAGAGAAGATCATCTGATAGTTTGCTTTTGGAGGGAGAAAGAAAAGAAAATGATAAAAGGCAAATGGTGTAAATTTGATAAGCTTATTTTAAAATAGTTAATAAGTAAACGGATTACCACAAAGTTTGCTATAAACGTAAAATAACATAGTGGTATTTAATTATAAGATGAATTGCTAAATTTAAAAGTCTGTTCAAGTCGGCTGGCCAAGTGGATCAAATCACCGGTAATGATTTTCCAATATTACATTTTTAAAATGTCGGAGCTTCCCAGTTTAAAAGAATTAATTGCAAGAGTTTGGTATGTTTTAAAATGTTTATTATTCTACAATTTGGAAAAATTAAATAAGTATTTTAATTACAGAAATTTTATGAATATGAAATTTTGCTTTTTAAAAAAAAAGAAGTTTAAATTAAAGTAAAAATGTTAAAGTTATCAACATAGTTTAATATTTCCGTTTCTAATTCTAATAAAAATATAGTATTGATTGATATTTAACTTTACAATGCCAGTAATAGATTTGCTAGTTAATTTGTTTAACATTTGGATAATAAACAGTCTTCAAACAATTAATCAAAGCTATTTTCTAATTTTATCGTCAGTTTGGAATGATTAAATTAATTGCTATAATTAGTATTCCTAGATTTAAGCGTGGATAAATAAATATTAGCATGGATGTGATAAACTTGGAACATTTTTAATAGAGAAATGTAGAGATTAATAACTTATGAAAAACATTTTCATTTAAATTCTGCATGTCATGTTTTGAAATTGTTTCATGTTTATGGAGCCACGTAAAATCGTTAATCTAATAGTGATTATAATAACTAATACAAATGGATAAAATTGCATGTATGGAATTCAACTATAGTTATAGCTATTACTTCGTATATTTATTGTTCGACACATCGTACATGGATTCCACGGATCATATTTGGAGTTATAAAATGCTATACAATCCAATTTGTGATACACACACCTGCTATAATTCATGTATTGAACTATAAAATGCTATACATTTAATTTATATCATACACACACCTGTTAAATTTTATGTATTTGATGAATAATGCATTACTTTAATTTTATCGTTATAGGAACTTGCATGTGAAGTTCATAAGTTATATTTTATTAAGTTTAAATTAATAGGGGTTGAATAAAATATTTATTCAAGAGAATAGTGCTTGCGAAAAAGCTTAAAAAGTACTAAATGAATTCATGAGATGTATCAATCTTTATGAGGTATTTTGTGAGTCTTTCCAGATTTATATTCCTATACTAATATTACTTATACTATATTACATATGTTTTATTTTAAGCAAGATAAGTTAGTACATTAGTTGTCCTGATTAGTGTAACATTTTATTATGCAAGAACCCACATTTGCTAAAGTGTTAGTGTTTTTCTGAATGGTCAGAATAACTGAGGAGGATGATTTTGCACTTTAATGTGAAGTAAACAGTAATGTTGTTTTATAATGTTAAAGGGCATTAATCTGTGCTGGTGGTTAATCCGCAGATTAATTAATTGCCATTTTTTGTATTTTACACTCATTCCTGCGCTGGTGGTTAATCCGCGGAATGGTGTACTTGTACTTATTGCTTTATGATGGTGTATAAATCCACAAAACGTTTAGTGTTATTTAATTCCTATGTGTAGATGAATGCATCCACAGGAATATGTTTTACTTCATAGATATAAGTTGGGCAAAGTATTTTAGTTAGTCTGCTAAATCATCTTCTTCCATTTGTAAGTATAATTTATAAGTTAGATTATCAAATTGTAGCAGGACATTCTATTCAAGTTACTTCATAATAATTAACTGTTGGTTGATTATTATTTACCGGAATGTAAGTTTAAATTTTCACTTTATTTAATGATTGCATTATAGCTAAATCCTACAGATATAATATTATTTATTATATTATTATAAGTTTACGGTAGGGATTTATTGAATCTGGAAATGACGTTAAATATTTCATGAGTTGATGCTGAATTTAGTATAATTTCCTCAATATTCATTATATCAAATTGAAATATAAGGTATGATTAGGTTTTTAAAAACATGTACCTATGATATGTTATTGAAGAAAGTCGATGGAGTTATAATTTATTTATTTTATTTGTTTATTTATGTCTTTAATTATAACATTGGAATTAATTACTTATTATTCATAAATTTGTAAATAAACGTTGATTTATAATTAAACTTACTGTGCCGTTGCTATGTGTCATTCGTAAAATCAGAAATCATAAACCTTGGATAGAGCATACATTGAAGTACATACTATCGTCAACATGATATAAGAGTTTAGTGATATTTTGAGAAAACATTTGGATGCTTTTCGTCTTTGGTAGTTTATGATGTGTAAGGTACAATAAAATCCCATTTACCTTTTCCATCATTTTGGCTTTGCGTAGTTGATTCTAGTATACAATACAAATTGATTATTAAACCTGTAAACAGATTTACCAAATAATGACATGATTGAATATATTTACTTAACGTTTTTAAATTGTCATTTGTCAGTATAATAAGAGTCTCAGTAATATAGTAAACTATAAAAAAAGAACCCAAGTATTTATGTTTATTTATTGCAAAGCTTTACCTGGACTAGCATTTGTATTAAAAATCATATAGATGGTTTAAAATTTCATAATCTTATGTAGTTCCACAAATTATGCCATCTTGTACATGGTCGGCCATCGGGTCTCATACAATAAAAATCGCAAATTAAGGTTTGAAAAATAATAACATTACACTTATAATTTGTTTAATGTATTTATCATACTACTATGGTAGTTCTTCGCGGTACACCCTGGCTGCGATCAAATTAAATCATAAAAAGTTTATATTAGATCATTAGTTTGGTCTGTGGTAAGTTGCTCCAGATGTTGATTGTGGTCTTTGGTGCATAAAATAGATAGCATGATATGCTTTTGGATACAGCTCTTAATAGCTGACAATGTGCAGCGGGAATTGATCAGTGATCGAAGTTACGATTCTTAGCGCACTTACGTTATGTAGTTGGGACCACACAATAGACGGTTACAATTTTTTAGTGCCATGGCATGTTCGGCACGATAGGCAGTTGAGAGGGCAATCGAATGGTTACAATATATAGTGACCATCTGAATGGTCACAAGGAATTGACATACTTTGTATCTGCATCGAATAGTTACATTATATTTAAAAAAAAAAAGAAATAGCCTTAGAATTTTAAAATTTTTTGCTGGAGATTGTTTAAAGCTTGGATATGGATTGCTTATGCAGTTGATTGGCCACTTTATAAGTATTAATTATTATTATTGTGGTTAATGAAGTATTTAATGCCAGAGAGAGGGGTTGTTATTATAGGAATTGGTATATTTGGGCAGGAAAATGCAAGGTTATTTTATGTTAGTGTCATATTTGGTTGAATGGTTTCAAAGTCTTTTATTCATTAATACTTATCCTTTTATCAACAATTAATGGCCATTTCAATTATATTTAGTTAAGATACTTTAATATTTATAGTATAATGTATGTGCATGCATGTATGACTCTGCATTGTTTTCACTTCATTTTCATCTTCTAAAAACAGCAAACAATAGTACATGTACAATAAAAACATTTAAATTACAGTAATTATCTTAAATAATTTAACAAATATATATTTCTTTCCAATGATTAATAGATAGTTGAATCAATGGATTATTTTACAAATTAAATAAATTATTAATCATTTTTGTTTAATAGTTAATTAATATTCATTTTTCTTTCAAGTTTGCTATTTATTTTTTTTTTTTTTGTCTTGATTTAATCAAAATGGGTTTTTTTTTTGAAAATATTTTTTTTTTGAATATGCAATTAGCGTAGATAGAAAAGAAGTGTGGGAGTAACCTTGTAAAGAGAAATGACCTTTTTGCTAAAGAGAGCTATTTAACAAAGATCTCCAGTAAAAAAATTTGCATATTATGTAATGTAATTGTAGCCAGAAAACAGTGGCTCATTTTTTTTATTGTGAAAATTAAAAACTAGTTGCTGAAGTCAAATTGATTAAAAAAAAAAAAAGACTGGAGTAAAACATCGAAAGGATCTTAAAAAAATTTATTATGGGAAGAGTTAACTAAAATGGAATTCTAAATTTTCAAAAGGTACACAGTTTACTTTGCTCTCCTCGATTTAAACATTTTTTAAATTAACCTCTTCATAACTATTGCTCTTTTAAAATGTATGTTGATAATGTCCAGTCTATACTACTTCATTTAATTGTCATTTTAAATAAGGATAAATTGCATGAATATTATTATTGTATCACTAACCAATGTGTGTATTTTAATATATCTGGGAAACACATGCAAAACTATTTTACAGAATGTATTTTAATTCTTCAATATTTTCCGTGTTGTGTTTTTGTAAGGATTAAACATAGAATTCAAAATACGCATATTTTGATAAATCATGCCATGTTCAAATTCACCACAAAGAGATAACAGAATTTATTTATCTGGTATTTCTGGAAATAATATGTATTTTAAATGAAGGAAATAAAATGTGAGTTCCTTCAAATTAAGTATTTGCTGAGATCGAATGGAAGAATAGAAATGCGGGTAATTTTTGTTCTCTTCAATAAAGATGAAATATGAAACAAAGTATTATTAATTGTGGAATTACTAAGGAACCATGGTATCTTAATTGACAATATTTAAGAATAAATCATGCATATAATAGACTATAAAGTGTTAAATGCTATTCTAGAAACTACTAAGAATATTTGCGTATTTAATTTAGCACTACAACGGAGAATGTCTTATATTTTCAGTATAATAAAGGAGAAATTAATTGCTTGTGTGTGTGATTTGGTACCTCGAATAGATATGCTATGAACACTGGAGGTGCTGGTCAGATTTAAGTTATGATTATATTTTTTAAGTTATCCTGCAGAAGTTTATTTTATTTAAATTCAGTTTGGAATGTGTCCCATATTGTTTCATAAGCCCAGAGCAGAGCTTTGCAAGTGAACTTTTATTTTAAGTTACAAAAGAAATAACTTTTGCTTCTTTATTTTTTTTATTGTTTGTCATTATTAATGTATATTATTGATAATAGGCTTACTTATTATTATGTTTTATTGATAATTGGGTTATTTTAACTTTCAAGACCATCTCCGAAGCGTATCCAAATGAGGAATACACTGGTAAAAAAATTGATTGCGTACAAATAGGTCTTATTGTTCTTTTACGAAGGTAAAAGAAAGAAATATTTTTTTAAATATATTATTAGAGAGGTTTATATTTATTTTGTATACTTTATTATCTCAAAGTGAGAATTTTTTTTTTTTTTCAATCAACGAACGTATAATAGAAATAGTTTGCTAGATATGAAAGAAAGTTTGTTCGTAATAATTATAACCATTAAATTTTAAAAAGTAACCTAAAGTTTATTCTGAATTAAAAGTTATACCTTGAGATGCAATATTTAATTACCATGTTGCCTGCATAGTGTGTAATTTAGAGTTAATTTTGGGTGTGTGTCTGTTTTGCACAATTATGACATTTGTTTGATAAAGTTCGGTTGGTGAATATTTTTATGTATAAATTTCAGATGCTGTCGTATTTTACTGAATGGAACGGATTAGTATATTATCTGTATGTATTTATCTGCCAGCGTGTATTTGTAATGTTCGATATTTAGAAGAGCTTTGAGATGGAAAGAAATCTGATTGCGTTATAATGTTTGTAGGGGTAAAAGATTTTGCTTATTTAGTATATGTTTTTCCATGAGTAGAGCCTAGTTTATATTATATGCGTATGATTAAATGATATTTTTCGAAGTTAAGTGATGTTTTCTTAGAGCCCTGGTGATGAGGAAAAAGGTTCCCCACCAACAGTGTATTTAGAAGTAGATGAATTATTGTTGAAGTATGATTAAATGATGTTTAGGAAGTTATGTGATGTTTTTCTTATATTCTTGGTAATGAGGAAAAGGTTTCCCACCAACAGTGTATTTAGAATCAGATGAATTATTGTAGAAGTGTTCAGTAAAGAGTTTATCTGCTCCTCATGTAGATCTCCCTTATAACATATAGTCTGTATAATCATGAAAATATAGCTCTGTGTTAATTAATATGTGGCCAGATAAATTGTTAAATTAATTCTTGATGTAATATTAGTGTCTTATTTTATTGATGAATTATGACATTGTCCGAAATAAAGTAATTGTATGATATTTTCTTGATGAATGGAGAATTTGTAGAAAAGATTATTTTCTATCATTGTTGCTTGACACACGCACACACACACATAATATAAATAATATTGTGTATATAAAGTATAGAGTTATTGAAATTAAAATGAGAAATAAATGTTTTGAAATACATTACATTCATTTAAATAGAAGTATAAAGTTATTGAGATTAAAACGGGAAATAAATATTTTAAACTACAGTGTATTTATTTAAATAAAGGTTATAAATCATCAAATCATCAGAATGAACATGATTTTGTTGCTATGCATGAAAGGTATTCATAATTGAAAGTGATTATTTAGTCAATTAGAGAAAGTTGCTTGGTTGAGAGCCAAATATAATAAATTTGATTTATTTTATTAATCAATGGTAATATCCTCTCAAAAGTATTTTTTTTTGTGCGTTAATAATATAACATGTTGTTTATTTAGTGTCATGTAGATGAAACATGTAGGCAAAGCATGTGTTCGAAGTCAGAATATTTAAGTTGTGTTGTTAATTTGCTTTGATAATAGGGATAATCCCAAACTGATGCTTAAAGTTTATTTGATAATTTAAAAATCTGTAGGATAAGTAGTCCAATTGTAAATATGTTAAACCAAATTTATTTTATTGTAATAAATGATTTATTTTATTTGTTTAAAATCGTAAAATTGTGTTTGGAGTTATTATTGTATGCATTCGTGTTTTCCATTTTCACATCTCCACATTTCATAAATCTATCATAAAATAGATATATTAATTTAGAGTTATAATATTAAATCTGCTGGTGTCTGACAATATTGTTTTTACTTAATCCAAACATTATAAGGAACATTTGCCACCGGATAAATGTATTAGAAAGGTTGCCAAGTTAGTATATTTGTTAGATGATGATATGCAATTAAAACACCCTATTTCTGTCATTATCTGATTATTGAAACACAGTAGAATATTTTAGTCAATTTGTTTCATTACATTTTTATCATACTTTAAAATTATAACTTATGGGCCAATGTAGTTTATTTAATTCAACTGTGTTTGTTAAATTCCCTGAGATCTTATTGTTTATTTCTTGATTGGCATTAAAATAGATGTTTAAATTGTGATATGCCAAGTCATAGAATTGTTTAGTATTATAATTATAATAAGATGATATATGTTATATTTGGATGAAGGAAGAAATTAAGTTTAAAGTATATTTTAATAGACTGTACCAATAAACATGATTCCTTATCATACAATTAATTAATAAAAGGGATTTACATTATATTGGGTATTTGTAATATTTCTTCTTTCATTTATTTATCATCATATATCTTATGAACTGCCTATAGCCTCCCACTGAGCTGAGCTGAACATAAACTTAAATATAGAGTCTCACTAATAGTTTGTATTATATATCTTGTTATATTGTTGGGGCGGGTGGGGGGGGGGGGGGGGGAAGAAAAGAGGGGGTCTATTCATCCTTTACTCCATCTCAAGCAACCAATACACATAACCAAACACATACGAAAAAGATGCATAATTCCCAATATATATATATATATATATATATATATATATATATTATACAGAACCAGCACTCATTAGTTGGGCCAGATCATAATCTTCCACACATATATACAATCAGTGTTCGGTTTATATTAAGATAGCAATAAAATAATGGAGTGCACATTAAGTGTAAAAAATAAGGCAACTGTAGAGCGTTGAAAACATATCCATAAAAATTTAAGAGCCTATGGAGAAAAGGCTGTGAGAGAAGTGAAACTGTTCTTACTAGGAGTTGGACAGTCTGGTAAAAGCACAATAGTAAAACAAAAATTATTCATGAGACAGTTTATAAACCTGTTGTGTTTAGCAATACCGTCAAAAGCATGATGGCCATCACATATAGAAAAATGATTTTAATGTTGTTGTATTCTTCAAAATTAATAAAACAGAAAAATAAAATTAAACTTAATATCAAAGTACAGTAGCTTCTTTCGTTGATTTTTAAATTTAAAAAAATATATATTGTGCTCTTTATAATTTTCTTTTATTTATGTAAAAACTGGTATAAGGAAAAAAAAATCAATTTTTTTTTGTAAATCTCATTTCTATTCAACTAGTGTTGTTCAAATATGATTCGAGGTTGTAAATCCATTCTTTGATTGACTATTGAAACTCAGCATCACAGAATTAATCTGACAAAAGCAAGCTTCTGTAAAGATTTCTGTTGTTAAATTAAAGACTTGGAATTTTATGAGTTTCATTGGTTCAGTTACCGTAAGTATTAATGTCTGAATAGCTAAATTAATTTTGTCTTTCTCTTTTTTTTACGTTATGCTGAATAAAAGAAAGAAGTGAAAATAGTTATTACAAGATCTTAAAAAGGAAGCCAGTCAAAATTAAAAGACCAATATATAGTTAGAAATGTATACAGTATTCAAAAAATAAAATAGTAAATTAATTAAAAAAAGTTTTGATAGAAAGAATATTTTCGTTAAACGTTTAATTTTTAATTGAACAACAATAATTATATAAATTACATTTTTGATGTGGGTGAAAAACAAACCGCATAATAAATTCGGTAGCAAATTTTCCAAGAGTTATTTGAAAAACAGTGGAAATTATGTTTCATGATGACTAAATACTTTTATGTTCATTGTGATGAGATTCTTTGAAGTTCGCTTTTTAGCTCACTTTTATACTCTAACGAATTAGAATAAGTGATGATGAATATAATAAATTCACTACTGATTTAGAGAGATTGAAAAAATAAATGAAAGGACAAGGTTAACAATATAGAAATGTTGGAATTAATTATTCAAAAAAATTATAAAACGGAAGGAAAATGAATATGCACTTAGAATAAGAAAAATTATAAAAAAATGTACTGGAAAAAATTACAGAGGGTAAAACGTAAAAAAGTAGAAAAGGAAATAATTTACTTTAAAAAATTTGTGAGTAATTATGAATATTTGAAAAGTAGAACAAAGGTAATTGATGAGTGGTACCTGTTTCTGGTAGATAACTAATAAAGATTATGAAATCACCAATCACTCCCTTTTTCATTGCAATGTACTTCAAATATGCAGAAACAATTTAAGAAGAATCACACATCAAAATACATCATTTTTGACTATACTGATATATAACATTCCCTATCATCAGAATTAGAACTTTTAGCATTTTTACAGTATTGTTGTAAGATGCCAATTTTGCATTAACTGTATAAAACAATAATCTCTTTATTATAAAGTTAGTAAAATCAAAACAAGAAATCAAATCCTTGCAGCCAGTATATAGACGGCTTTATAAACCCAGTATTATTATGTATAGTGGAGTTCCATGCAACACTGTAAATAGTTTGAGAAGACATTTACTGAATAGTCTGTTTATTTAGCATTGCAGCGAAATACATTTATTTAGCAAACTTAAATTAATCTATATATTTTAATATAAATTGATTTTAAAGTTACTGATGTTAAGTTTATAGAGTAGATATATTTTGCTCTTTGGCTGGATAACTCTAAATAAAAAGATCTAAAATAAGGTAAGAAGTGCTTCATTTTTTTACTGTAAAAAGTTATTAGATGTGGCAGCTAGGGGCCAGCTCTATTATTCAAATTTTGAAAATACATTAAAAGAAATGTAGGGGAGAGAGAAATAGTATTACTAAATGATGAGGGAATAGAGTGTAGCTCTAGAGAAGAATTAGAGATCATCTTAAATATGTAATGAATATAGAAAAGATGTTAGATATAAAGGAAACAGTGATAACAAACATGAAAGTATATAGTAATGGGAATATTAGGTTTACAGAAAATGAACTGAATGAGGCAGGGAAGATATTGAAAAGTGAAAAGGCAAGTGGTTTGGATGGTTGGGCAGCAGAAATGATAATGAATTTAGGGCATAGGACAAAATTAAAACTATTATCATATTTTAATAAGATGGCACACAAGAGAGATTTTCCAAGAGTAATACAAGAAGGGTAAGAATCATAGAAAGTTAAATAATTATAGACAAATAGCAATAATGTCAGTGTTATATAAAGGTTTCTCATATATGATGGCTGGAAGGGTTGCAAAATGAATGGAAGAAAATAATATAGTGGGAAAAGTGGAAGGAGATTTTCAATCAGATAGGTATATAGAAGATAGTTTATTTGTAGTTACACAATTTATGGATATGAGTAGAAATACAGTTAGACAGCTATATATGGTTTTAACAATATAGAGAAGGCATGTGAGTAAATAGAAATAGATTATAGGTAAGTTTAGTAAATTTGGGAATGGACAGAGCTTTTGTGGATATTATTAAAAAATTATATGAAAATAATTACTATATGTATCAATTAGGGAATATAGAATCAGTTAAAGTTAAAAATGGGATGGGACTAAGGCAAGGATGCCTTATATCACCTATTTTGTTTTTGTTGTATTTGAGAGAAATGGTGAGAACAATAAAAAGACTAGGAAGAGGAGTGGAGGTACCATTAATAGGTGGCAAGGGAGTATATACATTGTCAAGTCTATTATTTGCTAATGATGTCTTTTTGTGCACAGAAAGAAGAGAAGATATGGAAATTATGCTGAGGACATGTGCAAGGGTGGGTAAAAGAGATGGGGATTAAATTTAGTGAGGAAAAAAAAGTAATGATAATTAATACTGGGGAAAAGAAGACAAAGAATTTTTATTGGGGGATATAAAGTTAAGTGTGGTGAATAGGTATAACTGTTTGGGATCATCTTAAGTAATTGAAGAAATTGCTTGGGTGAATGGGAGAAAAGATTGATAAATGAAGCAAAGAAAAGAAAGGGATTGATAATGAAATCAACAGTATTTTCATATAATAAATATGATGTAGCTAGAATTGTATGGAAGGGAGTAGTAGTAACAGTGCTAACATATAGTAATGGTGCATTTTGTGTTACTAAAGGGGTATTAGATTACTTAGAAAAAGTACAAAGAGAAGTAGGAATGCATGCATTAGATGCAGATGTATGGATGGCAAGGGAAGCAATTCAAGAAAAAATGGGATGGTCAAGTTTTTATATGAGAGATGCAAAAAGCAAAATGAAAATGTTCAGAAGATTGCAGTTTATGAATAATGAAAGAATGGCCAAAATAGTATTTAATTGGATTATGAGTAAAGGGCAGGCAACAAGATGGGTGAGAAAGGTAGTACAGTATGCAGAAAATTTGGATAAAGAATTTAGTCAATATACTTATACAAAAGGTGGGATAATTGTGTTAGGAGAATTGTTGAGTGTTATAGTGGTAAGGAATGGGATAGAAGAATAGATGCATTAATAAAGGACAGGGAGTTGGAGGGGAGAACTAGTATGGAAAGTAAAAAGAGTTTAAATATATATAGAAGTAAATGGAATATTGGATGCGAGTTAATTTATGATAATAGCAAGAAAAATAGTTTACTGTTTAAGGCTTGAACAGGATCTTTAGCAACAAGGAAATATACACAAATGGAAAAATGTGGGTGATTTAGTCTGCAAGTTGTGTAAGGAAGGCATAGAAAATATTAGACATCTGTTAATTTAATGTAAATGCCTGAAAGCAGAAAGAGTACAAATAATGAAGTTGTGGAAGAATAAATATAAACAAATTGATTATATTTAAAGTGGGTTGGTTTTCATGCTGGGTTTCGGGAAAAGATAAGGGATTTAGATATAATGGTCATGGAGATATTGTGGAAATGGGATGGAGCAGGATATGGGAAACTTAGGGTGCAGAATGGAAAGGGAAAGTAAAGTGACTAATGGGTTTCTCTGGGCATAGTTGCTGAGAGATTCCTGACTTTGTATAAGAAGTCACAGTGCTTCACATTAACACATCACATCAGAATTGGTAAATTTCACATGACAGTATATTTATTTAATATTATAATATTATTTATCATTAATATAACATGTGTTTAATTATTATAGAGTTTTAGAAGTGAGTGAAATATCTCCATTCTATAAACTTAATGTCAATTATTTAAAACTCAGTTTACATTAAAATATATAAGCTGATTTAAGTTTGTTCTCTGGATGAGGGCAGTTCAATTATCACATATTCAATATTACAATCATTACATATATAATGTGTTTATTTATCATAGAATTATAGAAGTGAGTGAAATATCTCTATTCTATAAACTTAACATCAGTTATTTAAAAATCAATTCACATTAAAATATATAGGATGATTTAAATTAGCTCTTTGGCTGTTATTGTTTTGGATAACTCTAAATAAAAGGATCTAAAATATGATAAGAAATGATCCCTTTTCTTACTGTAAAAAGTTATTGGACCTGACAGCTAGAGGACAGTTCAATTATTATTTAAAATGGCATTGGTAAATTTCACATGACAGTATATTTATTCAATATTACAATATTATTTATCATTATATATATATATATGATAAACAAAAATGCAAGTTAAAAAACTTGCTAACGCTGTATTTATGTCCACAGATGATAGCAAATAGCTTGAAATCATGATCTGAAAGTGGAATTATAGTTAGAGATAGTGAATACTAACTACTCTGACGTTTATGTAAACGAAAACATACGCTTGATAGGTGTTTTTGGTAGGCGCCATCTGTGGATATATATATATATATATATATATATATATATATATATATATATATATATATATATATATATATAGTAACAGAATTAGAATGTGATATGGATAGGAAACAAAGATTTTAGTATAACATGCCAACTTAAGATACCAACTGCAACAAGGTAAAGCATAATCCAATAATTGATCATTAATTATAACTAAATAAAATGAAAATAATGCTAATGAAAATATAGAATTTATTTATGTGAAAAGAAAAATGTTGTTGCACATATACAATCTTTGACATACAAGAAAGTTAATATATATATATATATATATATATATATATGTAAATATATGTGATTTTTTTTAAAAATTTGTTTTTGTTTTAAAAAAAAATTCTTTAGTTGAGTTTACATATGAAATTTTAAATTTTTTTTTATGTTTTTAAATATAGTTATTATTTGAAGTTTTTTTTTATATATTGATAGTAATTTATAAATATTTAATTTTGAAATAAATAAGGACATATAAATTGTTGTTAAAAAAAAAGTATTTTTTTGCAATGATTACTAAATGAATAAATAATTATTTATGTATATTTTAAAAGATGTTAAATTTTCGATTTGATACTTTTTATATGTATACTTAATATTTTATTTTTATTTTGATGTTAATTGTTGTAAAAGAGAACATATATATAACATGAGTTTTAAAATAGCATCTGTGGTGAAACCACGGACAATAATAAGGAAGCATTATTAGGATTATTGTTATTAAAAAATGGGATATAGAACAAACAACTGAAGGATAGAATTTTATTAATTTTATTTCTTTAAAGTTTACATTTTTTTAAAATACTGAAGTAACGTATATATTTTGTAATAAACATATAAATTATGACGGGGTAATAAGGATATATCGCAGCTAGGGCTGCATCATCATCATCGCTTTCATATATTCTAAAGCAATTTTTCAATGGAACAACTAAAAATTTCAACGTATAAATTTCATCGCGTCTGGAATTAAAAGCTGGCATAGCTATCTTAAATGTATTATCGTCAATTTAATTCTAATCTGGAAATAATTGTAATTGATGTACCGGATTTAATATTTTAATAAAATATGTATATATTCAAGAATTAATAATCTTCTTTAATGAAATCGTTTCGTCGTTCTTTTAATAGAATGCATTCTAAAAATAAAAATAATAAAATATACAGATGAAAAAACTCATGGACTAAATTAATTCTTAAAAGGACAATTAACTAAGTGAACTTTTAAAAAGGTATTTAATAATTTTATATATATATGTGTGATGTGTGGATATATATTTTTGAGATTGATATATTTTTTTTTTTTTGTTTATTTTATTTTTCATTGTAAAATGTAACGTTTGTGAATGATCAATTTAAGCGTCTTATTCTATTATAACATTAAACGTATAACAGATGATGTTTAAGATAAATATTTAAATAATTTTAAAATATGAAAATATAATTTATAAGTTGAGGTACTATATATTAGTTATTATCTTTACATTATAACTATTAGGCTGAAATATGTCTTTATATATTTATGGTTTATATTAATATTGAAACATTAATATTATTTAAAGTCAAACGATAACATAAAATAAAGATGTGCTATTTATTTTTATAAATAATGCCTTTGTAATTATTTAAAGATCTCATTGATTAGTATGATTTTAGATTTGTTTTCTATAAAGCTAGCTGGGAGGGCAATTTAAACAATTTATTAAAATATAATTGGACAAGTTTATTTTTCTTCATTCTTTAATATAAATGGAATAACTCATATACATTCCATTATATTTAACTTGCTTAATTATGAGCTACCATATAGTTTCCATTACATTATTTATATAACCGGGATAATTTTGTCTTTCTTCAATTTAAATGGAATGTAGCAAGTACAATCCATTACATTTGGCTTACCCAAACATGGGCTACCTTAAGTTCCATTACATTTGGAGCATCCAAGTGAGGCTCTGAATTATACGTTCCATTACAATATATATATATATATATATTTGAAATAAAATATAATAATCATAAGTTTGCTTATTCATTCACAGTATTTTTCAAATAAAATACCAATGAATAATTATTACAATATAGTTCTTTTAGATTTTCAATACTTATAAGATGCGTATTCAAAAATAATTTGCAATTAATGAATAAGAGAATAATACTTTAAATCAAAGTTTTAATTGCTAAAATTTAAAATATAAATTCAAACTAAACTTAATTCTCTTTTATTTCACACATATGAAATAAACAATTATTTATCTTAATATATAGTAATCAGTTG
Organism: Epiperipatus broadwayi; assembly: GCA_028023455.1. Classification (NCBI taxonomy): domain Eukaryota; kingdom Metazoa; phylum Onychophora; class Udeonychophora; order Euonychophora; family Peripatidae; genus Epiperipatus; species Epiperipatus broadwayi. The sequence continues at coordinate 121,882 of JAQFVV010006702.1, forward strand.
TGTTTCTAAATATTGGACAAGTATATACATAAAAAATACATATTTACATACGACATGATCATCATCCTTTTGTATGACACTTCAAAGTAACACAAGTGTTCCAATGTCTATTCTATGAAGTGTAATTTGATGATATTTACTAATCCCAATAAAGGGTATTTTGAGCTCAGACTTTCACATGACCCTCAACTCTCCACCCTATCTCATACTACTAATACGCTTGACCACATATATGTCTAAAAGAAAAATAATCACCAATATACATATTTCATGCTAAACCAGCCCTCGTCAATTGGTCCAGATTATATACAATAAGTCCTCAGATTTATATTAAGATATCCAATCTTCATACTTTAATTGACAGACTTCAATCCACTCTACTCTCCAACTCTTCAGCCATCCATCCTATTAAAAATCTGCTGGAATACTCAAAGCCCACACTGCTGCTGACATTCTTATCACACCCAGGTTGACCATAAGTCACTCTGACCCCTCATGTGTAGGACATAATGTTGGAAGCAGTGTGGGCTTTGAGCACTCCATCATCAGATTTTCAATAGGATGGCTGGCTAAAGAGTTGGAGGGTGGAGTGGATTGAAGCCTGCCCATTAAAGTATGAAGATTGGCTATCTTAATATCAATCTGAGCACTTATTGTATATATGTGTAGAGATGATAATCTGGATCAACTGATGAATGCTGGATTAGCATGAAATATGTATATTGGTGATTATTTATCTTTTAGACATATATGTCATCAAATGTATCAGTGGTATGAGATAGTGTGGAGAATTGAGGATTATGTGAAAGTCAGCCCAAAATACCCTATATGTTACATTGTTTGTTACAGGTATATATATATATTAATGGTCACTGCAAGCAGCCTTTAACGTATCCGCCGTACGAGGGCGCCATCTAGGCATTTGAACCTAGAAAATTTATAGAGTAGGCACATACTAAGTTAAGATTCAAAAAATTTATATATATATATTATTCTGACCGTTTGCCCAATGTCACTAGCTCATAGAGTAGCAGAGATTTAAACATTTTTATAAGTTTTAATAGATTTATATTCTCAAAATATATATTAAATATTTAGAACAATAAAATAAAAGAAGCCACTGCCAGTAATTAACACATAACTAGATTTTATTAACAGACATTTAAAATTGAGGAATAAATTTATTTTTAGATTTTAACATTAATAATTTTTTTCAAATTTAAATTCAAATTACTATTTTAAATAGACCGCACAGATGGATATTTAAGTTATATTTTACTTTAGCATGTTGAGTCTAGATAGGCTACATAGATTTTTTTCACTTAAAAACTTATCAAAACATTCATTCAATCTCAGACTAAAAGTTTGTAGTCAGCCCAATGTCAGCTTCCAGATATATATTTGCAACCAATGTAATATGAAGATGCTAGCATAAAACCATGCTGACAGGAATGTGCATCTGTGCAGCGTGATATTATTTGAAGAAAATGATCCATGTCCAGAGCAGGAAAGTGCATCTTCCTGACTAAGGAATCATGTATATAATTTTTTTTAAGAGTGCTACGTATGGGGAAGAGCAGTCTTTCTGCTGTCTTATAAATCCCTGTCCATAGAGCTAGAAGGGGTCAATGGTGCAGGAAATACATCTGCGACCATTTCAATGATATGACTGCCTCTTTGGAGTCATGCATTCAGTTGGTCACATTGCCCTGTATGCTAAACACACTTCACATTACATTAATATAAACATCTATATATCTCTCCATCAGCACTGACACATCTATGAAACAAATAGCGTGAAATTAAAATCTCTTAAATTAAACATAAATTTAACGAAATCTATATAGCTATCCACGCCCAACTTAAATTTAATACATTTTATTTAACAGATAGAAATAAATAACCTAGTTAAATACAAACATAAATAATTAAATTTAAAAAAATGGAAATGATTGAAATAGAAAACGTATATAAAAACAAATATTTATAATTGATTTAGAGTTCTATTCTTGGTCAGATAAGAGTACATTCATTTATATTACTTTTTTTTTGGATTGATTACTTATTGACATTATACGGTAATTATTTAAAAGAAAGTTCAATTGGTAAAAGTTTATACTTTACGGATTCTGCAGATTTTGAGGTCCATCTTCGTGATCACTTATGTAGATTGTTTGTTCTTCCTTTTTAAAAATGAAGCTGCTACTTGCCATTCCTTTTTGGTCCCCAACTGTCATAGGGAGGTCTCGGTCGGTTGTCTGAAAATTAAATTTATTGCAGACTTCCACATCGTGAAAATCTGCAATATAGCTAGTTATAATGACATATTCATAGTCAGCAGTAAATTATTTGCTAATAATAGTGACACACTACCTGTAATAATTGGGTTTAAAAGGTCCAGCCTTATTCAGTCCCATATACTTGGCTTGTTCGTCAGTAAGTTTATCTGTCAACTCTATAAATTTTCTAGATTCAAAGTAGCCTAGTGGCGCTCTGTCAGCAGATGCGGTAAGACTGAATATTTCACCACCATCCCCAACCGTGATAATACTAACACACATAATAGGTTGCATGTGACAGGCAATTTCATATAAATTAGAGGATTCTACTGGTTTCCATTTTCATACAAACTAAACAAGTTATTTCTTATCTCTGCGTCTCCATGAGCTAGTGACAATGGGCTAACAGTCTAAATATTTAAATAAAGTGGAATCTTAACAGCGCATATCTGCCTACTTTATAAATTTTTCTAGGCTCAAATGCCTAGACTACCCAACTCGGGCCAATCTTTAATAAACCACAGAGTGCCCTGAGAATTTTAAAAATAAATCATGCCCATAATATTTTTTCTGAAATGTGTAAATATATTTTTTGTATTAAGGTAAAGTTATAGGTTGAATTGTGTTTTAAAGGTACTGCCAGTGAGAAAAATTGTGCATAGGTAAAAATAAATGCGAGGAATAAAATGTAATAATAAATATAAATCATAATTTTTTTTTTTAAAAGTCTTGTTTAAATTAAAATCTAATCATTCAACTTGCGTAAGTAATAGCTAAAGGTAGAAGAAAAGAAATTTGGAAGGGAGGGGGCAGAAATTTAGCTGGTAGTAAGGAATCAACAGTCAACATTTTTTTTCATTATATTTATGTGTAATTACTGTTTTGTCTTTTAAAAAAAGTTTTGTCCTTTTGAAATTTTCATATATAATCAATTTGTGTAACGTAATTACTAACACTAAGTAAATTCTTTTTTTTTTTTAATGTTTTTTTTTTTTTTTTTTGAGGAAGTTTACTGATATGTAACAATATATAAATATGCCGTTACATTAAATTGAAATAAAAACTTTTAAGTTCGCAAATAAAAACTTTTAAGTTCGCAAATAAAAATAAATGTATTAAAAAAAACTAAACGCTAAAATTAAAATATTTGTTAAATGTATATATTCGCACAGATGCAAAACTTTAAAAATATTTTTTTAAAAAAACAAATAAATAAGTATTTGAACGTACTTTTTTATAAAAAAGTACAAGATTTAAAGATAAAATATTTTTGTAGATGGAAATGATTGTTTATTAATTATCCAAAAGCTGTGTAATTAAAAAGTCAGATGAAAAATAGATAAGAGAATAAAGAGATTTTAGCTTGACCAATGGAAGCAAATAAAGCCCCGAACCATAACAAAAAAAAATGGAACAGTGACATTTTTGTTCGTGGAATCCATAGGAGGACTATAAAAAGAAAAATATTGAGTTCCAGTCAGTTTCCAGCTTGATTTGGTGAGACGAATGATAAGACGCACTTGTCGTTCTCTCTCACTTATTTTAAAAATGAAAAGACTGTGATACCAGAATAGAACCAGCTAATGCTACCTCCAAAATATCAGACCGGTCTTCCAGGAAAGTTTTCTTGGGAATTGCCAACAAGAACCTGGACTCTTCTACATAAGCAATTGAACTGAACAATTGTTAAAATCATAAAATTAATTAAGAACTTTAAAGATTTGATAAGTTAATTTAAATTTAAAAAAAAGAACTTTTCTCTGACTTATGTGTCAAATCAATTAATAATATTTAATTTTATATGTTTTGCATTTGATAAAAATTATTTCCATTTATTATTTTATTTGTATTAATACTTATTGTATAAATTATTTAAATGCATGAAATTTAAGGTTGGGTATAGACATTGCATAGATTCGTTAACATTTGATTATGTTGTGGTTTTCACATTCGATTAGAATATATAAGTCATCGATGTCACTGTGGCATCTTATGATAAATGCTATTGGGTTTTTTGTATTCCCTATGCAATTGACGTTATCGATGATTTTGTATTTTGTTCGGTTGTGTTTATTTTGAAATGTTTTTAACTGTGGAATCTATGCAGCCGATCTATACTCAACATTATAAAACAAACTGTATAAAATTCATCTGCACGAACATATCTAAATGTTAAATTTAAGTCGGGCATGAATGGCTATATAGATTTGTAAAGTTATATATATATAGTTTAAGGGAAGGTAATCTTAGGTTATTTGTTTCGTAGTTAAATTGGGTCAATGGATTAGATGTATTAATGTAATTAGTAAATGTAGCAGGAGATCCGCTATGGGCAGGATTGCATATATACACCACACACCTTCTGTTTGCCTATGGATGGAATTGTAAGTCAGCAAAAAGGACCGCAGTCCATTCCTATGGAGTTTTTTGTTTATTGTTCTACTCGTCAACAGATGTAGCATTCCTGTTGGTTGAGAGACAATGTCTTCTCTAATTCTACTCACTGTTCAGATGTACATTCCTGACAGTATAGTATTTTGTGTTGTTGTATTCATGCTGCATTGAATACATCGATATATCCGATGGATTGATGTTGGTTTGGCTGCAAACTTTTGGCCTAAGGTTAAATAAGGGATAGAATATTTTCTTTTCAAATGCAGATCTATGTAGTCTATTCATACTCGACCCTCTAAATAAAATATTAAACTCATTGCAATCTATTTAAATATAAAATTAAAAGTTAATATAAAAATATAAAATGTTAAATGTATTCCTCAAAATTTATTTGTACATGATGCGTTAATAAATGTTGTTTGTTAATTACTGGCAGTTGCTTTTATTTTTATATATATATATTTAAGATGCAATTAAACAAGTTATTTGTTATCTCTGCATCTCTGAGCTAGTGACAATGGGCTAACGACCGGAATCAACCAATATAAATTTTTTTTTGACTTACATATCTGCCTACTATATAAATTTTTCTAGGTTCAAATGCCTAGATGGCGCCCTTGTAGTGCAGATTACGTTAAATCTGATTTCTCCGGATCATTATAATATATATGCCTGTATGTTAGATATTAAATCCCAATAAAGTAAAAGTATTAATTCCAGTATTTTCCATGTATAAAATTTTATTCTTCATTTAGCAGGTATTTAAAATTATAATGGCATTATGAATGAACAGACACTGATCTCTATTTACAATGATATGCCATACAAATAAACTGATTTAAATCCTCTGTTAAATCACTCCATCAATATTATAAAATTATATCTGCAGATTAAAACTCTTCCTATATACAATATTATGTTGACAGCTTTTATATTTCTTTATTAAAACATTTTATTTATATGTGATATTCATTTTAGTAGGGAAATATTAAGATGAATTTAAACGCTATGAATTACTTTCTCATTCATTTAACCAATCCTCAGTAATCCTGTCCAGTTTGCCTGGACAAATGTAAGTCTTCTTACACCATCATTTTTATGGTTAATATGCACATACTTTTAAAATAAATTTAAAAAATTATATATAAGAACTTAGATTTGCTTCTATTAAAGTCAGGATATCAGAGAGTGAATTAGAATCATTCAGTCCCTATTCATCATCATCATTATCAACCATTATCAATCCACTGCAGGATGAAGGTCTCTCCAAGTTTAATCCATCTTCTCCGATCTTTAGCTTCTCTTCTCCACATCACCCCTACACATTTTCTTATTTCATCCATCCATCTTACATGTGGTCTCCTTCTGGGTCTTTTACAATCTCTTGGAATCCCGTTTAAAATTTCAATTGTCCATCTATTATCATCTCTTCTAGCAATATGTCCAGCCCAACTCCACTTCAATCTTTTAATTTTTTCAATGAGGTCAGTAACACCTGTTTGTTCTCTTACCCATACATTGCGTTTTCGATCTCTTCTTGTTACTCCCAACATACATCTCTCCATACTTCTTTGAGTGGTCTGAAGTCTCTGTATTGATCTTCTATTAAGTGTCCAAGTCTCAGATCCATAAGTAAGAACTGGTAAAACACATTTGTTAAAAACCTTCCTTTTCAAACACATAGGCATATTTCCTTTTAATATCAAGTTATTTCTACCAAAAGCACTCCAACCAAGTTTAATTCTATGATTAATTTCCTCTATTATGTTTCCATCTGTATTAATAATCTGACCAAGGTATTTGTAACTCTTAACTTCTTCTAATTCATCATAATCAATCTTTATTTTCATATTTTGAGCAAATCGATTAAACATTACTTTAGTCTTTTTAACATTTATCTTTAGTCCTACTTTCCTACTTTCATCTGATAACTCCTGCAACATTTCCTGCAGCTCGAAAGCATTATTTGCAAAAACAACTACATCATCTGCGAAATCTAAATGACTTAAATAATCTCCATTTACTTTCACTCCTTTAGTTTCCCATTTTAATCCACAAAATACTTCTTGCAGCACTGCTGTAAAAAGTTTTGGAGATATGGAGTCACCTTGTCTTACACCTTTCTCAATGTTGACTTTCCCAGTATCATTATGTAATCTAATTGTTGCTGTTGCATTTTTATAAATATTCTTTAAAATATGACAATATCCTGGATCTATACCTTGATGATCCAATGCTTTAATCACTGAAGAAATGTTTATAGAATCAAATTTATTCACTCTTATATCAAAATCACCCTACATTCCATGCATAAAATCTCTTTTACAGTAATAACAAAATGAAAAAAAAATCATAATCATTACATATAATAAATAATATAAAAACAAATAATATTCTTTTAATTCAACACAAACTAAAACAATTTACGTCACATTTTCACCATATTGCACTGAAAATATATATTTACATATATCTTCCCAATATAATATTACATATATTGTATAAACATAACAAAAACACATTTAAGACATTAAATATTCATGTGCATTGTATACAATTTATTATTCATGAATGCAATAACCAAAATACATATAATAAAAAAAATAATTTTACTAAAACTATAAACTTTATTATTTATGGTTGCATTTTAAATAAATAAAACTAATTTAAATATGTGTGCAATAATAATAATGCATTTCTTCCTTTAATATTTTGTTATCATAGCAACCTATTTCAATAACCTTAGGCTACCCTAAGACTAATACATTAACCTATTAGAACCAATTGAGAATTAAAACAAATTTATATATGACATTCTATCACATACTAAATTTGCATCACATTTCAATTGGCACAATATATATATATGCAAAACCATAAAACAATACAATACTAGATTAAATTCAAAATTTTACAAAAAACCTTACACAACCATGGTTTCATCTACTACAAATAGACCTTCTCAAGTGAAAATCAACCTAAAGGAAAACATATATATATATATACAAACAAACAAACCTTCCCATAATTCACTTCAAACTCCACCTTCCCTTAATATCAAAAGAAGTCTTCATAAGATTGATGGTCTCAGAATCAAGGAGTTTTATCATCAAAGTCTCCTTTATTCTTCTTTTTAACTCATTCTTTTCATAAAAAATAACCGAAGCATTGTTAAACAATATTCTATAACCTGTATTCAATTCATGAATATATAAAGCTGAGTTAAGATACCTATGTTTAACTCTACTTATATGAACCTTAACCCTTTCACCTGAACGGCCATTTTTAATTCCCAAAAAAAATTACAGGACCTACAATTTTAAATAAAATGTCTAATTTATTACAATAAATAAATATATATATATATATACATTTTTATAAAGTGCAAATATGAAAGAATGTTATAAAGCTGATAAAGTAGTCATTACCACAAAAAATAATTTAAAAAAAATGATATTTTTCACATTTTTAAAATCTTTATTTTTACATTGGTTCACAAACTCTCAATTTTGAAAGGTATAGCCTAAAATGACAATTTCATAGACAGCTTCATCACATTCGTCATAAAATGCAGAAAAAAATAATATATAACATGACCTACCTGAGTTACAGATTGTTGGTGTAATGTGGCAAAAGGTGACCATTTCAATTTCGTTTTTCTGCTTGACACCCTGTATGTTCTATTTTTGCAAGCAGTTGTTTTTCTAGGCCCTCTATGCGGGATATCTATTAGAAATGCAAGGTTTTGTGTGGATTAGAAATGCAAGGTTTTAGTGTGGATCAAAAAAAAAATAACAGTAATAACTTTAGTAAAGTGTAAGTTATGGGGATAAAAAATAATTACTATATTATTGAAAAATCATGGGCTAAATTATGCATTATTACATAGGAAACCATGATAGCAAAGTATGCTATAAAATGAATAAAAAGTTATCTGCAAAGTATGCTATAAAATGAATAAAAAGTTATCTACAATGAAATGAATAAAAACGTAGTAAATTCTAAGTTATGCATGTAAAAAATAATTACTACATTATTGGAATATCATGAGGGTAAGGGTGAGCTAAATTATGCATTATTACATAGCAAACCATAATAGCAAAGTATGCTATCAAATGAATAAAAAGTTATCTATAATGAAACGAATAAAAATGTAGTAAATTCTAAGTTATGCATGTAAAAAATAATTACTACATTATTGGAATATCATGAGGGTAAGGGTGAGCTAAATTATGCATTATTACATAGCAAACCATAATAGCAAAGTATGCTATAAAATGAATAAAAACTTATCTACAATGAAATGTATAAAAACAGTAAATAAAATAAAATAAATAACCCAAAGGAATTACAAGCAATTATTATATATCAGTGGGAGATGATGATGATGAATGTTGAATACTTACGGGTAATGGGGAATACGAAACCTCAAAATCAAACACATCAACAGAAAAGTTCGTTAGAATCAAAATTACGTTCAGCGGCGAAAATAATTGTTTTCTCCGTATATTTTTTTTATCCGTTGATAAAATCTAGAAAGATAAAAAAAATTTACAAAATTTTAATAATGTACTTTACAAAAATTGCTATAAAAAATCTAATTTTCATCGCACAGAAAAAAATTTTAGACGTACAAAAAGATAGAAAAATGGCGGAGAGAAAGAAAAAAAAAGCGTAACTGTGACGTATACGGTTTGCACGCTATTGCGGTTGAAATTGCAAACTTTTTTTAATGTGGAAAAAAGCGGTTTTCGGTCTCAAGGGGTTAAGGCTAAATTTACTCTGGCCTACATAAAATTTACCACAACTACATGGAATTTTATAAACAATACCAGGAATAGACCTACTATCAATAGACTGCTTTGAACCATTAAGTAATGAATTCAAATCAGAACCTTTCCTCCACGCAACCTTCTTTCCACCTAACAAATGACTATTCCTATAAACCAAATTTTATATATATATATATAAATTTCATATATATATATATATATATAAAAATATATATATATATATATATTCTCATGAATAAATGAATTGATAATATTATTTTCAGGAGCTTCTGTGATAGTAGCTAAATAAGTGACATTTCAGTACAATAACAAGTACTTTTCTCAGAGCTTCTTCTTTTTCAAATTATAAGAATGTGTGTGGTGAGATTTAAAATCATTATTTTTTTCTTTTGTTACTGGTAAGGGAAGCTACAGGTATTTTTAAAGGGCCTATGAGCATAAATGAAAAGTGTGATTTTAAAAAAAAATAACAATATTTGGAAGAAGCTATTGGAGAATAAAATATTTTTTAAAACTTCTAACCAATAGAATTTAAGAATAGGGAGAAAATAAAAAAAAAATTATGATTTTTAAATCTCACCACAAACAAACATTCTTATGGTTTGAGGAAGAAAAAGCCCTAAGAAAAGTACTTGTTATTGTAATGAAACATCAGCTATTTAGCTATTACAATTTTATTACATGAAAAGTTCTATATATATATATGGTAACAGTAATTTTAGGTTAGCGTATGATATAAAAATATGTACAAGGTAAATTTTAATTGAAGCTGAGAAAAAAATAATATTTAGATTTAAATAGTTAATATACTTCAAATAAAATTGATTAAATTTAAATATATATATATGAATATTTATCCATGATGATGATTATTATTTATAATCTAGCACTTAAGGTTAAACAAGTCGTCTCAAAAGTATTTTTAATTTGTTTTTCTAGGTTCAATGTAAAAAAAAATGAAACTTTAAGAGTGCCAAACTTTCTAAATAAAAAATTTACATCTGGAAAACTCATTAATGCCTGATTAACATTATTAACAAATTATTAACACCATCCTTATAAGATGTCCCTCATTGAATTGCATGATTTCTCAGGGTTGTGGATATTAATAGCATAATGAATGAGATGTGTGAGTTGAGTTCAATAAGCAAACACAAACTAAATGAATTAATAAAAAAATAACTAACAATTTACTAACAATAAATATATAAAATTGTTGTTTATATGCATGCAACTATTATAGCTATACAAAATATTAAAGATAATCATAATAAGAAATAGTTTAAATTTAACGCCTTAGAACAATTATACTGATAAGATCTTATAGAGTGAAAAGTTAAAAAAAGTTAAAACCATGGCTTTCTCCAGATATTGTTCTTTACCTATATTTATGAATGAGTCCTCATTAGTTCCTCCAAAGATGATAGTTATCTTCCTAGTGCACTGGTAATGTTAGATGGGGCTAATCAATAGTTAGAGTAGATTTTATGCACCAAGTTTTTTTCTTCACAGCATAATTAAAAGAGGCAGTTGCTGGTTTTACCAAACATCAGTGTTAGTCTTAGGATTTGATTGCATCACATCAGGTGTTTTGACTGGTGTGGTTGTTAGTTCCTAGGGTCACATACTAGATGGTTTTCTGCTGACAAATGTCGTGGTTGTGCTGAATTTTAGGATTGAAAAAATTCTTTTAACATCAGCAAGCTACCACAATCCAAGCTATTGGTGGAAAACTGTTTTAATCAACAGTTTTTTTTTTCTACATGGGAGTACTGCAACACTGCTTTTTGAATTAAGGTTTGAAATAGACTAAAGTAGACAAGATTCGATATCTGTTTCTTTACAGATACAAGATTCGATATCTGTTTCTTTACATGTTTTTTGATAAACATTTTCATCACTTCTTTCACATGTTGTGGAAACAAATAATTTTATAAATATTCTTAAATTACATCATTATTTTATAACTAAATTAATCAAAGAAAAAATATTTTTTTCTCTCTTTATCTATGTTAGTGATAGAAAGAAAAAAACATCATTACTGACTTTTAAAAATTGATTGATAACTTTCATTTTTATTAACCAATAATTTTAAATAACATATCTAGATTTTCCATTTAATTTATTTTAAGAATTGGTCAATTGTTAATTTAACATTCATTTAGAATACACATCAGAAAGGGGCACAAAATACTTTACATTTTTATGAGCTACGCAATTCAAAAATCTTGCATGCATCAAAACAATATTTCTTTTTTTCTTTACAGTACAACCTATCATTATAAAGTAACTTTCCATTATAAAATTATTAATATTAGAATAAAAATGTATTAGTTTTACTTTTAATTTCTCAAACCAATGTACTTAAATGACATATATATTATATCTAGTATACATGCACATATACATATGGTAATTAATACACTTATTTTTTAATTTATAAAAGATTTTTATTAAACACTTTTCTTTTTTATTACAGCTTTGGAAAATAACTAATTCAAGCTGCTACTGCATTTGTTTTAGTTACTATATATATATATATATATATATATATATATAAGGACTTGAACTCAGACTTTCAAGCTCCCCAAACCTTTCCAATCCATCTTATACAATTAATAAAATGACCACATATATGTGAAAAAGATAAATGTTCTCCAATATTTCATGCTGAAACAACACTCATCACTTGGTTCAGGTCACCATCCCCACACATATATACACTCAGTGCTCAGTTTATATTAAGATAACAAATTTTCAAACTTTAATGGACAAGCTTCAATCTTCCCCATCATCCAACTCTTTTGCTATCCATATTATTGAAAATCTGAGAATGGAACATTCAAAGTTTTGTTGTTGCATATATTATTGTCATATCCATGTCGACTTTACAATAATATTGGCAACAGCAAGGGCTTTGAGTGTTCCATTCTTGGATTTTTAAATGATATGAATGGCTTAAGAGTTGGAGGGTGGACAAGATTGATGCTTGTCCATTAAATACATGTCATAGATGATGATTTGGACCAACTGATGAGTGCTGGTTCAGCACAAAATACGTTTATTGGAGATCACATCTTTTTTAGATGTATGTGATCATGTGTATTGATTGTATAAGATGGAATGGATAGCTATAGTGAGCTTGAAAGTCTGTGTTCAAGTCCTTCTAGATAATATACATGTATTTAAATATTATATACATATATATACATATGCAATTATGCTCAAGGCTAGATAGGCTTATAAATAAATTTATAGAAACCAGTCAACACTTAGGCAAGCCCAATATCAATAACAATCCATAATCTCAATTTGTTGTCAAGGGGTTATTGATATTGGGATTGTCTAAGTGTTAACTGATTTCTATGAATATATAATGCAAAATCAGAGATATAAATATAAAAACACATGGAAAATTCATTCATTTAATATTTAACTTATATACTATATTTGGTACTTTGTTATGGGTAAAAGTTTCATAGAAATAAAACTATTACCGTTTCTCTAACTATATTATCAATCTTGAAATCTTTGGACATTATAAGCTTTTTTTTCTACACCATAAAATTTTGAATTCAAATCATTCTACTTGTATATCTATATAAATATGTCCCTATGTTAACAATTACATATTTTAGTGATGTTTACTTATATTATCTTTTGGCAATAGAAAATTTTCACCAGTGAATAATCAGTGGTTCTGGTTTGCAATAAAGTCAATTTATTACTCATGTTCTTATAGATATCTATAGAATATTTAATATAGTAAACATGACTTTCTTAGAATAGATATTGAATGTAAAAATGCATATAATGTTGTTTCATCCCATTTCTAGAAAATTTAATGGTGTATATAAACTATCACCAGTGAACATATTTGTATAATTTCTAATTACATCACTAACTATAGCTAAAGAAACAACTTATATATGTTATCAAAGGTTTATTAAGTATAATTAAAAAAATTTGAAGAATTAATCTCTTGGAACTTTTAGGTTTTATAACAGTATTTTTGACATTTGGTAATATAATTTTAATTGTAAAAGAAAGCTTTCAAAAATAGTCAAAACCTTCAAATGATAAAGTATTATAACTAAGCAATAACACAAGATCATTTTTGGTGTCATTCTATGCTCATCTTTTAAATTTATTCTAGCATTTAAAAAACTATTTATCATTCACTTAAAGAATTGCTAAGTAATTGTTGCAATTTTAAAATTCAAATTACAAGATTTAAGCATAAGTTTAAAATATGGTATTTGACTGAGATGAATAGAAGGCAATGGGAAACTACTTTGCCATATAATTCCTTTGTTTTATTATGAGTATGTCTACAATAATCATTATATTTGATGTTGAGACCTTAGTTAAGAATGGCTTTGGTGTCTTTCCCAACAGGGTACTCAGGTCGTAAACCTGAAAAATCCTCATAAACTTAATTCATTGAGAAAAGACATATGGGGGGAAAAAATCTTTGAGATGAGCTGGGAAATTTGACAAGATATATATATATATATATATAATATTGATGTTATAGGATTAAGTGATGTGATGTGAGAAGGATGTGGGAAGTAAGTAGGGGAAATGTTATTTTATTTGGATGGTGATAAATTTGGAATAGTGTAGCAAAGATTGATTGTATTGACAATAGGTTGATGATGATAAGAATAGGGGTTTGGTAATCATACAAGTTTCTATGCTGACTACTAGTCATGATGATATTGAAATGTATGAGATAGAGGAAATTATTAAATATGAAGAAAAAAATGCATGTATATTGCTATTGAGTGATTGTAAAGCTATTGTTGTGGAAAGTAAGAAAGGGAAAATTGTTGGAACTTATGATGTTGGAAAAAAAATTAAAGAGGTAACTGGCTTATACAATTTTGTAAGGAAAATGGGTTTATGATTGTAAACACTTGTTTTAAAAACCATATTAGAAGATTGTATACATGAAAAGCCCCAAATGATAGAGAACTTTATCAAATTTATTATGTATTGATTCAGGATATATACAAAAATGCTATTAAGGATTCACATACTTTGCCCGGTGTTGATATAAACTCAGATCATATTTGGTTATGGCTAAATTAAAGTTGAGTTTATAAATAATTAAAAAAAGAAAAAGTTATGAAAGATGGGATTTGGATAAATTGAGAGAAATGGAAAAATGAAAATTCAGTTTAATATGTGAAAATGAAACAAAAAGTATTGTTCAAGATGAGAAATATATTAATAGTCATAATAAAGGTTGGTGTAGAATTAAAGAAGGATTATTAAAAACAGCAAAAAATGAAATAAGTGTTGTTCAGGTAAGAAAAGCTAAAGAATCTTGGATAACTCAAGATATATTGGAAAAGATAAAAGTATAGAGAAAATGGAGGAATATAAATACTGAGGAAGGGCAGAGTGCATATGGAAAAATTAATAAAAAGGTAAGAAGAGAAACAGATTTAGCAAAAGAAAAATGGTTAAAGTAAGAATGTAAAAAGATAGAAATGCTTCAGCAGATGAAAAGATATCTGGCATTTGATACAATACAAAATGTCACTTGGGAGAACAGACATGGGTAGCAAGTAAGATTGTAGATAAGAATGGAAAGAGATTAACTGATAGCAATGATATATTAAAAAGATGGAAAGAATATATTCAGTGTCTATTTAGTAGAGAAGATAATTTAATAAATTATGAACTTCAAATTGAATATGTTGATGTAAATGATAAAAGTATAAACATATTACCAGATGAAGTAAGAAAGTCAATTGCACAAATGAAGAATGGTAAGGCTGTTGAATTTGATGCAAGACCTATAGAATTTTTGAAAGAAATTGGAGAATTTACTATGAAGGAAATCATTGGACTTTGCAATTTGATATATAACAGTGGAGTTTGGCCTGAAGTTTTTTTAAGAAGTATAATGATTCCAATTGCTAAAAAGAAGAAAGCTGTTAAAAGTGAAGTGTACAGAACAGTAAGTGTGTTATCTTATGATTATAAAGTTTTATTGAAAATTTTAACTCAAAGAATTTATGGGAAAATAGAATATTATATTGGAGAAGAACAGTTTGGTTTTTAAACAGGGAAAAGTACAGGAGATGCTATTGGTGTTGTTAGAACAATTGCAGAGAGATATATTGAAAAAGGGTATATGTTTTGTGGATTTGGAAAAAGCATTTGATAAGACTAGTCTGGATTAAACCTATATCAATCTTAAAAGATAAAGAGGTATTTTGGAAAGAGAGAAGATTGATTTGGAATATGTATACTAAACAAAGAATAAGAATTAAATTGGAGTGTAATGAGACTGATGAAGAGAATATAGAAAATGGAGTTAGTCAAGGATGCAATATGTCACTTGCTCTCTTTAATATTTATTTAGAAAACATTGCTAAATTATTATTTAGACTGTAGAGGAGTAGATGTTGGTAGTAGAATAATAAAATGTATAAGATTTGCAGATAATATGGCTCTTATAGTTGAGGATGAAAAGTGTTTTCATAATGTATTGAATAAATTGAAAGAAGGCTGTATGAAATATAGAATGAAGATTAATGTTGAAAAAATGGTGTTTATTGATAGGGAGAAATGCAAAAAGATTGTAAATTGAGGATCCATGATAACATAGTTCAACAGATAAAGGGAAGACAGAAGAAGTGAAGATGAAGTTAAAAGAATGGAATTGGCAAAGGAGGCTTTTATTAAGAGAAAAAAATATTTTGTGGACCTTTGAAAAGAGAATTAAGAAAAAAGATTAATTAAACCCTATGTATAACGTGTACTAATAAATGGTTGTGAAACATGGACAATGACTAATAAAATTAGAAACTGATTGGAAGCCTTTGAGATGTGAACATGGAGAAGAATAGGAAAAAAATCAGTTGGATAAAAAGAATAAATGAAAAAAGATGTGTTAAGAAGAAATTATAGTTTAATGAAAGATATTTTGGAGGGAATGGTAAAGGAAGTAAGAAGAAAGGATGAAAGAGATTGACATTGTTGGATGATATAAGAGATGGGAAGTTATGTGGAATTGAAGAGCTGGGCAAGGAAGAGAATGGAATGGAAAAATGAATGGATTATGTGATTACTCTCTGGATCTGTCTATTTGACAGAATACTGTTGATGCTGAAGGTATTTGAATGTTATGTATAAGGTTAAGTGCAAATGGAAATTAAATAAAAATCTAAAGACTAATTTTATTCAAATGAAAATAGCAACAAGATCAATTCAATAATCTGTTTATACCTTAACAACTTCTTTATTAATTAATAACTAAAAATGTTTTGCAAAATAACTTCTTTTTTAATCATTACTTTTAACTAAAAAAAATTTAATACAAAATTTACTAAACAACTAAGAGATGAAATGTTATCAGCGAATTTGGATCTAGAAATATAAATTGAGCTGATGAGAAATTTAGAATACATTCATTAGCACATCAACCTGCTGTATTCATGATCTTATAGTTCAAATTTGAATCAGATAACCTTATAATTTTTTTCACCTTCTAAGTAGGCTTAAAATTTTTATTTCAAATAATAAGATAGTTTGTAACCGATATTGGTCAGTAAATGGATATCTCATTGTTATTAGCTAAAAGTTTAATCAGTGTTAGTAAAGTGATGACAATACATACAATGTTAAGACAAAAATATATGATTTTACATTATAGTGTGACAGATGGAAGGATTTCATTCATTTACAAGCACTAAGCCCATGTTTTTTCTTGTTATTCATTCAGGGTAATTTTTTTATCTTCAGAGTTTTTTATTCTGTTTTCCTAAAAAAAATTTTTTTAATTTAAAAAAAAAAAAGTAAAAAAGATCAGCTATGAAGCCCAAAACTAAAACCTGAAATTTATAAATATCCAAATATGTGTAGAGATGGTAATCTGGACCAACTGATTATTGCTGGTTTAGCATGAAATACATATATTGGTGATTATTTATCTTTTCAACATATATGTATTCAAGTTATCAGTGTTATGAGATAGTGTGGAGAGTAGTGAGCCATGTGAAAGTCTGTGCTCATATACCCTATATATTAAATATCCAAACTTGTATATTCTTATAATTTATTTTTAAAAATGATTAAATTGTAAAACACTTTTTTTTAATATTCAGCAACAATCACAAAAAACACAAATATATAAAATGATATTGCATGGTTACAATTAGTAATTTTTATTTAAAATATATTTTAAATTAGCTTCTTAATTAAATTAAATTAATTTATTCAATTAATTTATTAATTTAATTACATTAAATTAAATGAAATTTAAATTAAATAAATTAAAATAATTTAAATTAAATTAATGTTTGTGGTTGATTTCTTTGATTATCAACATTGTGTACTTTTAAAAAACTTTATTAAACTTAAGTAAAGAAATTATAAAAGGTTAATCTGTTACTTATATGCATAAATAAATAATAATTACTATTTTCAGTAAATGATAGTTATTTATAATTATTATTTACATTCAAATTTTTAAATATCGACTTTTACCAGCTCAAATACAGATCAAATAATTTATAAGTACTGAAAACTCCCAGTGAGCTAACTTTCAGTAAACAAAATGTAAAATACACTCACTTACACACTAGTTTTTATTATATATAAGCATACCATTTACTGACATACTTACATGTAAAGTGTCATTTATATATACTAACATAATTTCAAGGCAACTATAAGCTATTCTAAAATTCACTATAACTTATCAGAGGAAAAGACAGCCTTATATCTAATAATCTCTTAATATTAAATTAATTTTCAATTAATATATGTAAATATAACCTTTTACCTGCTTGAATGTAGATGAAATAATGCAGAAATAGTGCATGTAAGTATATAGTAAATGGTACACTTATATATGATCAAAGCTAAGTGTAATTGGCTCATTCTACATTTACCTACAATTAGTTTGCATATAGTTCACTGGGGGTTTTCAGTATTTCTGCATTAGTTAATCAGATTTTTAGTAACTTTTACCAATATAGTATAAATATTCATTAATAATTCATCAAACTTTTTATTGACTTAGTGATTACATGTACTGACTAAATAAAAGATAAATCAGGGTTTCAAAGTCTTTGTTATAAAGACTTGACTTTCAAGTGGTCACTGCTTCATCATATTTCAATATTTATTTAAAGAGCCAGTAACTTGGTATTCCTCTGAAAATCCTGTTTATTATAAAATATTTCAATGGAGAATAATTTATTAACCAGAAATATATAGTTAATTAACATGCATATTTTTACATATATCTATATAATACATATAAAATAGGAATGAGAAGAATGCAAATGTAAACACATACCATGAATAACAATGGGTAGTTTATAATGGGATTGAGATTTTTTTTTTTACTTTAAAAAAAAAACCACCCTATATTATCCAATTATATTTTATTTATAAAATTTGGTGGATTGACTTTTCCTGAAATTGGAGATTTGTTTCCTTAAGTGGTTTGTTCAATGGTGGAAGAATTGAATCAGAACCTTAAGGTTACACTGAGCTCTATTATTTCTACTCTCAAACTTTTATTAACTTCTAAGCAATAAATCCATCCAATTACTTTTCCCCTGCATGGTTTAAGTAGAGTATCAAACGCTGGAGCTTAAAACCATCAAATTGATTTCAATTCAACTGGTACTTCCTGTGTTTGAAATTTTTAGAACTCTGGGGCAATAAAGGCATTTGATTAGTTTATTTTTTTTTATTTCAAGTTCTATTTTGTCAATTATTTTTGAGGAAAACCTTGCAATAAATCTCAAAATAATTTTCGGAATTGAAATTAGATAGAGCTAATTTTAACAGTTATTATATTTTAAATAAAACATTGAAACTTTTAATATTTTTTCTGTGTATATATTTAAATAGTTATGAGTATTGTGGAAATCATCTCGCATTCAAAATAAAAATCATATAACTTTCAAAATAAAAATGCCATATTTTTGATTGATACACAAATTTGAAAAATTAACTTTATGGTCAATAATGAAATAATTATTAGCCTACTCTTGGAAATTGTTCTTTTTTTCTCTCCACTTGGTAATTTTCATCCTTCAAGTAATGATAGCAAAATTGGAAAATATATAGCTAGTTGAGCAGGACATTAATTACTTTCAAAAACTGAAGCGATAGCAGATCTTAACAATTCTATTCAATCAGTTATGCTAAAATTATTATTTTTTCTCAATTCTAATCTCTAAATTATATGTTTAGAATAATATGCCATTAAGATTTTATTCATTGAACCAAGTTCACAACTGCTTAGAGACATTGACTTAATAACTTATCAGAGCAAAATTGATATTAATGTTAACTAAAATTATTGGTCTATTATTTTCAGCTGCTCAGAAAATAAAATGCATTTTTGAGTTATTATCATTATCATCACAAGCATTACAGCTTTTTATAAATGAGTATTACTGTTGTAAGGAAAAATATACAGAAAGATAAAGAAATGAAAAAGATAAAAGATCAAAATCAGAAGATGCTTGATAAATATGTTATTAAGAACAAAAATATAATTGTTTATATAATAACTGAACACTGTACAAATTGAGTGATTGAATTATAAAGTAAAAGACAATGAATGAATAATAATTAATTTGGTTATAAATGATAGTGGTAATTATTCGTGAATTGAATTATGGTTGACCATATAAAGCAGAGTTTATAAATAGACTTAATATATGTTTAATAGTAAATAGTAAATCTATCTTTACTTAAACAATATTCATTTAGCAATTAATTGAATAGAGTTGAAATGAATAGCATATAGATTTATATATTTGTGTGTTGTTGATTTTTTTGTGGATTTATGTTTGCATACTCCGACTGAAACAATATTTAGTGTAATTTTCATCAAGAAGCGGTATCGCAAACAAACTTATTTATAATAATATTATTAATAATTTTATAGAATAAAAAAGAATAAAAAATGAGATTAAAATAAATAAAAAAAACTTTCAGATATACTTATTTCTATCCACAAAATAAAATTGCTTAATTTTACATATAAGTTTAATTTTTTGACGCAATTCTTTTGCTGTATTTTAAAAATTATAATAATAAAAAAAATGTAAGAGAATTTAAAAAAATTTTAAAGTTAAAATACTTCTGAATTTTATAAATGGCAATAAGAGGGCTGAAAAAAATTTGCAAACATTTGGAATATGGATTTGTAATAATTAAGTAACATTATTAACATCTTAAAGAAAGCGAATGGAAAGTGATCATTTATTTAAAAAAAAAACAAAAAAAAAACTGTAAAAATAAGAAACAGTAGACTGGACACATATTTAAAAATAGAATAATTATGAAAAAATATATTTTAGAGAATTTTGAAGTGTAAAAGAAAATGGGAAAGAAATGGTAATGAAAGCTTAAGAAAAACTTGTATTTCAACAAAACACATCTTTTGGATGGAAACAAAATTTTTTGAAATTCAAAATGAAAAGCTGAAAATATAGTTTCAATTTTGTTAGGTTTCTCACATTTGAATTTTTGACTTAAAGCAACAAATATAATTTAATTTAGCCATAACACATAACTTATACATATATCCTCAGTTATTGAATTTAATATATATTAATTAATTGATCTGTTGGTAGTAATGTTTTATTATTCCAAAATGTTTCTCATCAATAAGCTTTATATATGATTACCATTTAATCATCGTCACTAATAAATATTTCTTGTTTTTCACTAATTCAGTTTTGATTCTAAAATAATAGTTTGATGAATAACCCTTCTACATATATATATAGGAGAAAAGTGTTTAAAAATATCGATAACTAATGGTCTCATAAAAAATATAAGATAATTTTAACTGAAACACAGGCTTGATATATACCTGTGGCTATATATATGTAATATAGGGTATATGAGCACAGACTTTCACACCACCCAACTCTCTCCACTCTATCTAATAACACTGATACACCTAAACACATATATGCTGAAAAGATAAATAATCACCAATATACGTATTTCATGCTAAATCAGCAATCATCAGTTGGTCCAGACTATCATCTTTACACACATATATAGTATAAGTGCTCAGATATATATTAAGATAGACTATTGGGTGGTGTGAAAGTCTGTGCTCATATACCATATATTACATATATATAGCCACAGGTATATAACAAGCCTGTGTTTCAGTTATTACATTATAGAGATGTCTGCCCATCCTTGCATATGTATTAAATGGATTATGTCCTGTACATGTGGGGTTCAGATTGACCTTAGGTCAACATGGGTGTGACAATAATCTCAGCCTCAGGGTGGCCTTTGAGCATTCCATCATCAGATTTTCAATTGGATGGACGGTTGAAGAGTTGGAGTGTGGAGTGGATTGAAGCCTGTCCATTAAACTATGACAATAGTCTATCTTAATATATATCTGAGCACTTATACTATATATGTGTGTAAAGATGATAGACTGGACCAACTGATGATTGCTGATTTAGCATGAAATACGTATATTGGTGATTATTTATCTTTTCAGCATATATGTGTTTAGGTGTATCAGTGTTATTAGATAGAGTGGAGAGAGTTGGGTGGTGTGAAAGTCTGTGCTCATATACCCTATATTACATAAGATAATTTTATATTTTTTTTTACAAAAAAAAAAAATTCTTGTGAATGCTTACTAAATGTAACAATGAACAAAAAGAAGGGGGCCGAGAAGAAATTGATGAATGAAGTTTATAAGCAATGAAAAAAAATGCCAATTTCTTCTTTCTCTAGACAGAATGAAAGACCATTAATCATACATGTCCTATTCATTAACTGAAGCTGAGGTTTGGCATCTTTCTGACAGAATGCATTCTGTTAAAATAATTGAAATCCCAGTTCAGAAAAAAAAAAAAAAAATTCTAGATTTTGTTTGTTTACATTACGTATTCGTAAATCTCTTTTTTTTTTCGTGCTAAACAATTAATAAACACGTTTCATTAAAGATAAAAGTTACCTCAAATTTTGGCATTTGCATATATTTTTAAACATTTATTTATTCTTCCTAGTGTTTTTTTTAACAACCTATAATAAATTATAAAACTATTTTAATTTAAAATAAAACCCCTAATGTTTTATATAAATGTATAATGCATGAAAATCTCACAGTTTAATGGTTAGAGTATCCACCTCTTTTGCTCACAAACTGGGATTCCGATGCAAGTGGAACTTGGAAATTGTATCAGAAAACTTAAATAATCCAATTATTGACAAACAAATGGTTGTATGACTATTCATCATTATCATTAATAACAGGAATTTGCAAAACATGTATGGTCATTTTAACATAAAGAATAAAAAGTCAAAAATAAAGAAAGGAACCATTAAAATCAGAAATTGTCGTGTGAGTAATTTAAGATTGGAAATGGGATTATGGAAACACACAATCACAATGTTATAGCTAGTGCAAAGAGATGACCAATGACAGGAGAAGCCTATGATAACCAATGGTTGAAGTCTGTAAAATAAAAGTAAATAAAGATATTAATATATTGAAGATGAAAGAAATAAAGAAGAAAACAAAAAACTATCACAAACTAAAAATCAACTAGCCTGATTAGAAGTATTAACTTCTTCCATATTCTGTTATAATATTAATATCATCTATGTTCTCTATTACTTTTTACAATGCTTTTTTTACAATCCATTATTGACAGTTTCAATTGGCCCAGCAATTTCTTCAGAACTATAACAAACACAATACAAATATACATGACATATATTTTTACATTTTATACATGTATATTTGTAATCATGTATTTGTATTGTGTTTGTTATAGTTATGAAGAAGATTGCTGGGGCAATCAAAACCATCAATAATGGTTGTGAAAAAGCATTGTAAAAAGTAATAAAGAATATAGATGCTATTAATATTATATGGATTTGGCAATGCAATAAGAAAGATAAAGTTATAATTATTCCATATTCATCTATGGGAAGATTCTGGAGAGATCATTTCTTTACACCAGATTGAATGAGAATGCTATTTCTAAGTATGCAATTGAAAACTCATAAATCCTTCCATCTCTTATACAAATTTGCCAAAATGGAAATATTTGTGGGATTATATATATAATATTTTTGTGTTGCAATGTTTTTTTTAAAAATAAAGTATGGAATGATAAGATTACTTTTTTTCATTTTATAGCTGGCATTTTAAAATAAATTCTTTCATTTTTAGTTAATTTAGCAATTCAAAAATATCTGATGAGAGACTGGCAAGTTTAATTATTTATTTGTAAGCATTAACATTTTTTGATGCTAATGTTGTTATATAATTATGCATTTATTTTTGCATATTGTATATAAGTAATTCTTAAATTATATATATATTGTAATGGTCATATTTTCACATTCACACAACAAAATCCAGAGTTTTGACAAATTATCCCAAAACTGATCAAGATGAGAAATTGAGACCTCGAATCAGATTACACCTCAGTTCCTTCATCAATGCTCCACAATTTACTACCCTATGAATGGCATCTATGAGGTTACACTCAGTCTCATTTAGTTGACAAGCTGGTAGTAGCACAAGGTGGAGTATGAGACTCAGGGAATAATCAATAAATTAGCAATTACCTAAATAAACACACACACATGGCTTATTGAGACAATGCATATATTAATAATTAATATTAAAATGAATAGATTTGGATAAGATTTGGGAATAAATTGTGAATAACACACTAAACATTATTACAAGTTTAATATTTTTAATTATGAGTTAATTAATGCAAAATAGAAATGCATTTGGATTTTATACTTGCAGGTGTTACACAACAATGAGCTGAGTTAGTACAGGGTCTCATCTTTTAAGATTCACTTTAAATCATTTAATTTTAAATTTATTACACTTAATGTCTGCAGTCTACAAGCATGCTTGAATATGGTATGCCATCTATTTTAGGTTTGCTATAGGAGTTAAATCTTACAAAAATGATAACTGACAAAATATAATTTATTCTAATTAACTTACACATAATGAGAAATAAATGTGCTTCCTATGCAGATTATTACATAAACTAGATCTGGTGTTCAGATCAATGCTGAACTGAATCATAATATGGAGGGATGAACTGTGTTTGTAGTAAAGCTTCAGATATTAAGGTGCTACATTAACTAATAAAAGTTGTGGCCCAAATGTGTAGTTAGTCATGGGATTAAGTACCAAGTACTCTGCTCCTTTTGACCGTATGACTTGTTATCATAAAGTAAACCTTAGTTTGGGGATTGGATTAGCATTCCAATTGGTTTCTGAACCTTCATGTTCCATTTCTAAAGATGCTGTTCAAATTAATAATGGGGTGGCGTATAAACCATAAGCCCATTTTACAAAGAAAACATAGCAAGGCATATTGCACCTGTGTGCTTTGTAAGAACACATTTGTAATGCTTACTAAAATAATATTAATATTACCATTAAACTAATGCACAAAATACTTTAGTTTCACTCTATTAAAGTAATCTAGTTTAAAGACTAAATCTGAATAGTTTATATAATAAACTAAGGAGAAGAAAAGGATATTTAGGTTTAACTTATTTATTAATAATATGCTTTTATAATATCATTCTTGTGATTATTACTATACATCTTTATCAACATGCAAACCATAAAAATAACTAAAACATAGTAGCCTAACAAATATACATATATAGAATAGATATCAAAATGGAGATTTATATTTGCTGAAAGCAGCATAATCAATTATAGGACAGCTTCTAATTGTCTCTCTAAAATTATGAATATTTATAATCTCCATTTTGAATTATGGTATATTATAAATATCAATGATGTAAACAAAATAATAATTAAGAAAATAGGCATGACCACAGATTAGAAAGTATAGGTATAATAACTGGATACATTTATTATGTTTAGGAGAATTATTAAATTATAATTATTTATTTAGTAGGCAAGATTCTTAAAAGTTATATTAAATTTATATTGCATAGTTTAGTTTAATTCATTGATGAAACATTTAGAAGTTATAATTAAAGAACATTCAACAATATAGCTAACTTGAAAAACTTTAAGAATAATTTAATTTTAGATTTAATTTTAAAGAGTGCTGTGGGAAGAAATGTTACCAGTCTTCTTCTAGCTGAGTTGACCTGCAGATAGTGGGACTTTTACTTTTCTATGCGGGCTGTTGGTCTTGAGCTCCTTCATTCCAATAGACAGTCTTCTAAAGAAAGATGGCAAATTTGGTGGCCTTCTAACCATTCATTTCCATTGTCAAAATGGGTGTAGCCCCAGGCAGCAAGTGCTTGGTTTATTCAGAGAGTGAATATTCAGTGGTAAAGTTTTTTTTTTTTATATTAGCTCTTCAACCCCCCCCCTGCAAAATCCATTAACTTGGTTACAATTATAAGTTTATAATCTTTAAATTTCACATAGTTTTATTACTTTTAAAATTCAATATCAAGCAAGTTCCAAGTTTATGATCACTAATATAGAAAATGTATATATCTAAGTAATAAAACATGATTGGAGTTTTTTTTTTTATTTTATAAAAAGAAAAGAAAAGAGGGCAATAGAAAACTAGTGTGATATTTGACATTGTATTTGAGAGCATATGTACAGTATGTTTCTTTTTGTCACATTGTGACATGTAACCACCAAAAAAGCTCATAAAGTTTTAAGTAAATTTTTGGTTTTCTATTGGATTAGATTCATAGCCTTCATGGACACATGTAACTTATGGGTCATGGGTTGAACATACTTCATTTACATGAATGCAATTAAAACACTAACACCAATGCTAATACAATAAAATAAAATCATATTAATACAAAATAAGTGTTCAATATAATATACTGAATGTATTTGTAAAAGTATATCAATATATTTTAAAATTAGTGGGTTTTATTATATTTAACATTTGTTTACATTTCCAGCATCATATAGTTAGTCAAAGAAAAACCATCAAAGATATATTATTCTTGCTAATATTATACCATATATGCCCACTTTTAATCTAGTTCAATCATTAAACCAGAAAAGTCTTGAAATTAAAAATTTTTTGGCTTTAGAAGTTGTCAAAATGTATATAAATTACTTCAATATATATATTAAAGATACTTGTATGTGCATATATTTTTATTATTAATAGAACATTTTGTTATGTAAAAGAAAATCAATATAAAAATTAATAATATACACAAATAATTATTTTTTAATATAAATGAAATAAATATAATTAAGAGAGAGAGAGAGAGAAAAAAGGATTTGTGTAGTATAATAATTTTAAATTGAAAATCGTAACATCTGCGCCTTCTCAAAAAGAGAAAATTGAAACTAACATAAATAAATAAAACAAAAGCTAAAGAAACAAAGCTTTTACTATTTCTGTCATGTGATCATTCATTTAATTTTTTTTTTTATAACGTGACTTTTCTTATACTTATTTTATAATTCTTTTTGAGATTTTTTTTTTTTACCAAATTACCTGAATAAGATTTTGTATTTTTTTTTTATTATTCAGTTTAATATTTTGTAATTTTGATAATTTCATATAAATTTGTTGAATAGATTTGCTTGTTTTTTTTTTCTGAAAATTTACTGTAATAATTTAAAAATATAAGATATAGTTGAATAATGAAATGTTATCATTATAAAATACCAGTGTCATTTCATCAAAATACTTAATGCATTAACTAACATAATGTAAGTCCATCATCAGCATCAAAAATTAATTGAAATTACTATAAGGTTAAATTGTATAACATTTGAGCACTGTCTAAGAAAGAAATGTTGTCAATAGAAAATATTGATTTATTACACATTGTTCTAAATAGTTTGCAGAAGAAAAGTAATACTGGAATCAACTTATAAATTCTATGAGATAAAAATAACAATGATTCCCCTATGAAGTGAACCTGCCTTCCTAAATTATTTAAAATGCTTGTAGCCATGCACATATGCATTGTAATGGTTGGATTTGAAGATTACCATAATATGATTGCCTAAATCATAATGATTCTATCAAATATATTTGGCATCTGAGAAAACAACTTGAGTGATAGTTTTTTGTGTATGTGTGTGAATGGAGCAATTGTCAGATATATATATATGGTAATCTGGAAAAATATAAATAATTTTAACTGATCATATGATTAAAAATATCTGGTGCATTATTAAAAATTGGTTAAATATACCATTTGAGCATTGTCTAGAGAACTATTAGGAAGTCTTCTTGGGGAAACATTACCAATTGAGAATATTTACTTATCACTCATTATTCATAAATTGTTCATAGAGGATTAATAATGCTTTATTCAGAGCTTGAAGAAATATTACAAGTGTTATCAGATGTAAATAAGAAAGTAGGACTAAAGGTAAATGTTAAAAAGACTAAAGTAATGTTTAGTGGATTTCCTCAAAAGAAGACAATAAACATTGATTTTGATTAATTAGAAGTAGTTAACAACTACAAATATCTTGGTTAAATTATTAATACACATGGAGACATAATGGATGCAATTAATCATAGAATTAAACATGGATGGAGTTCTTTGGGTAGAAATAACTTAATTTTAAAAGAAAATACGTCTATATGTTTGAAAAAAAATATTTTTATTAAATGTGTTTTACCAGTTCTTACCTATGAATCCGAGACTCAGACATTTAACACAAGACCAATACAGAGACTTCAGATCACTCAACAAAGTATGGAGATATAT
The DNA here is from genome assembly GCA_028023455.1 of Epiperipatus broadwayi. NCBI lineage: Eukaryota > Metazoa > Onychophora > Udeonychophora > Euonychophora > Peripatidae > Epiperipatus > Epiperipatus broadwayi. Next base: position 150,065 of record JAQFVV010006702.1, read on the forward strand.
ATATGATAGGAGTAACAAGAAAGGATTGAAAACTAAATGCATGGGTCAGAGAACAAACAAGTATTACTAACATCATTAAAAGAATTAAGAGACTAAAGTGGAACTGGAATGAATATATTACTAGATCATAATATATGAATTGTTGAAATCTTAAACTGGATCCCAGAAAATTGTAAAAGAAAGAGATCACATGTGAGTAAGTGGATGAAATAAGGAAAATTTCTGATGTAATGTAGAGAAATGAGGTGAGAAATCAGAAAATGGATTAAATATAAAAATATCTTTATCTTGCAATAGATTGATGATTATTCAAAATGAAAATGATAATTATGATGTTCAAGGGTTTGGTTTATACTTTCTAAGTCAAATTCTGATAAATTTTATTAATTTAACTAGTAAATAGTTTATTCTTTTCAATAATGTTAGCCAAAAATAAACCTACATGAGGATTTCATTGTCTATACATAAAATTAAAATATTATTTGACACCTTACATATTTAAAATATAAGTTATTAACTTATTAGTACAAATATATTTATAATTTATAAAACACACCAGAAATACAAGAAATAATAATAACATATATAATAAATTAAGTTTGATGTTTGTATTCTTTCCAAAATATATATAATATTCAAATTTATATATATTAGATACAGTAATATTAACTTTTGATTATTCAATGTTATATAGTTGACAAAGACTAAAAGGAATATAGTTGAAAGTACTTCTAATAAAGTAAGTTGAATTATATAAATATTACTGTATTTAATATATATATATAAATTTGAATATTCCGTATATATATATATATCCATAACTTTAAACAGTTTATATTATAATTTATTTATAATTTACAAATGACTTATATATTCGAATGGAGATGTTGATTTAGCATCCAGGTTGAAATTTAAACAAATTCTTAGCCAAAAACATGAAGCATTCTTTAGTTCTTTATTTTCAGAACTCTGATTAATATTCCCTGGATGTAGACAATGAAATTCTTCATCCTTTAACTTTCTTGAAGATTCGTGTATAACAATTGATGCTAATACTCCTTTTAACTATAATTCTTTTTTAATTAAGTTGCTGTTGAGAGGGAGGCATTCCATGATATTATTTTAAAGCATTTTAAAGATATTTCATGTGAAGTTGATTTTTTATCCAAAAAGAAATCTACTGAATCAACCAGCCATTAATTTTAAATTTCTTAAGGATGCTAATTTTAGTCTATATATTTATTGAAATTATATTTAATATTTATATTATATACTTGTAAACTAGATGTAATCAAAAGGGATTTGAACCCAAACTTTCAATCTCCCTTTAGTCATCCACTCTATCCCATATAATTGATACACATGACCACATATATGTGAAAAAGATAATCTCCAGTATATGTATTTCATGCTGAACCAGCACTCATCAGTTGGTTTAGATTATCATCTCCTGCACATATACAAAACCAGTGCTTGGTTTATATTAAGATAGCAAATCTTCAAACTTTAATGGACAGACTTCAATCTTCTCCATTCTCCAATTTTTCAACCATTCATATCATTGAAAATATGATGATGGCATGTTGTTGTCAGAATGATTTATGGTCAACATGGATGTGACAACAAAGTTGGCTCAGATTTTTAATGATATGAATGGCTGAAAAGTGGAAAAGATTGATGCCTGTACATTAAAAATTGAAGATTTGCTATCTTGATATAAACTGAGCACTGATGATATATATATATGTGTGGAATAAACTGAGCACTGATGATATATATATATGTGTGGAAGATGATGATCAGACCAGCTGAAGATTGCTGGTTCAGTGCAAAATACATATACTGGAAATTGTTTATCTTTTTCACATGTATGTAATCATGTGAATCTGTTATATAGAATAGAATGAATGACTAATGAGAGCTTGAAAGTCTGGATTTAAAATTATATTTCTAATTATGTCAATTTTTGTTGAATATCAAACTACTGATTTTCTTGGAGATGCATATTTATCTTGTTCATTCTTTTAAAGCAATGACATTTGTAATGTGTAAAAAGGAAATAACCTTTTTGTTAGGTGTTTTACAAGTTTTTTCATCGTCATTATCATCATGATCATTATTATTATTATTAGTTTTTTGTTTACTTTAATTTATTTGTTTTTACCTTATATTTTAAGTAATCATTATTATATATATCATTTTTTATTATACACATACATATGTAAGATAACACATGTTTATATAATAGTGTTATGAGCTGTTTGCTTTCTAAAATGTGTGTTTTTATTATTATATTTGAACAATATTAACCTTCATTTTCTTTGATTACTTCTTTTTTGAAGATTAAATGCCCTATGCTGTATTAGACCCTCCTTGCTCTGATTTGTGAAGTGATTTATGGATACAATCAACTGAAATGATTACATTTATTATTTCAAATATATAAATTGCAAGAGACCCCCCCCCCCACGAATTCTTATATTTCTAAATTGTCAACAAATTGTAATCAAAGTTATATTATTAAAGGCAGAAAATAGATCAATTGTTTTTTACCTCCATCTAGGACAGTGGTTCTTCAACCTGTGGGTCACGGTCCCTTTGAGGGTCGCAAACCCTTTCACAGGAGTCACCTAAGACCATTGGAAAACACAGTTATGAAGTAACAACAAAAATAATTTTAAGGTTGGGTGTCACCACAACATAAGGAACTGTATTAAAGGGTCGTGGCATTAGGAAGGTTGAGAGCCACTGATCTAGGACGTTATATAATCATTACTGGAAATATTGATGAATAACAGAATGCAATATACAATTGGTGAGAAGTTATTTAATCTTACTACAAATTAGCCCACTAATTAAGTGTTTTCATGTAGATTAACAATTAATCAATTCACGACATTTTAAACAAACTCGCCTTCTCATAATACAATAGTATATTAATCCAAAATTGTTTTAGCAGTTAATTAGTAATACATAAGTAAACTACAATGCATTCGGACATATATGTCTACATTTCACCAATGTATTTTAACAATAATCAAGGCTACAATATTAGGCAAAAAATCAAACATTTTTTATTCTTTCTAGGATTTTATGTAGACACTCTATAAGCATTGAATAACAGGGGGGAGTACAACTAATTAAATATTTGCGAGTAAATTAATAATTAATTATTTTTAATTCTCATCAAACAAATCCTTTTTTAAAAACTCGATTGGACAACTGGATTACACATATCTCTTATCAAACAGAATGTACAAATTTTAAACTGATGATATCCACAATAATATTAACTAATTATTTTTAATTTTACTTTAATTTTTTAGGAAGTGTTTTTATAAATACTTGTATAATTATTTGGAAATCAAAGTGTGAAATAACGAAAAAGTTACACATTTCTCTTAAATCTGTACTATCAAGTTTTCTAATTTAAAATACCACTACGAATAAGAGCATTATTGATTGTTAAATTTCTATGCTTATTTTTTTGTATATTTGGATGCTATTTATATATAACTGTTTGCTATACAATATATATATATTGTGACGGTAATAGGCCACTAATGGTAATTGATCAAAAAATATAAAAAAAATTTAAAATGCTCATGAATTAAAGTCTAGGAGAATATGTATACAGTAATAAACACATTGTGTATACTAAGAAAAGTTTATTTATTGGGTTTAATATATACTGACATAGTATGTTAAGCATGCTTTCAACTAACCAGTAGTCATAACCATAGCAACAGCAGTTTCAGAGAATTACGTGATTTATAGAAGTGGAGATTTGTAATGTGTTGATTATAATGTGTAAATGAGTTAATTTACATAATTCACCTTTTTGAAAGGGGGACACAGGATTCTTTTTATTGGAGTTCATATTATTGGTGATATGCGGGCTTCTTTGACTTTATGTTTCACATTATCTCTGTTAGAGAAGACATCACTAGAAGAGATGGGCTTGAATATGTGACTGTACTTGGTTTCATGTTTGAAAAAAATAGATCTGACTTTGGCATCATTCTTAACAATATTGTACTGATGTCTGCACTTGGCTACTCTTGTAGTGAGATTGACTTGGGATTCTCCAAAGTAAACAGCATTGCAGTTTGTGTTATTGCATGTGATTTTATATACCATCTGGGAAATTTGATCTGGGGGCAATTTATCTTTAATATTGCTAATTAAGCCATTCAGAGTAGGAGGGATGCACACAAACTTACTCTAAATGTTTCTGAACAAATTTTGCTTATGCTGTGGGTCAAACTGGGAATGCAGGACAGCATTATCCAGGGTGTTTTGTCTTCTAGCATAGGACTGTTTTTAATTTTGGCATTGAATGTTTTAATGATATCAATGAGTGCTACATGTATACATCCAATGTTATTTATATAAGTCCTTAATGTATGTAAATGATCATTTTCCAATTGGATTCAAATTTGCATGAGTTGTAATTTCTATGCAGAAATGCTTTGAGGACTGCCAATTTATGAGCCATTGGTGTTAATGATTCAGAGTGTATTGTGCCTCATACTGGACAGGTTTAACTATCATTTTATAATTCAGTTGACAGCCATCATGCAGAACATATAAATCCCAAAACTTTATGCCTTTTAATATGTCTTCCCATTCTATAGTTCACTCTAATGATGAATTTTGTATATTTCTTTAATTAGCACCTCTGGTGCACAAATAAGGACATTGTCTACATGTTGCATGTATAATAGGCCTGATGTCTGCTTGAAGTACTTTGAAAGAATGTCTGCTTTAAATTTTGTTAACATGATACTGATATTATGCCACTCATAGAAAGTCACATAGACCATACATCTTCCACTTTATAACATTTACCATTAGAAAGAGCTATTAAGTCATCATTAATCCAGTTCAGACATTCATTGATAAAGTCAATTTTTTAAGGTTTGTACTCTGATTTTAGTAGAGCCTCTTTGATTATTTCAATAGATTTTCTTGATATAAAATCGTACAATTCTGTTATGTCCAGTGATGCAAATCTGTCTTGGTTTACAATTTTTAAATCTTTGATTCTGTTGACACATTCAAAAGGTGATTTAACTGTGAACCTATCAAATTCAATTTGTTTGGTAAGTTATTCATTTATTATTTTCATGGCATTGTAATAGTAGGCTCCTCCAAAGTCAATCATTAACCTCAGGCACTATTGTATTAAATTTGCTATAAATCATGTAACTCGAGGAAACTATTGTTGCTATGATTATGACTACCAGTTAGTTGAAAGCATGCATAGCATACTATGTCAATAGAAGTCAACATATCATGTTAAAACCAAAAATAAACTTTTTTTAATATGCACAAAGTGTTTATTATTGAATTATATTGCTTTAAGAAAAGTTAAAATTTTACTCAGGAATATGAATACCAAATGGGTGACCATGTACATGGTGGAATAACCATACAATTTTTATTTTTTATTAATAATAATATGATAGTTATGAATAATGATTAAACTGGGTATCAGTGGCTTAACTAGAAAAAATGGGCCCAAAGGCAGAAATTCAAAAAGAGGCCCATTTTAAAATTCAGAATTTTGATTTTTTATGTATTCACAAATTTTTAATTATTTATTTTATATTATAAATATTGTATAAGGTAATTTAATGAAGATACTTTATTTGAAAAATCCTTGTTTCTCACTTTTGCATTTGCAAAATCACTAATTAATCTTTTTTAACTCCTTCTGCTCAATAGTTAACTGATCTTTAAGCCTGTTTGGCCAATTGAATTTGATAAAAGACCTTTTAATGCTAGCTACAGTTATTGCAAGTGTAAAAATGTCAAGAAAATGGTATTTATTTCACTAAATTCACCTTAGAAACAACGGTATTTAGTCATTAAAAATCTGAGAAATTCTTAATTATCATTTTTTTTTGTAAGATTATTTTTTAATAAAAAAATCACTTGAATTAATTGTCTAGCAAGCTGTTCCAACAAAACTTCTGGGTATTTATTTCTAAAATTTGAGCAATTGTCTAACATATCAGTGTCTATCATATTGATAATTTTCTTAGGTTCTAAAAAACTAAAATAGTGCTTTATTATCTGCATTTCCACAAAATGCTTTTTTATTTTTATGGTTATTTTATCTACTACACTATAAAAGATGTTAACTTGATAATTGGCATTCAATTCATCAAAATATTGTTTGCATTTTATTTGTCTTTTGACTTGAAAATCAGTGTCTACCATTTTTCTGTTAGTTTATGGCTTATGGAAGAATGTTTACTATCTGGAAAAATGTTTAGAAAATAATGTAACTGATGTAGAATCAAATAAATTATAAACAAAGAGCTTTGCTAATTGCTCAACAAGCTTTCTTACAAATGCTTAGCAAGAGAAAGCATTTAAAATATCCCTATAAGAAACCACACCCAAAACCCTGACCAATAGTTTTGTGCTTTGGCACTCTTCAGTGAGGCACTAAGGTAGTTTCAGACACGAGATCTAAAAATACCAACCCAAAAACAGCATTTATCTAAGAGTTAACCATCGAGTAAAAAATCTGAAATTTCAAACACTTAAATGTCTTTAAACCTAAGCTATCTAACTCAAATAGCAATATGGGGCTGAGAGATCTTCAGCCAAATTATATATTAGTAGTCTTAGCAATATAACATCACTTAAGACTTGAAGAAAAGACTATAAATAGTCTATTATCAAATAAATTACTTTTTAAACAATGAGCAATAATAACCTTATATGTGTTGTGAAAGGTACTTCGGATTTTTAAAAATAATTTTACAATTTCTTATATCATATAATGGTGACAATTTACGAGATATAGTTAATAATTGTTTTCATGTGAATATATTTTAATTACCTTGCTATAGATTTTCAAGTTTATGGGCCTCTGGACTGTGTGGATCTGCAGGCATTGTCTTCCTTTGCAACTTGGCAGTTATGCCATTGCTGGGCGCCCATAAATGACAAGCTTTTAGGCAAATCCAGACATATTTCCTGACATTTATCCTTTCCACATTTATGATATTATTATAAGACAAAATAAAATAAATTACTTGAAATTCAGATGAGAATACTCTAATTTTAATTAACAAATATAATGAAAATCATCATCATCAGCAACCATTATCAATCCACTGCAGGATGGTCTCTCCAAGTTTAATCCATCTTCTCCAATCTTTAACTTCTATTCTCCACATCACCCCTGCACACTTTCTTATTTCATCCATCCATCTCACATTTGGTTTCTTTCTGGGTCTTTTACAATCTCTTGGAATCCAATTTAAGATTTCAATTGTCCATATATTATCATCTCTTCTAGCAATATGTCCAACCCAACTCTACTTCAATCTTTTAATTTTTTTAATGAGATCAGTACCACCTGTTTGTTCTCTTACCCATATATTTCATTTTCAGTCTCTTCTTGATACTCCCAATATGCATCTCTCTATACTTCTTTGAATGGTCTGAAGTCTCTGTATTGCTCTTTTAGTAAGTGTCCAAGTCTCAGATCCATAAGTAAGAACTGGTAAAACCCATTTATTAAAAACCTTCCTTTTCAAACACATAGGCATGTTTCCTTTTAGTATCAAGTTATTTCTACCAAAAAGCACTCCAACCAAGTTTAATTCTATGATTAATTTTATCCATTATGTTTCCATCTGAATTAATAATCTGACGAAGATATTTGTAGCTGTTAACTTCTTCTACCTCATCATAATCAATCTTTATTTTCATATTTTGAGAAAATTCATTAAACATTACTTTAGTAGTCTTTTTAACATTTATCTTTAGTCTTACTTTCCTACTTTTATCTGATAACTCCTGCAACATTTTCTGCAGTTCTAAAGCATTATTTACAAAAACAACTACATCATCTGCAAAATCTAAATGACTTAAATAATCTCCATTTACTTTCACTCCTTTAGCTTCCCATTTTAATACACAAAATACTTTTTGCAGCATTGCTGTAAAAAGTTTTAGAGATATGGAGTCATCCTTCTCAATGTTGACTTTCCTAGTATCATTATGTAATCTAATTGTTGCTGTTGCATTTTTATAAATATTCTTTAAAATATGATAATATCCTGGATTTATACCTTGATGATCCAATGCTTTAATCACTGAAGAAATGTTTATAGAATTTTCATAATCTACAAATCCAAAGCATAATGACAACTCATTCATTTATCATTTCTATAACTTTTCTCAATACCTGGATATGATCTACTGTACTAAAACCATTTTTTAAATCGAGCTTGTTTATAATTTATATCTACAATATATAATTTTGAAATAATTATTATTTCAATGACAAGTTTTTTGTTTTAATAAATTATTTTTAAACATTTATATTTGAAATGGTCTTAGAATCTTTAAGATTTAATTTTTTGAAATTTTACTAATCATTTCACAAAAAGAGAAAAATAATTCAGTTTTAAGAAAATATATTTATTACAGTCAGCATTAGATTTAATCCTATACATTTTATTTCAGATATAGTTTTAGATGAAATATGAAACATTAAAAGCCTTTTTTGATTAACTGTAAATCAAATGTAAAGTTACTATTATTAATAACAATCTTTTATAAGATTGCATTTGACAGAATACCAATCAAAATATTAGTTGACTCCATTTCAAACAGTGTTTTCCGGAATTTTTTGTTTGATAAATAAAGAATTTATATGTACTTTCGTTTAGCTATATTAATTTATAAATTATTAATTGCTTTGTCTTTTGAAATAAAATATTAGAATGATTACCTTTCTCAACTTTATTTTTGATCAATAGTTTATTTTCGAAGAATAATAAAGCTTAAAACAGTAGTGCCCCCTACTGATGTAAATATAATCGTCACTTTATTGAATAGTTAATTTAATAATGTAACTTTGATTTAATACTTGATTAAATTGTTTTTTGTCTTCGCCCACAAATTAAATTTTTGTTTTTTAATTAATTAAAAAAAAAGCTATCATTTTTATTAAAAGTTTAAAGTGAAATCATAATTTTTATTCGTTATTTTTTTTTTTACAAATTACATTTCACAATTGATAGATAATAAGCAGTTCTAATTACCAAATTAATAGCTTGGAAAATTGATATTGATTTATTAATGGTCTAGGATGAGGTTTTTAAAAATTTTAAATGAGTATGTAAAGATTTTATATATATCTGCTTTTGAATCAAAATGATATCAACTGTAGTCGCTACTATCTATGTATATTTTACTTTATTTTAGTACTGTTACTAAGAGAGAGAAGAGAATATTTGCCGTATTCACATATAGAATTTGAGTTCTATTTATAGAAATTAATAACACATCTATGTAGAAATTATTCGCAGTGTATTGTAGAATAAAAACAAAAACCAATATCAAGTTTAAGACTGTTGATTTTTCCTTCCATATTTACAAAATTTCAAAAGTGTAGTGAATAATATAATAAAAACGTACATGCGTATATATTTATATGTTTAGTTTAAATGCTTTAATATTGTTTCTAGAAGAGATAAGATGAAAAGAAGTGGCAAGCTATCATTGATAATAATCACTTGGTGATGATAATTTTTTATTAATATTATATATTCTCTGCACATGGATAAATAGGAGAGGCAAGAATTGATTGTGTAAATAGTACAGAACTTTTAAGTTCTTCTAGCACCGAAGTGACAGAGTGAGATAAAAATCAATTCAGGAATCTAACTTCTTAGCATAAAGAGAATAATAAAATCCACAATACTAACACTATTTCAAATTGTTTTAGAGCTATACTTAACTGTGTAAATGTAAAATGTGTTTTTGCCAGTGATTCTTGTGTGTCTGTGTGCATGTGTGTGTTAAGAAAAGATAAACCTAGAATTCATTGTAAGGCAAAAACCATAACTCAATTGTAAACAAAAAATATTCACAATGCAGTAACTTTTTGTGCTTTTATTTTACCCTTCAATGAAGAATAACTAAATATTCATTTACTAATTTTGAATTGGATGACTAGCTAGTGTATATGGATTGGTATGCAAAAGAAAAATCCTAAACTTTCTTGCAATCCAAAAACGTTTTCAAATGTTATTTGGATTCAAAATTAATATGGTGTTCATGGGAGCTAGATACACTAACATGTTTGCCATAATATTATTTGCTTATCTATGTAAATATAAAAACATACATTTAGAATCTTTACAGGCTTAATCAGTTGAGACATTTAGCATTGAATCCTTATTCCCATATTTGCAACCTGACATATAGGCATGATTTGTCATACTTAGTCAAACAATCTATCTCATACAAGTTTTTTTTTTTTTTTTACAGCAGATAAAAAAATAAAAGCCTGATTGAATACTAGTTATGTGAGATTGTTTATGGGGTTAGAGCAAATTATTTTTTCTTTCATTGCTTATTATAATAGTTTCGAGTCTTTTATAAACTTAAGTTAACAGTGGAAATCTTCTTTTCAAAAAAACAAATTAAAATTTCTATACAATATTAAAACTAAACAGTGAAACTTGATGGTTATTGGATATAGTTTATCTTTTACTTAATCACAGTTGTTTTTAAATATAATTTGTTCTAATTTTTAAAAAAAATAATATTAAATTTTAATGAGTTACCTCTATCTTGTGAAAGACAGTTGGTCAGGTAAGATTAATTGCATGTTACAAATGAATATAAAAACTAAGCTGTTGGTAATTAAAGCTCAATCAACTCAGATAATTCAAGAGAAAGTGGTTAAACTAATTGAGGTGACAGGATCCCTCTATCTAGGAGTTACTATTCTGAAATAGCTCCTCGGCTAGTAAAAAATAAATACTATTACAAAACTGAAAGTTGAGAACTCTGAATGATTGAATTTATGAAAACAATTATAAAAAAATAAAATGGTCTATGAATATTACATGTTAAAACATAGAAGATCAGTCAAATAAAAACAATTTTTTCCAAAAAGAATTATAAATATATACTATGGATATATTTTTTACTTAAAAAGAAAGAAAAAGGATACCATGTCACTACATTCATCCATAGAGTGAAATGAGCAAAGTCTAACAAGCAAGAATTGCAATATAAATGCTTATAAGGAATGAAAATTTGTCAGTGAGAAACTTGATTTTTTTTTAGAAAAAAAAATATACAAAGAATATAAGTAACTTATAAATGATCTTAGAAATGAATAAAGATGACTTTTGTGGTTTATCATATGGAACAATAGATAAAAGATCAAGAAGAAATTGTAGCTACGGGAGATTTGAATGTGAGGGTTGAGCAGGAGGATTGGAAAGAAATGACAATAAAAATCAGCTGATATGACTATGTTCTCTATTAAAGCTTAAAATAAATAATACATTTTTCAATATAAACAATATATAAAATCATATAGATTTAACTTGCAAGAGATTTCTAATAAATTATATTATTACAGGACAGAGAAATTCAATTAAAATTTATGATGTCAGAGTTTTTAGAGAAGCATAGAATGATAGTATTCATTATTTGATGACTGCTGTGTTTTTGGTCATATAAAGCCTAAGAGAGTAAAAAAAAAGATATACAACATGAATGTTTAATAATGATTTGTTGAATAATGAAAGTATAAAATGGCTCTTCAGTCATGAATAGAGAAGGAATTCAATAGATCTGGGTGGCATTTTAGGAAAAAATGCCTGCTATGTCAAAAAAAAAGAAGATAAAGTATGAAGTTTTTAGATGGAAAGATAACAGTGAGAAATAAAAATGTACAACAAAGGAAATTATATAGAAAGTAAAGAAAACCATATCAAAGATGGATTAGTTCAAAGAAAGTTGTTCATGAGGAAATTAAAAAACAACAACAATGAATTAAAAAACAAAAACTGTGAGAACAAAAACAAATGAATGATCAGTAACAGATGTTTAGTGCAGAATCTGGAATAAAAGAATAGATTACATATTATAAGAAAACTTAAATGTAGAACGGGATAACATGATGGATTATATAAAAAAGAAATCGGAAGTATAATATTTGAAATTAGGCAAAAGAAATAGAAAGAAATACAGAATGAAAATGGAAAAGTCCTTGGATTATGAGAAAATAATATGAATCTGATAAAATATGATAGAATAAATATTGCTAAATTGATTTATCAGACTAATAAACACCATTTTTATGGAAATATACTAAAAGAAAGGTCCTTGGGATATATATCATTAATTTTTAAAATAAAATGGAAAAATGAATGTGTGTATTAAATAGAAGATTATATCTTATGAACACTTATGAAAATACTGAGAATAAATGTAAGAAATTATTTGGTGAAACAGGCTAAAACATTTAAAGAATTATGAAGTTTCACAATTAGATAGTTATGTGGTCATGCATTTACAATTAGGTATGGGGGAAAACAAGCTAAACTTAACAAGATATGTATATTTATTGATTTGGAGAAAGTTTATGATAGTGGCTCTCAAAAATTGCTGTGAAAAGCATTGAAAATGATATGGAGTGATGATTTACTAATTAATAGAATTAAGAGAATATATAAGAAAAATAGATATCAAGTGCCAAAAGAAATTTATATAAAAAAAAGACTATTGTAGAATGTTGAATGCATACTGATATGGTTTTAGAAAAAATAGACAAAGATATATGAAAAAAATGGGCATAAGATTATGTAATAATAGATATTTATTCAATTTATTACATGTAGACAGTTTCCAATATTTAGGATCAATCAATTAAAAAAAAAGTAACATCAAAAAAGAAAGTTCTGTAGAATCATTTTTAAAGTGAGATAGGCTATAGAAATGCTTAATATAGTTTTATGAAGTAGTAATCTGTTGATGAAGATTAATATCAAGTCCAGAGAAAAGGATAAATCAAAAGATTAGAAAATATTGTTATGAAAAGAAATATGATAACAGTCATTGAAAAAAATCAAAAAGATATAATCATACTAAAAAAATGAACAACAATAGAATATTGTCAAGTGTTGTTGGTCTTGTGGTTAGCATAACTGCCTTCCAAGCAGCTGGCCTGGGTTCACTTCCTGATCAACGCTTTGACACATGAAAAAAAAACGATAGAATATTAGGAATAATGATTGATTATAAAACAAGTAGCAGGAAAAGAAGAGGAAGATTAAGGAAATGATTGAAGGAAAACCTAATGAATAGCTTAAAAAGGAATATTATCAGAGACAAATATTATGTAAAATACAGTAAACTTAGGAACTTCTCAGTAGTGAGAAAACTTGAATAAGATTTCATATTAAAGTGTTGTTTTAAACTTATAGTAAAAAAGTGATTGCTTTTTCTCTGCAAATTATTATTTTAATAAAGTGTTATATTTTAATTCAATGTTTTTTTTGTTCTTTTTAGCCTTTTACACCTCCATTTCTTTCCATACTTTGCACATTTTCATTCAGACATTGTAAACAGTAATTTAAAGTGAGTGGTCTATCCTCACGCTTTCATTTCCAGTACTTAAGATTTGCCCATATATAAGCATTTGGGTTGGAAACAATAAGTGGATTCATTTTATTCTTTCATAAATACTATATCTTGTGTTGGGAATGAAAGTATTCATTTATTATTAACACTCGTAAAAAGCACATGCACAATAGCTTGAAAAGGCTGATCTTTAATGTATTACAATTTATAAACAATAATATAATAAAATTATATATAAATAATATATTTAAGGTTAATGCGATATTTAAGCTATGTGATTTTCAATTTATTTTAAAATATGAATTACTAGAAAAAATACTTTTATTAACTAATATTTTTGTTTTTATTACTTCTTTAATAAGATTGATTGAAATGATTGTTTATATTCAGTAATTTAAAGGCTATTTTATTTTTTAATCTATAATTATGTATGTCTATGTAAATATATGTATAATTTGTACAATATCATAATTAAAATTTTTTAATTTTTTTTCTTATAGAAAATCAAGTTTCCTGAACATAGTAAGCAAGCCTCAGAAGATTTTCAGAGTTTCAGTGATGTTGACAGTGGTTGTCCATCTGATGAATCAATTCCATCTCGTTCCATTTCCAAGTTATCCCTTCTTACTGATATTTCTTGCAATTTTCGAATGAATGACATGCTAAGGCCATGCCATTCTCATCAAAACAGCTCATCTAGTGCAACATCTTTAAGCCAGGTGATTGAAACATCTGATTTCAGTTCTGATGAGAATCTAGCGGAGACTTTCTCACCAAAAATAATCAAATCTGCAGATTTTCAACATAGACGTCATTCCTTACTTGACAATGGTAATACTCATGACTTACATTCTACTAAATATAGACATCATAGTGTTCATATTTTTCCTGAATCTCCAAGCATTAAACATGCAAAAATAATTAACCATTGTAGTCCAGAAATTGCTCATATGTCTTTTATACCACTAGAAATGCAAAAATATCCATTTCAAGAAAATGAAGTTTCACAACATCTAGACTCCCCCAAAGATAAAACCAAACAAGAATTTTTTAAAACACATCTTAACCCAGAGTTAAAATCTTCCTTAAGAAAATATCGCAGCCAACTTAAATCAACTCCAATATCTGATAACTCACAAATTAATTTCGATATAAATAGAAAAGACTTAAGAAATTCATTTAAAAATCATATATCTACATTGAATAAGGATATATTTAACAATACTTCAAACAATTTTTCTTGCTCATCCCATCATCCTTATTGGAACAATTGCCATAATGATCATCTTGCTAAAAAAAGTTGCTCAATAAGTCAATTTCCTCCTATTCCTGTAGTAAATGATGATAAAAAATATACTTTTAAAAACTCTCATATACACCAAAATAAATATCCAAATAGGCATTCTACAAATAGTTTAAATTGTTCATTTATAACCACAAACTCAGAAATATCAAATCAGTGGGATGAAGAATTGGAAATAAGACAAAAAATAAAAGAAACACACTTATAATTATTATTCATACAGCTTTTGTTTTTTAAAAAAAGAAGACATTTTTAGCGTTAATAGTGATTAAAATATTTTATTAATTTGTTAAATACTCTATAATAATCTTAATGTAGCCAAATTTTTCATAATTCATTTAGTACATAAATTATTATTAAACATTTCCCCCATAATGTTTCATTTTAAAGTTGTTTACTGGTATTTCATAAAAAAAGACAAATATTGCAAAAATATTTAGGTTTCAAATATCAAAAAAATTTCGAATTATCTAAAAAAATTGTAATTTTTTTTTTTAAAAAAAAATAAATGTTATGTATGTATATAAAGTATTTTAATTTTTTTGTACACCTATAAAACTATACCTATTTTAAGATTTCTACTTAAATATTAAAATATATTTAAAAAACGATTATTTGATGTGGATAGATAGTCTTTGGAATCATATAAGGAATTCATTCTGCAATTTTTGTGCATAAGGCAAATTTTATGCAAGTCTAATTTTCTCTTCAGGTGAATATTAATCAATAGCCATGATGCAGAGTATAAAAACATTTTTAATAAACATAAATAAACTCTATAATATATCACAAAAAATATTTACACATCATAAAGTGCTCAAGAACTGTGGCCTTCTTTGACTTGTTATGACTGATTGTATGTTTAATTTTGGAAATAGAGTTTTGGCAGAGGTGAAATAATTGATAATGCATTTGAAAAAGACTGAGATATTGAGTTTAACATAGAATAGTTGATGAAAGAGATATATAAAAATGATAATTAATATAAATCATAAAAGTAATATCAATTTGTTGAAGAGAAAATAACTGCAAAAAAGTCAATATGCACAATGTTATAGGAATAAGAATACGCAAAAAACTCTGAAAAAATGTTCTGTTATGATGAATTGATATAAAAAAAAGTATTTAAAATTTTCCAAGACTTTTAAAGATAATATAAATATAAAAAAGTCCTTCCTCATATATTGCACATATATGGAAGGAAATTAGGTTGAAATTATTAGTCAAATAAAAAGTGAGATGGATTAAAGAATAGAAAATGAACTAATGATTTTAAATCACTAAGCTGAAGTAATTTTAATAAGAATAAATTGGATTAAAAAAAGTGTACTTATTAGATAAGACAAAAACCATTACTCAAGGCTTTAAATAATAAATCTAATACTTCTGCTATTATAAAATATAAATCACAATATAATGATGTGACTATTATACAAAACAGAGAAACTTTAAAATAGTATAAAACACTATTCCAAGCATTTTCAACTTGAGTTCTTATCATGGCTGCATCACTTAGTAGAGTATAACAATTTTTATACAACCTTGATAAGGACTCAAATGAGTTGAAAGTTTTTGGCAATGTATTTTATATTATTTTAATATTTCTCTGTTTTATACAATAATCAAGGCTTTAATAGGTTTATAAATGTAAATAAAAACAATCAAGTCTTAAGTAATCAACAATCTCACCTGTAGTCAAGGAAACCTCCTTTAACAATAAAGGTATCTATGGTCTGATATTTTTATATAGACACTAAAGATTGCAACTTGACCAAAGAGTACAAGATTAATAATATAAAGAAATTTAAACAAACCTCATTAATCAGGTTGAAATTGTTGACTGCTTAAGAGTTGATTGTTGTTATCTACATTTATAATTCTGTTAAAGTCTTGAGTAATTGACTTTATTGTCTTAGCAAATATATACTTTATATGGAATTTGGAAGTTATAAATGAGTATTTATTAATCTGCTTTCAGAACAGATTATATTTGTCTGATTAATAATATTTGTTTAAACTTCTTCGCATTATTAATCTCACACCCCTTGGTCAAATTGCAATCTTTAGTGTCTATATAAACATATCAGATCATAGATAAAGATGGTATTACCTTTATTGTTAAAAAAAGTTGCATTGACTACAGGTTGAGATTATTAATTGCTTAAGGATTGATTGTTATTATTAGATAAAAAACTAAAAAAAGAGTGTCAATTGTTGCAAATTTTTCAGTCGAGAAGTAGAGAATCTGTATTTCTGGAAAAAAAGAATTGGTAGTGAAAGTACATTTTCAAGGAAAAGATATAATAGAAAATAAAGAGTTTAAATGGAAGGTAGAAAGGAGTACAAGAGAATGGCATCCAAAAAGATTAATAGTAAAATACAGAAGTTTATTGAGATATTGAAGAAGTACTACTGTTGACAGATAAAGTTATATTTATTAAATATGGAATTGAGTTTCTTATGTACGGATTTAATTTGCAAAGGATATAATATGATAAAGCATCTGTTAAATAGAAACAATGTATATTTATCTGATCTGAACAGAGAATACAATATTATATCAAAGCATTTTTAATTATGTGTAAAAAATGTGTGTAGAGAAATTAATAGGGAAAATGTTGTTTTTTAGAATGGTTTTGATAGAGAAATAGCAGTTCTTGGAGATAGGATTAATATTATCATAATAGTGGAAGGATGAGAAAGTTCACCGATTATTAGCTTTTATGATAATTTCTAAGAAATTGTGGGATTTATTTGTACACTAATTTACCCAAAGTATTTTGTATCGAAGTGGTGCTGGAATGTCTTCTGCTTTGCTTTGCTCTTCTGTGGCTATCTATAATGTCATTTTGCATTCATTTGATGATAGAAACTAGGATTAAAATAAATTTATATATTAGTGTAAAATAAATCTGAAAATGCCATTATTCTATAGACCAAATTTTTTCAAATGATTCAAAAATATGCCTTCAGTGCACAGATTTGTATATTTTTTGTTCTCAGGCTTTGAAAGCATTTGCAAGACTATTTAGGATCACTTTCTTATTGTTTTAAAAATGGGTAAAAATATCACATATGTTCCATAGTTTATTTAAATATTTATGATTATTTTTACAAAGATGTTTGTATAGCAATTGTTAAAAAGGAAATATTTTCATGGTCACATTTAGATTTTTTCAAATAGATTTTATTTTTAAAAATACAAAATTAAGGAATTCATAGTAATGGTAAAAATAAAATTATTATTAATAATACTGTACCAAATACCACAGTATATACCTTTTATGATATTTCAATAATTCTAAATACAATTTTAAATTTTAGAACAGAATTTCATGATGAGTTAACATCAATTTGATCAGGTTTTAGGAGTGAAGTCCAATCAACAAAGATTTCATTAATTTATTTTTTTAAAACCACTAAACATCTCATGATTACATTACCCATTCTTACACAAGTTGTTGTGACAGAGGCAAAGCTCTCCATATAGTCTATTATTGTAAAAGATTATATTCAGACTACAAAATAATTCTCTAAATTAGGCAAAACTCTCCATATAGTAATGCCACTCAGTACAAGCCAGAGTAATCAATAAATAAATGCCAGAAGTCTTGTGCATAAAATTCCTATCTAGTGACTACTCATCCAATATCCCCAGACTAGTTTCTAGCTTGTGACTTTCATTAGTGAGGAGCTTTGAATCTGAGAGCACTGCACGTAGATCTTAAGATCTAATGTAACCCTCCAGCAGTCACCTTTTATCTCTACCTAACTACAAAACTATGAGAATAAAATTGAAACACAAAAATATTTTCAATCCAAGATCATTAGCTTATATAGTCATATAGGTATGAACTCAGTTCAGTACCCATACATTTGGTGTCTTTGGTTCTTTAATTAATAACCCTAGTCATCACTATCCTATTAGGTAGGATTAGTATTAAACCACTAAACATCATATGATCACCATTTCTTATGCTTGCTCACAACTGTTATTTAAACAGGCAAAACTCTCCATACAGTAGTGCCACTCAGATCCATGTGCAGTGCTCTCAGATCCAAAGCTCTTCACTGATGAAAGCCACAAGCTAGAAACTAGTCTGGGGATATTGGATGAGTAGCACTGGATAGGGATTTTATGTATAAGCCTTCTGGCATTCATTGATTACTCTGGTGTGAACTGAGTGGCACTACTGTATGAGAGTTTTGTTTTAATAACAGTTATGCAAGCGTAGTGATGAAAATGATTCCCTACTTTTTAGATAAAAAATTGAGCATACTGGCTTCATTGGATTAGGAATAAGACTTAAGCCTTTGAAAAGGATTTTCAATTTTTCCATGTCCTTATTGAGAGACTTCTATTTTAAAAAAATCTTATTTGGAAAGTCAAAGCAATATTAGAATATATAAATTTATTGGTTTCTGTTTCAGAAAGATTACTAATGAATATTTTAATTAAAATAGAAGAGAGAACAGAATCTTAAGACCATTTTATAAAATTTGTTTCTATTGTTAACTATGATTTAGTGTCACTTGTATTTTTCTATTGGAGAGCATTTAGTCAAATAAATTAATAATTTTAGAAACTTTTAAAAGAATATTTCCAAATAAAATAATAAACTGAATTTAAAGCAATAAAACTTGCACTCATTTTAAATTTATTTTGAAAATATTTTTCAATATAAATTGTTAAAGACTTACTTGTTCATAGCGATTTCTTATTAGTCTAAACCCAGCCTGATTTGCATAAGTAGATGGCTTGCAATTGTTAGCAAAAAATTCTTGTTAATATGATTATTTCAAAAAGTTTGTGGGGAACACATGACAGTGATATTGGATGATAATGTTTTGGATTATTACTATGTTTATTTTGGTTTTAAAACTTCCTGTAGTTGTGTTTTTATGACAAATTTTTGGAATAGTTCCTGTAGGAATTGGTTTTCAATCATGTTTTTTCTTTAGGTTTTTAAATTTTTTAAAAACTCAGGTAGTATACTATCTACATCTGGTACCTTTTTGGTTTAAGAGTTTCAAGTTATATTCAAATTCATCAACATCTATAGGATTTTTTTTTCCAGATAGATATTAGTGGAGTATTGTGAAAGGGAAACCTGCAATTCTGTATATGCTTTTTTTCATTTGATCAATCTTGGGTTTAGAAAGTATGGCATATAAGATTGATAATCTCATTATAATTATTTTTGAAGTAGTTTTATTTTCACTAAATTTTTGTAATAGTAACCAAGGTTTATGACTAATTGTGTAAAGTTTTGCCTCTTCATGATATCTGTCCATTGTCAGAAATTTCTGGTTTATTGATAGACAAAATTGGTTAAAAGATCGCTACTGATTTTATTCCAGCCTAGAATGAATTGTTTTTGATCTCCATGAAAGATAAAATTTCTAGAAGCTAATATTTATGAGTTTGTTAACCTTATCCCAGAAAAAAGAAAAATTCTATTAATATTTTTTTCAAGACATCCAGAATATTGACTCCAGGTAGCTTTTTCAAAATTCCATCTTGGAACAAGATATTTTTCAATCACATTTTTACCTCTAATTATTGATATAGACTTTTATGTGATGATTTGCTATAGTCATTATTTTCAATTTATATCCCACTATTTTGATTTACAATTGGTTATTTGCTATTACAATTTTAAAAAATATCAAAACTTTGTTTTAAAAACTATCTTCTATGAACAGGCACCATGAATATTGCAGCCATGATAAAGATAGTCAGACAAGCAGAAATAATTCTAACAACAGAAAAATTTATGAATTGATATTTATTGCCAACAAGATAACAATGATAATCATTAAAGTAACAATGCTTAATATATATATATATACACACATACAACCTAATAGTTTATAATGCTATACAGATTAATTTTATACTAACATGATACTCAGCCATAGAGGTGTTCAAAAACATAATAAAGCTGGTGTGGCCTGAAAAAAGTCCCTAGATCCACTTTTGAATCTTCAGCATTGAACTTCACTGTCATTTATAATCGTTTGAACACTCAGCCTTGTAGTTTTGTTATATAAATACAACCAGCTCTGTCAATATAAATGTGTCAGTGAAGACCTCAATTCTTCTTATAGGTGAGCTTTTATTCTTTTCTCATTCCAATCCCAGGTAGAAACATTATAACAATGGAAAGTTTTAGAACATTAATTACTATCATTGTTTGTTTATTGTTTTAGTTAATCTGCATGCTAGTCTATTCTTTTAGTTAAATATTTTCTAATATGGAATGCTTATCAACATATTTTAACTTTAATATTTATAACTTTTTAATTTTTACTTTGTAAGATTTTAGCATTTATTTCAACTTTAGCACAATTATTTATTATATTCTAAATATATTATTTAATTTACATTCTAAATATAGGACACCTCTTCCACTTCAGAAATTACAGTTTCTGAAGGCCTACATAGTCATTGAGATAAATTGGTTCATTTTTTTAGGATCTATGCAAGGGTATTTTATTTTCAATGGTAATATACTCATCTTCTTTGTGCTCTTTTTTTATTTTCAGTTTCTCCAATTCCTCTATATAATTTGGAATGTCTGGCTCTATAGTACTTACAGTTTGATTAATTTCTTCTTTATGACTGCCGGACATGATATATATGTTTTTGCATGGTTTTTCCTGTTTCTACCTGGACAGTTACTATTTGCCTTAACAGTTGTTCTTGAATTATACCTTTTACACAGTATTTATCAAGAACATCTCTTATTTAGACTTTTTTCTCTCTCAGCATATCTCAATTTTACACTTGTTTTCATTGCCATCAAATTTTTCACATGGGTGAATCAATGATAACTTTGAGAGGATTTTCCATCCAAATATCAGCTCGTTTGGAGATTTTCCAGTAGTACATGATGATGTACTATACTGATATAATAAAGTAGAATACAAAGTTTTTTGTATATTCATAGTACCTTCATTGTGCAACATTTGCTTTAACATTTGTATTGCTTTTTTTACTATGTCATTGGATTCAGGTGATATGGGGGCATGCTTAAGAAAATCCTTGAATTTGGTGGATGTTGACATTAATAAAACCATGAAGAGCAAAAATTCCCTTAAGTTTTCCAGTGGTTTCTTTGGTACTGGTATTTTTAACAATTCTATACTCAGTTCATTTTGAGTAAGCATTGATCACCACTGAACAAATATAACCATGTAATGATCTGTCATGATCAATTATGGATATGGTTTCAAGCTTTTTTTGATAACAGGTCAAGCAATATAATTTCATTCTGGAATGTTTGCATTCAACATAACCAGATCTCTTGTCAATGTGACTGTGTATTTAATGCCATTTCTGTTTTTAGATTTACATATTTTGATTCTGAGAGCATGTAACCATTCTTTACTTTCAATAGGGGTAAGATCACCTGTTACTATATATAATTATAACCTACAGACCTTGTAAATTCTACAGTTAGGTCTACTTTTTATAATATTGTCATATTATCTTTAGCATCTTTCCCTTTTAAACTATTTTGCATTAATATAGTCAGGGGGGGGTGTCTTACAATTTTCTGTTACTCTATTCCAGTATTTAGCTGCTATCATTGACATACCTAACCCATTGTTAATTTCCATTGCCATTTTTGTATTTAATAATTTCATCATTAACATGAATTGGTTGCAATTTCTAATATGATTATTAAAAAGTGCACACTTTTTCTTATTCTCCTTGGGAAAACTTGGTGAGCCAGTATGCCTTCCCTAACCCCATATGCTTTTTCTAAATGACCTATTTTCCCATAGGCTCTGCAATATTCTGTATTACATTTTTGTGCTATGTGACTCTTCTTCACACAACAATACCACATTATTTCTTTTGTTTTACTCTTAGTGGATTGATATTTATTTTCAGTTTTTTTTTTTTATAAACACATTACTTTCATTATTATTAGTGAAATTCTGGAATTCTTTTGATTGGTCAACACTATTTTATGGGCTACTCCATTTTAATGGCTTCCTCTTATGTCAAGTCTTTTGACCCCAGAAACTGCTATCTAAGCCTGACATTTCCCAAAGTAATTGTTTGCGCAGAGTGTCCTTCATCACCATAATTTACAACTTTTAGCAAGTTCACTCAATGCTTGATCATAATCATGCATACACTCTCCTTTATTTTGCTATCTATTTCTCAAATGTACCCATGCTGCATGCTTCAAGGGCTGGGGACTGAAATAATTATTCAATTGCCACATTGCACAACAATTTCTTTGGGTTTTCATGATCATATAATCAATTTGTGATTTCAATTACTTGTT
Source organism: Epiperipatus broadwayi (assembly GCA_028023455.1). Lineage (NCBI taxonomy): Eukaryota > Metazoa > Onychophora > Udeonychophora > Euonychophora > Peripatidae > Epiperipatus > Epiperipatus broadwayi. The sequence continues at coordinate 173,096 of JAQFVV010006702.1, forward strand.
GCATGGTATAACACAATATGGCAACTTTAATGGGATCATTCACAGTTCCATTAATAAAGAAAAGTTTTTCTATCTGCTTTAGATAAATTGACTAATCAAAAGGATTATTCACATTGAACTCATTTATAGTTACTTGCCACACAGACATCAACTTAATTTCCTAATCCAAATTAATAACTAATAAGTAAAAAAAAAATTACATGATTAATGAACTACTTTCCAATAAGCTGACTTTTCCAATCAGTTTTAAACTACAAGATTTAACTTTACTATACCTACAAAGTTCTAGCTACCAATTGAAATCCTATCTCCAACTACTATTACACAAAATTTCAGTTCAAATTCGATCTTGTTATGAACAGTGCCAGTTTTCTATGTATAGCCACCATGAATACTGCAGTAATGGTAAAGATGGTCAGACAAGAAGAAATAATTATGGTACCAGAAAATTTTATAACTATAAATTGATGTTTACTGCCAGCAAGATAACAATGGTAAAGTTAAATTAACAATGTTCAATATATACAACTTAACAATTTATAATATTATACAGATTAGTATTATATTAATATGTATGATACACAGCTGTAGAGATGTGCAAAACATAATAAAGTCAGTGTGGTCTGCAAAAAGTCCTAGGTTCACTTTTGAACCTTCAGTGGTAGAGTTCATTGGGTCATCCATTGTCCTTCAAACACTCAATCTTGTAGTTTCTTCAGATAAATATTACTGGCTCTGTTGATATGAGGGTGTGAGTGAAGACCTCTATTCGTCTTATAGGTGAGTTTTTATTCCTTTCTCAATCCAAAGGTAGCAACAGTATGGCAAGGAAAATTCTAGATCATGAATTACTACCATTGTTTATCATTTTACTTAATCTGCATCCTAGTCCATTTTTTTAGTTAAATATTTTATAATATGAGAATCTTATCAATATATTTTAACTTTAAAATGTATAACTTTTTAATTTTTACTTCATAATACTTTAACATTTATTTCAAATTCAACATAATTATTTTTTATATTCTAAATACATTATTTTATTTACAAAGTCCATCATCTTTTTAATATAGTGATATAAATCGAAGTCATTTTGAAAGATTGATGGCATCATAGAGCGACTTCATTAACCTTATGTCTTCTGAAAATAAAATAGCAACTATTTGCAACAAAATGTACAGTAGTTATTCATTATATAATAAACAATATTGTTGTGATTATAGAATTAAAATATGATTAATGTATTTTATCTAATTTTCATCCAGTGACCTACAAAAGATTCAACACTTTCATTTATGACAGTCTACATAATAAAAGCTGTTCCATTTAACATAGTATGCAACTAACTTTGATTATGTGCAATAACAAAGTTTATTAATATTTAGTTGTCAAATGTGTATATTAGTGATCTATTTTTATTCAATCAGTTTTATAAATTAAAATTTTTATAAACATTATTTTGTCCATGGCAAAAATATGACACTCTGTAGTAGTCATCATAATTGTTATTTTGAATAAAAGAAAGATTTCATACACTTTATATGATCAATAATCTAATTTGTTTCTGAATTCTTCAAGATAATAACTGCTTTTATTGCAAACATACATTCAGCAAAAGGAAAAAAAAAGACTTAAATAAAATAATTTGCATACATGATTAAAACTATTGTAATAAATTATACATAACATTTCCCCCCCCCCCCCTATATTTTATTTAATTTCACTGCCATTTATGTAAAATTAAAAAATATGCAATTTTTTCAAAAAAAAAACAATGCGAAAAAAAAACCAGACTTATTGATTGGGAATTAATTTAAAATAAAACATTTTAATAATTGAACAAAGTGCACGAAAAATCAATTTTAAAGTGTACAGTGTGTTAATTTTTTCATACTTTATTTTAATTCAAGGAATCGTGATTTAGGAAATAATATTGTGCCCTATGTAAAAAGCAAAATGGCAATCAAAAACAAAGGAAAAATTATATATTTTTTTAAACTTATATTTACCAAGATATTTTAAAATAGTATATATTTTTTATAAATTTTTTAAAAAATAATATGCTAAGTAAAATGTTTACTCATTAATTAATAAAGTTTGATTTTGTTAACTTTATTTATACAAATTTTGGATTTAAAATAATGAATTAAGTTTTTCCCCATAAGAACTTATTATAATTGCTTATATTTTATGTGAGATTGAAATTTACAATTAGTTTTGGAGGACCAATTGTTATCACTAACCATGGTAAAAATGTCTAGAAATATAGATTCCAAGAGTGAATAAACTTGCTGTATGTTGACCATTGGGAAAATGATCCAATATTAATAGGTTAGCAGGTAGTGGTAAATTATTTTTTATTGAGAACAAACCATAAATTAGAAGTCATTTCTATTCCTTATCTGCCTGAATATAAAATACCACCTTGCTTAGCTTTATAAAATAAGTGCATGCTATTTAAATCCATCTACACTAAAAGGTAATCTGCTTGATCTTTATTTATATATCTCCAAGGGCTATTTATGAGAACTTAAATTTGCAATAAATACAGAAGATGAAGGAAGATATGATTGTAAAAAAGGGTAGAATCAGTATGTATTGGGAAGTTTATAGTCAAAATATTCATAAAAAGTATCTATTTGAATTGATATTTAGAATATCATTTGAATTGTACCATGTTTAACAATATACTTGGATCAAAAATCAATGTAAATTTAGAAACTTTAAGAAGATATTCATTATTAAAAGAATTGTGAATCTTCTAAAAAACAATTACATCACATTTGTGCTAAACAATTTGTCGAAGGTATCCATTTTTGATTTTGATATACCTTTAATGTTAAGTAACAATAATTTTATTGTATTCCCTAAGTAAAAAGAAAGCCACTTAAGATGTTTTATGATTTCCAACATCATGTAGTTGTTTTTCCATTTTCACAGCATAGGACTCAGCTCTATAGTCATGGCATAACTTTTCTCTATAATACTTCCAGAGTTGGCATTAATAGTTTTATTATATATTTTTATAATTTGTTATCTTTAGTCAGGAGTTGTCAATATTATTTGTTTTGTATGATATTACATAGTTCTTGCAGTGTCCATGAGAAAATTGTCTTCCATCCATATCATAATTCCACTGAAACCTCATTAATTGCTAGTACTTTGCAATTTTTAATAAAGTTTTAAGGAACAGATATTTACTAGCTTGAGTAATTATTAGTTACTGACTGGTGATGGTATTATCTATGTATACAGACTAGTTATTAGATAATAGGTTTCATCAGAGCAAAGTTTTGGATTTTAATTTTTTATATTAACAATCTAGAAATCTGAAATCAATTGTATTATTTTTTGCACTTTGTTTAGGATGGTATACCCATTGAAACATTTAATAACTTTCTCTGCTTACATTTAGCATATACTTTTAGAAGCAGATATTTATTCTATATACTATACTTCAGAGTTATCTGTTGAAAGGTTAGAAAATTAATGCACATTAGATCATTGCTTTATAATCTCGATTGTCAGACTAAATTCTGATTTGATTTTTATCAATATGAAGTTATGGAGCCATTAGATCTGATGTTAGCCAAATAATAATATATTTTAATAACTTCAGCTTTTATGTTAATATAGTCAGGAAATGTGGATTGTAGCACTCAATCTCCAAAAGCATCTGTTGAAAGTAAGCAGAGAAACTTGTAGTTATTTTATTAGTATATGCCATTCTAGTCAAAACGTATCAGGTGACTATAGATAATATAAATCTTATGTCACCAAAATGTATGTAGTTTTTGGCTTAGAGTCAGATCTACATTACAATTTTATTGAATTTTAGGCTATTAGTTTAGTAGTATAAACAAATTAAAGGCTGTGAAAAGTAATCTACTTTTGATAATAAATAACCATTAAGTAGAAAATATGCTATTATTTGTCACTATTCTGAAATGTAAGCAGAGAAATTTATGTTTGTTGGTTATTGTTTTATCATTACCTAAACTCTTTAATCAAATTGACTATGATTTTCTTTCTCAATTAATAAAGCAGATTGTTGCTTCTATTATACAATTCATTTACATTTATTTTAAGCTACACTCTACTAAGGAATTAACATTTTACTATCTTACATTTTTGACACATTTCTAAGATTGCTATTCTCAATCAAACTGTTTTGTTCCACTATACATTAAATAAGATCTCATTTTCCCTCAATTCTTCTTGTTTTTTTAATTCTAACTAATCCTTCTTAGCCTTATCGTCTTTAGTACTAAGCATTTTACATATAGTTCTACCTCATAAACAAACTCTTATTTTTTCATTTCTTTTTCATTCTAACATCACATTATTAGACAATTAGTATTTTTATCTTTTTATTAAATAACCTCCCACCTTCTCTGCCATATCTTTTAAACCTTGAATAATTTCTATTTTTATTTTAATTTACTTTGTCAGACTAGTAACATTCCAGCCTCTGATTACCATTATGCATCTATGTTTGTATTCATTTCTATTATTTTTTAAAAATTTTCATATAATAGTTCTCTCTCTCTCTCTCTCTCTCTCTCTCTCTCTCTCTCTCTCTCTCTCTCTCTCTCTCTTTCTCTCTCAACTTATTCACTGATTAGTATGTATATATGAATAATCCCTAAATCTTTTGTATTTATTTCAAATCTAACTATTAAATTTCTAGGAGGACTTCTAGAATTTTTTTTTTTTTTTTTATGATTATGTTCAAAACACGATTTACACAATTATATCTTAGTACTGTCCCAAATACAATAATTTTATATTTGAAAATATTAATAAAGGGATGCAGAAAACAGTTTACTGCTAACTGAAAGAAGACCTTTTGTTTTCTCTCTGAGAAATTACAGGTAGTGAGTAGGGAAAGTTTCTAATATTCATTCTATAGATTTTTATCATTGAAACTGTTATTACTAAATGATTATTCATATGATAAATTAACATGAATAGATTATGCTCTAACATCAATCATCAGAACGGTAAGTTTATTGGCTTTTTACTTTTGAGATTAAAATCAAAAAATATTATGGTCTTTTTTTTTTCAGTTTCCTAATAGTTATTAATTGAAACGTCAGTTGAGTTTCCTTGAGGGCAGTATTAATATATATAATATATATGTGTGAATAATTTTTTTTTAGATATTTATAATCATGACATGCAAAACTAAATTATGTTTTCCTGAAGGTTTGTGATGATAGTGTTTTAGTTGTATTTATATGTTGGACTATTTCCATCATCTAATATGAGTATTTAATGTCTTTAGAAAAATTTAACTTTATGTAAATATTCCAAATACACCTGGGTCTCATTTTACGTGATAGATAGGTTCCTCAGAAAACACGCACAAATGAAATCACACAAAAAAATAGATGTAACTTACATTGAAAAAGGGGGGATGCGGTCTGTGATTTTTCAAAATTCGCGTAAAAGCAAAGCACCAACGTAAAATTACTTTAAAATTCGCACAAAAAAATATAAGGAAATAAAATATGACTAATAAAAAATTTCAAATTTAAAAAAAATTGATACAAGACAAACTTTTTTTAACTATAATATTTAATTTTATTCAAAATAATATATTTTTATGCATAATTTACAGTACAGTAATTTACATTTTTTATACACGTTTTAATTATTATAGCTATTTGCCGAAAAACACGTTCGTTTGCAAACAACTAGCGCCAACTTCACACTCATGTTGTAACAGTGGTTTTCTGGTGACAACGTAATTAGTAATTAATCTTTGAGACGATGATTTTATTAATTGTTTATGAAACTAACAACTAAAAATTAAATTCTTATTTTTGTCTTTAATTTTCAATTCGGTTTAAAAATCAAATTTCACATTAATTTCAAGTCGCAGTAATTAATTTTTAAATTGTTAATTACAATTAAAAATCAGATTTTAATTTTTAATTGTCAAATTTAATTATGCCCACTGCTATTACTGACCTTTTAAAAATAAACTTGTGGACACTAAATGATTAATAATTGATTACGTTCTTTTTTAAAAAGCAAAAACAGAATGTGATTTAAAATGCAAAATTAACACGTACAATGTTTGAACAAATTTACATTATAATCTTGTAAAATTTAATGTGTGTATACATAAAATGTGGAAATTATGATTTTAATTTCATTATTGCATAAAATCTTACTATTATAAAGCACTGAAAATATTGAAATTACTAAGATGAAAGTCGAATTCCAATAATGTGCTATTACTTTCAATATAACGTAAGTGCGCGAAATTTATTATTTAAAGTAATAGCGCATTATCGGAGTTCATACACGTGGGTCTCCTTTTACATGGACTTATTTAACACACTTCCGGTGAAACACGAATCACGTAACTTCAAAATCGTGTTAAATAAGTCCGCGTAAAAAGAGACCCAGATGTACATTCAACTGTTAGTATTAGCACACAGCTTAGTATATGCACAATGTTTGACTCATTTCCAGAAGACTCTAAAGTCTCAGTCAAGGTAACAGTTGATTGCCAATGCCAGAAAATGCTAGGGATCTTCTGATTACAAATCCAGATTGCCATTTTGTATTTATTTATCTACTTACATTTGCAGATCACATTTAAATGAGGAAATATTACATGAATTAAAAGTGACCAATATTAAATGGAACATTGTTGGACTTTGAGAAAATAGTAGAAATGGTGAAGAGACAATTCTCTTGAAAAGCAGACATTTTTATGGAAGTATAAATATTGAAAACATAAGTGGATTGAGATTAATTGTAAATAAAAAGAGAAAGAAGAACATGAAGATTGATAGTCTGTCAAACAAAGTAGCAAGAAAGAAGTTCAAGTTAATGGAAGATACCAAACGAAGATAATTCAAGCTTTTCCACAAGTTCTAGAATTGATGATGATGCAAAATATTTTTTTATATAAATGTACAAAATGCTTTGAATCAGCCAAAGCAGCATTTCAAAATTGTTGTGGTCAGACTTTAATGCTAGAATTGAAAAACAATCAAAAAATAAAAGTACTATGAGTAAATTCAATAATGGTTATGAAATGAGAGAAGACACACACTGAAAATGCTGTAGGTAAATTTCAATATGATGGCTAAAGTAAGAGACAACACAGACTTGTGAAATTTACAGAAAATAAAAACTATATGATCAATTCTTGAGTATCAAAAGAAAGTTACAGCAGAATTAAATTGTATTTTAAATAGCATAAAATATATATTTCATAACTAATTATATTAATAGATTCAAGCAGGAATAATAATTGATTAATAAAATGTGAGACATATGAATGCAAAGCTAGACAGATAAAACTATTAATAAAGATAATGTTAACAGTGGCTATTCCTAGCCTTCAAAAAATTTGAGTTAAAACTTTCTAGTCATTTTAAAATATTGACAGACTTTGAAAATAGTTTAAATTTAATTGAAATAGAAAATGAGTGATATTCTATTAAGAATTATAGTAACGATACCTGGTATTTAAAAGTAACAATTTTCTAGTAATTTTTCAACTGAGACAAAATAAAATATGAAGAAAAGAAGGAATATGAAAAGATTTTTAAATGATCCATAAAAATTATTGAATATCTGGAGTGCTTTAAAATAGCATGAAAAAAAATTAAGAATGATATATGAAAATATAAATGGGAGTTAGCAAAAAAGTGAATAAAAATTTAAAGCAAAATCTTGATAACATATAGAAGAGCAATTTAAAGCCTTACATAGTTATAAAGAAAAAAATAAAGAAATTATTACAGTGTCTACATCTGAATTGCAAACATTTTAAAGAAAGAGTTGATCATGCTGTTAAATCTATAAAGAAGGAAAAAACTATAAAATGATGGAATTATTATTTATATTTAAAAACAGATGAAGAAAAAACATGTTGATGAAACTATATACAAAATGTCTAAATAATCAAGAAGTAAGAGAAGATTGAAATAATACAGTAATCACATTGATATTTAAAAAAGATGATTAAAAAAATTAAATATTACAAACCTATCCATTCTATACAAAATCTTTATCAAGATAATTACAACTTATCTACAGCAAACTCTGCATTTTAATCAAACAAAAGAACAAGTTGGATTTAAAAGTAGTTTTGACACTGTAGGTCATATTCATATATTGAGAGAAATTATAGAAAATATCAATATGTATAAATTGGCATTAAGCTTTGAAGTCATAGTTTATGAAAAGGCATTTGATATTAAAATGATTAAAGCATGGAATCAACATTGCCTTGCCATATTCTGAAAAATATCAAAATACAATAGCAGTGATTATATTACTTGGTAGTACTAAGAAGATTAATAGTGAGAAGGTTGTATGATAGAGTGATTTCACAGCAAAACTTTTTACAACAGTTTTATAAAAAGTATTTTATAGATTAAAATGGAAATCTAAGAGAGGAATAAAATGGAGACTAATTTATATATTATCTAGATTTTTCAGATAAGATGATTGTTTTTGCAAATAATACTTTAAATAATTCAGGAAGTGTTGCAAAAGTTCTCAAAAAAATGAGAAAGTAGTAGGATTAACAATAAATACTAAAAAGATTAAAATATTATTTAATGGATTTTCTCAGAAGCAAAAAATAAAGATTGGAAATCATGAATTAGAAAAAAATTAACAATTCTTGGCCATTTATTGATACAGATGAAAAAAACAACGGTTGGAATTAATCACAGAATTAAACTTGAATGAAATGCTTTTGGCAGAAATATTTTAATAGCAAAAGAAAATATCCTTATGGATTTTTAAACAAATAATTTTAATAGTGATGTTATATCATTTCATATTTATGAATATGAGACTTGGGCATTTAACAGAAAAGTATTACAGGGATTTCAGACCATTCAATGAAGTATGGATTATGTTGGAAGCAAGAAGTGATCAAAAGCAAAATATTTGCGTGAAAAGACAAACAGGCATTATTGATATAATTGAAAAAATTAAAAAATCTAAAATACAGCTGGGCAAACATACACAGTATTTTTGAAAGGGATGATAATAAATAAATGAATATCTTAAACTGGATACCAATAGTTTTAAAAGACCTAGAAAAAAGCCGTATATGAGATAATAGAATAAAATGAAAAAAAAAATGTTGATGTAACGTGGAAAAGGAAAATATGAATTAGTAAAACTGGATTAATTTTTGAAGAAACCTTTATCCTGTAGTCGATCAATAATGACTGAAAATAAGGATAGTGATGATTTGATGAAGACTGAAAGTGATTGCATTAACATGTTGGGAAATTAAGCTTCTTAGTAAAGCAAAATGGAAAAGAATTATAAATGAACTAATCTTTATAAAATATATATAAATAAATAAAAATTTGATTGTGAATCTCATATACGGAAATAATATATGATTAAATAAAATTAAAATGAGATATTAGATAAAATACAAAAGAGGTTGGGTGGAACTCTTTTCAAAGTTGCGTGTCATTTTGGTTTTTAATGAATCAATACAATAAAATGAGCTCATTTAAAAAATAAAATATAGTAAAATAACACTTCAATTTATGAGTGATAAAATTGTTAAAAGAGTATTTAGTTGGATTAATTAAGTGACGCATAAAATTCTACAGCAAGGGGAAAAAAATTGAAAAATTTATTTGGATATACTTTTATAAAAAATAAGATTAGAAATTAAGAATTTAATATCGATTACATCCAATGCTGCAGATTTACTTATATAAAAATAATTAGCATTTGAGCGTACACACTCTTTACAAAACTTGTTTTATTTTCGTTACATCACATTATCATCGTGCTTTATTTTCAACACTGATTTATTTTTAAAATCCACACAACGCTGCATTATTTTTCTTCTCGTTTTTTGACTAGTTGCCTATTTAGTCATTTTAAAAGATTTGAAAAATACTAAAAAAAATTATAAGAAACGTTTTCAATAATAAATTAAATTATATTTACTTTCAAAAATAATTTTAATCTACAAATTTCATCTTATTTTATATATTTTCGAGAACTGACAGAAAGTAATCAAAATTGTCCATATTTTTGAAGGAAAGATATATATATAATAAAAGAAAAAATAAATTATTTAATTTGTTAAATGTAAGGAAATATATATATTTTCTTTTTCAAATTTTTTTAATTTTCTACGTCAATTATTGAATACAGTATATATATAATATTATAAAATGAAGTTTGTAAATCACTAAAAAACATTTTTTAAAAATTAAATATGATTTATTAATTATTGAGATATTTTTTGAACTTGTTTTTTGTATATTTTTCTGAAGTAAAAATAACTATATATGTAAATAGTCAAAGCGTTAGGAGAAAAATATGCGTATTTAATTTAGAATAAATCAAGTTTTGAAAAAATATTGATGTTGATATTTTTATTCAAATAAAAATGAAGAATTCAATAACTGTGAAGAAGGTTGAATACTTTGATCATAAAAAAGGTAAAGAAATCAGTAGCGACTAAAAATAATTCAAACATTACAAATAATTGTCATCATTTCAACCATTCATAGATTTCTCCAAATTGAATCCAATTACTCTGATTTCCAGTTTCTCTTCTCAACAATATACCATCAAACATCTCATTCTACTCATTCATTCATCTCATATGTGATCACTTTTTGGGTTATTTACAATCTCTTCGATCCCATTTAAGACATCAACTATCCATCTATTATCATTTTTCTAACAATATGTTTAGCTCAGCTCCATTTGGGTGACTTAATTCTTTCAATAATGTTAATGATATATACTTAAATGAAATTAAAATACAAGATGTTCATTCTTTTATCCAATTATTTTGTTTTACATCATTTTCATAGTACATCTCACCACATTTGGCTGAGTGATCATACTGCTCTACTATTAATTGCCCTTGCCTAAGATCCATAAGTAAGAAACATTTTTTTTAAAAATACTAAGTATTTTTACCATAAGCACTCCATCCAAGTTTAATTTTATGATTAATTTCATACATTATATTTCCAAATCAGTTAACAATCTGACCAAGATATTTGTTTTTTTTTTTTTCTAATTTATGATTATTAATTTTTATTTTCGTCTGAGAAAATTTATTAAACATTATTTTAATCTTATTTTCATTTAATAATTTTTGCAACATTTTCTAAAGCATTATTTTCAAAATCAATCACATCTGCAAAATCTTGATGGTTTAAATAATTTCTATTTAATTTTAATTTCCATACTTTCCCATTTTAATTCACAAAATATTTTTTCTAGAGTTGGTGTAAAATGTTTTGGAAATATAGAATTACCCTGCCATACACCCTTTTCATGTTAACCTTAGTATTTCTTGTAATCTAATGCTGCTGTTGAATTTTGATAAATATTCTTCAGAATATATGTTGTTTTTATCTTTATATGACCTAAAGCTTTAATCATTATGGAAATCCAAAGCATAATGACAATTCATATTTTAATGGTATTTTTTATAATGTCTTTCAATTCTTGAATGTGATTGTTTTAAAACCTTTTTTTTTTTTTTTACTAAAATCCAAATTTTTCTCTAGACAATTTGTATTACTTAGGTAAAAAATTGTAAAACACTTCTAGAAGACTGATAGATCTGTAATTTCTTCTTTAACATCTTTATTATATATCAATATTACTATCAAGATCTTCCAATCATCTGATAAATCATTATCATTTGGCATATATATATATATATATATGTTGTAAGAGATGACTTACAACCAACCATCATGCCTATCCCAACTTTTCTCAATGTATGAATTCAGGCCAAGTGGTAGGCAAATAGTCTATTTTGAGAAATTAATTTATTATTTTTTTATATATACACCTTGAATGCAGACAAATTCGTTATATACACAAACACATTTAATATCACTAACAACTAAAATAATAATTAATTAACTGATAAGACAGAGATAATCAAAGGTCAAAATATATGAGGTCAAAATAGTTGCTAGGTGATCAGGTTTGAATAATGAAGATTAAGCAAAAAAGAAAAGTAATAATAATAATGTTTTTATGATGTTTTTTTTATTAGTTTATAACAATAGGTTTAAGATAGGATGAGAAAACAATCTTGTGATTTTTTTTTTTCACTTGTCTGGCTAACATCAAAACCATCAGAACATAAAGTAAAGTCTTTTATTTTTAAAAAAAAAACTGTTCGGTGTTTAAAAACAGTAAGAATATGAAATTTAAAACTTAATGTTTATATTTAAAAATTAATACAAAATCTTTATTATGTGGATAGAAGGAAAGTAGCAATTTAATCGTAGCTGTTAAAGTGACAAACTTCAATATATAATTAGCAGGAATGAACTAATGATTTAATTTGTTCTACAAGCTTGAATTTGTTGTTATGGAGATAAAGGAAAAGAAATGTGAAACTACTGGAAATTGATTGTTTCTTTAAGCTATTTTCCTGTATATATATATATTGAAGCCACAATATAAATAAGCTAAATTCCTGTATATATATATATTGAAGCCACAATATAAATAATAGTCATTGGTAAAGTAGTTATTACAATGTGTTTGGGGTAAGCTAATACCATGGTCATTCCAAAGTCAGCTTCAATGTCATAAAATTATCCATCAAAATGTCTATTTTACAAAGTGCTGGTGAATATCAATCCAATGGATTTATGCTATATATTCAGAAGAGATAATTGGTATGTGTTTGCTCTTAATCAAGTAGTATGAAACATAAATATCAACAGAGTTAGTGAACAAGAATGTTATGCATGGAGATTGGTATTTAAGTTTATAGACTCTTAACTGTGGACAAACGCTTGCTTTTCTCAGGATATATATAGATTTTTTTTTTGATTCATGTGATTTTTATTTTTTTGTTTTTATTATTTCTATTTGAAATTTCATGTAATATGATTTTTTTTTCTTTGTGTATTCAAGTTTCATCTTCAAATTCAGGCACCTGCATTTTAAAAGTGGGAGCAGTTATTTGATATGTATCGATATGTTGATATATAAAGGGAGAAAGGGATCATAGTCAATAAATATGTATAATTATTAATAAAAGTAAATTTACAGATCCCTCTGGAAATTCAACACTGCTTCATCAAAGTGACATCAAGTAAGGTTTTAATATAATCAGCATTAAGTGCAGACTCTAGAACAAACAAAATTATATTACTAATAAGTTTTTAATAATATCTACTTGTAATTGTTCTATTTCTGAGTGCACAATTAATCAACTTGATTAAATGGTCCTTTTCTTACTTTTCACTAATTATAATATGACTTATACACACATATAGATGTTCAACTTGATTTCAACTTAAATGGAAATTTACAGGCAATTTAATTAAAGCCTTCTTTGTGTCAGCTTAATGTTATTAAATAGATAGAGCCTTTTAAGAAACTCATATGCAATTAATAAGTAAATATATAATTATGTAGTAATGTTAACATTATTTACTTATACCTTCTATAGGAATTTTCTGATGTTCTAAGCATTATTATGTTTGTTAGAGTCTCTAATGATTTTCTAATTTACCAATGATGTAAATTTGGATGGATACGAACACTTGTCTAACAAGAGTTTAGTTGATTTTTTAAAATCAAATATTGCATTTTGAAATATCAAAAACTATCTATAGAACGCACATGCAAATAATACTAGCATTATTACACATTTATGTAGTATTTCATTAATTTTTTACACACACACACATATATAAAAATTTATATAACGTTACAATACTAACCAAAAAACAAAATTTTATTAAAATTCATCCACAACTATGGGTTCATCTATTAACAAATAGACCTTTTGAAGTTTTAAGCTGCTTAATGTCTATAATACAATTCAGTGTTCCCTTCTTGAAGACAGTCAACAGCCAGAAACTATTGTGAGGAATTGTTAAATACTATCATCTAGTATCTACTGATTGTTCACTCCATATCAATAAAGATAGAGTAAAATTGTATAGGTAAACTGATATGCAGACATACACTAATATTTTTATAAAAATAGTTTTTTTTTATTGTATTTTAAATTTTAATAAATGATAAAATAAAAAATAGATAAATATTAAAAAAATAACTATAAAAAATAAATTTTTAAATGTCAGTGAAAATGTACATTATATTTAATAAATAAAATGCATTATTATGAAAATATTATATAATTAAAAAATATTTAAATTAAATAAATAATAGAAATAATTAAAGTTAAATGTGTTATGCTGGAAGAGAATTTAAAACTATTAATGAAATTTTTTTATATATATTCTGTAAACCGGAATTTTTCTGCAAAAGAAATAATAAACTCTCTTACTCACACATACACACACGTATATTTACATGTTTTGATTAGTACCAGTTATAGTTTCCCATCATAACTGATTATTTTTAATTAAAAAGATGTATCCAAAGTCTTTAAGTAAAAATAAAAAAACTGGTAAATTCGTATTTCTTGAGTTGTATATTTGTTTTGGAGAGCAGTGGTTAGGCATTTGCAGACCAGCTTACGATTTAATTCATCATCACTGGTGTTAATTTATAAATGAATATGGCAATTCTATCATAAGAAGAAAAAAAAGTAAGAAACAAAAAGGTAAAAAGAGTTTTATAATGTCTATATAAATTAATCTTAATACTCATTTAGTTTGATTTTTTTGTGCAAAATAATTTTCTTTCTAAAAGATTTCAACACATCGCTATATTATATGTCTTCACTATGTTTTACTTTCAGCTACATTATACCAAATAAATAATTAATATTCCATCTCTTTAAAATTTGTCTGAATAATTTTTATCTAAGTAAACAAGATATGCTTCTCCCATAAAAACATGTTTAAGTTCACCATAAAGCAGAGGTCCCCAACCATAGACCCACGGGCACCATGGCACCCACAGACCATTTTACGTGTGCCCGCCACTATCCGATCACGATAAAAAATTATTTATCTGATACAAATAAATTTAATTTTTAAAATTTCTTATAAATTATTGTATTATATTGTAATCAAATTGTAGTGCATACTATACTTTTACAGCGTAAAAATATAAAAGTTAATTATATGTTAAAATTTTATTTTTGAAATAAATATTTTTTTGTACATTTTGTGTATTATTAACAATATCCAACTATAAATTTACATTGAAAAAATAAAATGTGCCCACCACCTGGCCGGTATTATAGAATGTGCTCTTAAGGTCAAAAAGGTTGGGGACCCCTGCCATAAAGTAATTTTTGTAAAAACTATAGTACTGTTCATTTATTTGACTCAACTGATCAAATTAAGATGTGCCCATGTAAAAGGAGATTTAATATTATTAGTTACAGCAAGGTGAAACTAGTTAATTGGTCTTATGATTTTGCCATCATTTTTTAATAATTTCAGTGATAATTTTTTATGACTTTTTAAATGAGTCATGTCTTGCTTCGACATGATAAATTTACAGAATAATAGTCTTTTATTAATCAATTGGAGTAATTATATTATTATGACAACTTATTTTTTAATTTATTAATATTAAAATCTGTGAAATATCTTAGCAAGTAAGCCTGCCTTTTTATGACCCCCCCCTCTAATAAATAATTGTTTATCCACATCTTAAATCTAATAAACAGTTAATGTACATAGTACTGAAGATTTCTTCTACCACTATCTAATAATGCATTTTAGTTTTTTGTACATTAATTGGCCAAAGTTCATATAGATTTTATTCAAAATAATAATATTCTAGATCATTTTATGAACTAGTAAGAATATCACAAATATCAGCACTGTAAATCTACAATCTAAGAAAATAGTTTTGTTTGGCTTTAAAACCTATATTGCATTCTCATGCCTGTTTTAGGAAGCTATATATAAATTGTTCTAAAGAAAAATGTTATAAAAATAGTGAATGCTTCTCTTTGTTTTATATTAATTATATTTTAAAAGTTTCAGATTATGTATTATGTGTAATATTTTTTTTCAATAGTGGAAGTTTGCCACAAATATTTTCAAATCAAATCATATATCCTGATCAAATTAGTACGCAAATGATACATTTGTTCACATTATGTTTTTACATTTATCTGGAAACAAAACAGTCTAAATTTATACTCAATCTTTGGTAAAGAATGACCAAATAATTTTATTGAAACTACTTTTTCTGTAATGAATAGCATCATATGACAAAATTTCACGAGTCTATATACATTTAAAACATTCCAAAAGTTTTGAGGCTAATTTATCATCATTAAAGATGATAAAACTTCCTAAGTATCTTATGAGGATCTGCAGTATTTCCATTTTTAATATTTCAAAGAATTCTTTTAACCTCATTATAAGATATCTTTGCCTAAGTATAAATGACTAAATAGCCTGAATACATTCTTAAAAATAATCATTATTCAAAAACGTAACCAAAATATTATATGATTTTGAAATATTGACATTATTATAAAAAGAATACTATCCAATGATTTATTAAGTTTATGACATTGCATTTTTAGGCTCATACAATTACTTTCAATTTCTAACAAAAATATTTAAAGTGACTATATTAAAAAATGATTATTGTTTTGTAGCAGCTTGAATCCACTACTCAATCCTAAATATTTTTATTAGTCATAAGTCATCTGCCATTAAATTTCTATATTTTTTATAAAGCTGTCATAATATTTTAATATTCCATCAAGTAAAGATTAGTCAAGCATTGTTAGCTGAGAGGTCAATGCAGCTTCCTTGCAAGCAAGCAGTTAGTTACGGACGGTTGTTGCGGGTTCATCTCCCGGCCGATGCTATGACATATGAAAAAAAAAGTAAAGATTATAACATGTTTTGCTTTAATCAAATTACAAATAATATAGTAATTACTAAAGAACAAGTCAACAAGATTCAGAGAACCCCAAAACATATTTGCCTGTAACCACAAAGTACTTTTTAAAACTTCCATTCCTGGTTAACATGAAAAGTTTGAATGGAATTTTTAATTATCTGCATAAATTTCAAACGAGTAACAATTGTTTTTAAAATTTATACTTTAAAGCTTTTTAATGCAGAAATCAAGATTATTAGAGTGCTATAATCTATGATATGACCATTTTTTTGCTCCATAAGTATTCATTTAATATTATCATTTTTTGTACCTATTGAATGCACACCTGCTCTTTTTTTAACATAATTACAGTGAAATTACTTTTCAACATTTTTTTTTCTAAACTAAATCATTCATAGTAATTTAATCATGTAATATTCACAAATTCAACATCAGTATGACATTTGAGCTCTCATAATCAGTACAATTATTTATAATATCGTTGGGACCTAATTTACATTTGCCATTAGCACATATATTAAAATCTCCAGGAAAAAAGTCACAACTTTTATTAGTTCTTATGGAAGAACATTATGTAATAAAGACTGAAAACATGTTTTTCTTTAAAAAAATTTTAAAATCTGAGAAGCATAAGCATTTACAGTTGTTCTCAGCTATCATTACACAGATGAATTTTTTATGCTATTAGCCACTTATTAATACATTTATCAATTCCAAAAGCAGAAGATATTAAATTAAACTTCACAATGAATTTTGATCAATGCATCTTCCTTTACTCAATGTCTACACTCTCTCTAAAAAAAACTCTACAATTATATTTAATTAAATCTTATTATTCTGGAAGCCAATGTCCATTAACAAGTATATTTAATTTATATCTGTCATATGTTCATGACTTTAAGAGTTTACATTTAAATAAAATTTGCATGTTTTATATATCTATATTTCTAAATAAACTCAATTGAAATACTTATGTTACTACTATTAATTTCCATTTCGCCACCATCATATATGGTGATTTAGATTTGATAAGACGGCTAACATCTACACTGCTTAATATTTGTGTATGTATGGTCAAGAGACAAAAACATCTTTAAAAAGATTGATCAAACAATACAATTATTTGAAGACAAAAAAGTCCAAACACAAATCCAGTTTTAAAATGACCCATTATTGGCAATAGTGGAACTCCCACTCATCTTAATCCTTTTCCACTTTCTGATTTCTCGATGCTGACAACTCTTAAATAAAACACATACACATATATTTATGCATGCTAAAGTAAGTATTTAAACTACAATTGCTCTAATTAAAGTAAGAAAATATTGTATAATATACAATTTCACTGTCACAATTATAGAAAAGGCTGATCAAAGAATTTGGAGAATATTTTTGATCAGGAACTATATCAATCTGAGTAACTGAAAACAATGAAATAAAAAATGATGAACAAAAAGAAAGAGGATTGAAATAAGATTAAAAAAGATCATAAAAAGAATACATAATCTTTGATGAATTAACATCTCACAAAAAAGTAAGAAATAGTATTGGTCTGATATTGCATTTTGATTATTCACACATTTCATTTTCTGTCAACTATAGATTCCAAGTTTATTTTTATGCATTCAGCAATGATCTAATAACTGGTTGGTAAGTAGTTATGTGACTATTCTTACTAAAGAGCAAAACAAGGTAGCACATTTAAAACTAATTCTGTTTAAAGAAATTGTTGCAAAGTCTTTTCCTTACAGTGGACTTCTTAAAAACCTTTACCCTATTAACTATATATATATATATATATATATATATATATATATATATATATATATATATATATATATATATATATATATATATATAATCAAATTATATTTTTGTCTCATAAATTGTTCACCTTAGTTCAATCCTATCACAACTATTCATCAACCCAGAAATCATATCAACTTCTCACACTATAGATATATTAGAAACTTATACTTTTTTAAGTAATCCATTTAACACATGTTACAATTTAACTTCATTTATGTATTATTTTTTAGAGATACTTAAGTTTAATTTCATATAATATGTATTTAAATATTTTTCAAACTTCTATTTCATCACAAATTACTGAAACATATATTCAGAGACTCGTAAAAAAGATAAATGATTCTCGAGATGTTTATTTTGTGCGGAACCAACAGTCACCAGTTGATCCAGATCACAATCTCTTACACATATTTTTATTATTTGTCCAGTATATATATAGGTAGCTAATTACTATAGTTTAATTAACAGGTTTCAAATTTTCTGCACTCATAACTTTGTTATAAACTACTTTATGGAAATATATTAATAACTTGTACTATTTATTAAGCTAGATATTATCTCTTCTCTGAATAATACTTCAATACTAACTTAATAACATTTCTGCAGTGTTATAGAGGTATCATATATATATATATATATGCATCTAAGTAGCATAGAAGCTGTAGGTGCAATATAGATACATAAATCCAGAAAAAATATGAGAATTGTTATTTGTTGTTCTTTTTTTTTTAAATGCAAATATAATGCATGCAAATTTCTAAGTTGGTTTCCTCATTGTTAAAAATGCTATTTAAACATTTACTTTAGAATAAAAAATATATAAAAATTAATAAAGAAAATATAATAAATGTTGTTCACAATTTTATTTCATAGTTGTAAATATGCAAAAAAGTTTTTTTTAAAAAAATATTATATAGTTTTGTTTATGCACTTAATTAAAAATTTCTTATTGTAATATAAATAGTCAAACAATTCTTTCTTTTTGATATATATCATAACAAATATTGAGAAAGATTTTAGTATACATTATATATAAAGTCACATGTTATTTCAGAAATATAATGGACAGATTGTCAACAATAATGAGGATCACATATTACAAGTCCCTTTTGTATACCAAATCTATTACAATAAAATCTAAATCAGCATTAATAAAAATACTATTTCTTAATTATATTCATGGTTTCAGAGAAATATATATATATATATTAGAGTCGTATATGCAGTGTGAGCAAAGTAATTAATCATTTGCGTGCAATTCAATACTTATTACAACATCAGCTATAATTCAGACAGTGGAAACACAGATTCCATCACCTTATGAAAACACATGGCTAATATATTATTTAAGAATAGATATATAAGTATTGAATTATTCACAAAATGCTAAGAATGTAATTTAATAATAAAATATTTTTTTAGTCTTGCGTTGTTAGCCGAGAGGTATCGCAGCTGCCATGCAAGAAAGTAGTTGGTTGCAGACGGTTGTGGGTTCGCGTCCCGGCCGATGCTATGACATATGAAAAAAAAAATAATAATAAAATATTTGATTAACAGAAGATTAATAATGATAATAGTTCATTCACATAGTAGTAATAAGTAGATTTTAAATATTATAAAAATTAAAAACAATATTATTTTTTGTAGGTATTTTATGAAACAAATTTCTACGTACTTTTATTATTAAAATTTAGAGAAAGTTTTTTATTGCATAAGAGTTCTTGTGTGGATTAATACAACTTGTTAATAAAATCATTAATGGCTACACTTTGTGATTTTTAGGCTTTTAAATGAAGATAATTTATTGAAGTTTAGGTTGATTAAAGCTGTCCATAAATTATATATTCTAAGTTTTGAAATTGTTAAATGCTGGAAGCATAATCTCAGTGAGTTTTTCCTGGCTAGGAATTTGTGCTTTAGAGAAACTATACGGGAAGAATATAATTATGCTTAGAATCAAATTCAATAAATAGGTTAATTATATCAGTTATGGTGTATAGATAACTTTTAATGCCAAGGATGGTATTATTACTAAATGATTGCATATTCTGAACAATTATAATACAATAAATGATTAAAAGTGAATGAAAAGCTTTTCTGGGCATTTTATATAGCCTAATCTATTATTGAAAAACCCATTTTCATCAACTTAAAATAAGATGATTGACTTGTTATCAAAAACCAATTTGTTGCATTTAATCTTTAATTAACTCAATTTGAAAACAATATTAATCACATTTACATTAACAAAAAAAATTACTCTTTTAAAACAAATCTTTTGCTTTTGTAATTTAATTCTAGGAATTAATTATTGTCTTAAAATAAGCAAAAAATATATAATTAAAAAAATATTTCAAAATTAATTAACTTGCCTAAATGAAATGTGTTTTTAAATTGACATAATGAATGCAAATGATAAATTTTAAATTAAATAAAAAAACTTTTCATTCTTTTATGATTATATTTAAAAGAAAAAAATATTAATTTCATTAAATGTAATAATAAAATATTTTTACAAAGTTCACATTTATGAATGTGTCAATTCGAAATTTTACAAAGGTAAAGAACTTTAATTGTTTAATACTTATAACAGATATTATCCTTCATTACAAAGGCACTAGAGCTTTTTTAACGCTTATTTCCAGTTATTACTTTATTATATCTTTAATAGAGATAGTTTTTATACTTCATTATGAACTTTCACTCAAAATTTTATTGACTTCTGGGTAATAAATAACTTTGTATTTCCTGTTGTGAATATTCACTTCATCAGCATTTTTGCTTTCATCAGGAGCAACTACTACTATCTTGCATAATAGGATTTTTAAACATCAATCAATGATATATTTTTATATGGTTATTCAGATGATACTTTGCAGATATACTTCATCCATATTATATTATTTCCATTCTATGCCTGGAAGATACCTTTGATGTCCATTCATTAGATTTTTAAATTATATAACACACATTATTATCTGCGGTCTCAGAAAAATATCAAACTAATTGACATTATTGTGGATTCAGAAGTTTTGTGACTGCAACTGTCATCTTTTCATACTTTCACATTCTTATTTTTAATGTATCTGGCAAATTATAAATACCGCAATAAGTTTTAAAAAAAAATACTTGAAATGTGATATATCTTATAAGTTATAAAAATATATTTTTTGATTTACACTATATATATTAAGTTTCTGTTTCCTCATTAACATTGGAATCACCATTTTTAAATATAGTGAGAACCCAATGACAGTATTCTTGCATCAAGAACTGTGAGTTTATAAGTTACCATATTGTTAATATGTATTTTTATGGTAATTTTGCAACATCACAAGCTGGGATCAGCATAAAGTAATAAAAGGTAGAATAATCAGAAATAAATTATCTATATTTACTATATTTGGATTCATGTATTATATATTCAGCCTGTATTCTGCCCATCCCTCTTCTATATATTTAAATGGACATATTAAGGTCCTATATAAGAGAGATCAGAGTGACTTAAAGTTAACATGGGTATGACAATAATATTGGCATCAAGAAGGGCTTTGAGCATTCCATCATCAGATTTTCAATGATATGGATGACTGAAGAGTTGGAGAGTGAAGAGGATTGAAGCCTGTCCATTAAAGTTTGTAGATTTGCTATTTTAATATAAACCAAGCATTGATTATATATGTGTGTGGGAGATGATGATCTGGACCAATTTATGAGTGATGGTCAGCTCAAAATACATATATTGGATATTATTTATGTTTCACATGTATGTGGTCATGTGTGTCAGTTATGTAAGATATAGTGAATGACTAAAGGGAGCTTGAAAATCTGTGTTTAAATCCCCTTTAATTACATCTGAAGAAATAGAAATTAGTATATGAAAAACCATGAATTATATATCTGATAAAATATTAAAAGATGTCCAGAAATTTAATCATATTGAAAATTGTCTTACGGAAAACTAGGTTAAACCTGGTAACTTCAATGAATATAAAATTTATCTAATATAGATGACTTTTGATGATGACTAAATAAACTCCAGTCATATCTAAATAAATGCAATGAAGATAAATATATAAATATAAAATCGTATCCCCACAAGTAGTTAAAATGGATAGAAACTAATCTCTATCATTCCTGAAGGTTTGTGATGAGTGTGTTCTAGCTGTATTTTTATATTGGACTATTTCCATCATCTAATATGTGTGTTGAATGTCTTTAGAAAAGTTTAATTTTATTTAAATATTCCAAATACATTCAACTGTTAGTAATACCACAGTAAACAGGTTAGTATATGAACCAACTGTTAAGAATATCAAACAGGTTAGTATATGTACAAACTGTTAGTAATATCACAGCAAACAAGTTAGTATATGAACCAACTGTTAGTAATATCACAGCAAACAGGTTAGTATATGCACAACATTTTGAGAGGTATAATTTCTTTCCTCTTCTTCAGGTGTTGCTGACCTGACCATTGACAGTATTAGCATGGGATTCAAGCCTGGGTTCTTAGATTTTTGATTATTGAATTTTACAGTAACACTCTCAATAATCAAGAATCTAAGGCACCGGGTTTGAATTCTATGCTAGTACTGTCACTGGTTAGGCCAGCAACACCTGAAGAAGAGGGTAGAAAAATACCTCTTGAAACATTGTGCATATACTAACCTGTTTGCTGTGATATTACTAACAGTTGGTGCATATACTAACCTGTTTGATGTGATATTACTAACAGTTGAATGTATTTGGAATATTTAAATAAAATTAAACTTTTCTAAAGACATTCAACACACATATTAGATGATGGAAATAGTCCAATATAAAAATACAGCTAATCTCTATCATGCATGAGAGTGGTGTAGTGAAAATTGCAGAAATATTATTCATTACTCAATAATCTCTAATCTAATGAATGTCTAATAAACATTATTATTATTAATATTATTATTATCATCATCATTATTATTATTATTATTATTATTATTATTATTAATATTATTATTATTATTATTATTATTATTATTATTATTATTATTATTATTATTATTATTATTATTATTATTATTATTATTATTATTATTAACAACTACCATATTGTAAACATATTAAATAAATTATCAGTAACATTAATAAAAAAATTAGTAATGTAATAAAATTTAAGGGTAATGAATAAAAAATAAAGAATATACTTAATATATTAAACAATAAATATATTGTAAATATAGAAAATTGTATAAATGATGCATATAAAATGAATAAAAACTATCAATTGGAGCAAAATACATTTGTTCATTTATCCAATTGTAGAGAATTTTTTTTACTCATTTTAATTTTGTTGATAATCTGACCTTCTATTCATTTGGAAATTTCATCAATTTTTCATACAACTATATTATTGGAAAGCAGAATTGATTCATTTTCTTCCATGCTTTTCCCACTAAACATGACTTCAACAGCATCTTTTATTGCTGAAAGTACTAATGATCCACCAATTGTGCGAGGCTTACTAGTTAGTACAATTAAAATGAGAAACCATATTTTTTGAAATATTTAATTCTTTCAGTTTATTTCCAAAAAATGAAGCAACTGATTCTTAAAGCTGCATGTTTTGTTTTGAAATGTTGAAGTAATTTGTTTGAATGCAAGCTCTCATTTGCAAGAATTTCACAGTAAATAACACAGTATGGGCATGAATTCTTTTGTCATCCCTCCATTTAAAATCTAAATTTTAAACAGTCAGGATCATATTTTCTTACTACTTTAGTTCGTTTTGATTGAAAACTTGTTGAAACATTTTCATCTTTTGTTTTTACTTTTTTAAATTTCATCAGCAAGTACTGTCTTTTGAGTTATTTTTCAATAACTTATGCTTTTGTCACATTTCTTTTGTGTCATTTGTTCATTACTATATAAATAAAAAAAAAATAAACCAAGTATTTAGTTTTTATTTGCAATTACAAATAATTGTTGTATTATTCAAACAATTAACATGCACCAATGAATCTAAAACTGATATTTTTGGCTGAGACATTATATCGTAGGATGATAAATTAAAGAAATACATTTATGTGCAAGATTTAAGAAGTTGGTTAATAACTGCACATATATATTCCTATGTAAGAGTAATAAACATAATCATCTTTGCCTTAAATTCTGACTTTTATTGCATTGTGGTCTCATCGCCACACACTTGAGGGAAAATGTGACCAATAATATATATGTAGAATGACTCTATGAAGGTCAACATTTACCACCATTGAGTACAGATTGTCATAATATTTTTTTAATGAACATTAAAATACTTTCATGTTTTATATTTAGTTCTATTCATCTAAAATCATCTTGTGACACACTGCTGGGTCATGACCCAGTTTGGGAATTTCTGCTATAGACTTTTCCTGTCAAAGTGAGAATGATAATGGAAGATTCAATCCAAAACATACAGTACAATACTGATATTGAAATTTTGTTATTATTAAAGATTAAAGTTAATTTATTTTGAACTTTAAAGACATAAACTTCTAAGTGTAAAACACAGCAAAGGGGAAAAAGTTAACAAAATGTAGATATTGTCTATCATTTTGAAAATACATGAGGTCACAAGTAACGACTTTCTAGAAATTCCATAATCAATTGAAGAAACAATTGTTCTAAATATAAAAATGAAATTAATAACATTTTTATTAGGTATATACATCTTGCATATTTTTCAGCTTTACACATCCAA
This sequence comes from Epiperipatus broadwayi, assembly GCA_028023455.1. NCBI lineage: Eukaryota > Metazoa > Onychophora > Udeonychophora > Euonychophora > Peripatidae > Epiperipatus > Epiperipatus broadwayi. The sequence goes on from JAQFVV010006702.1 coordinate 198,447, forward strand.
GAAAATTTTTACATTATGTGCTGATATTCAAAGGAAGTTATATAATAAGATTGTGGACATTATTAAAGTTGTTTCACCACTTTCAAAAATGATGTAAGTTTAAAAAATAAAAAAGATAAAAAAAGTAGCTGTAACAACAATTTAATTTGACGTCTAATAAAAATAAATCCTTACTAATGTTAAAGAAAATGATTAAGATGTTTTTTAGTGTGCTTTCAAATTATTATAAAACAGATTTTCTAATTGGAATATTTTAAAAAAAAAAAAAAAAAAAACAGCAGTTAAGAAAATTTTAAACCACATGTAAGTCTTCAGAGTAAAGTTTTGAATTCATATAAATTTCTTTATAAATTCATATTTTTTAATATCTTTATGCTTTAAAACATACATTTGTATAAATTACAATATTTATATTTAAATGATCACTATTTCATATGCTAATACATGCTGTTAATAAGAACACCAAATTCTCCATAATGCAGTGCCACCAAGTATGAACCTTCATAATCGATGCAGGAAGGTTTGTGCATAAAATCCCTATCTAGTTCCTACTCATCCAACATTCCTAGACTAGTTTCTAGCTTGTGCCTTTCATCAGTGAAAAGTCTTGGACTGAGAGCACTGCACCTAGATCTTAGGATCTAATACAATCATCCAGCATCCACTTTTTACCTATTTAGATAACTATAAAGCTAGGAAATGAAAACACCATAATGTTTCCAACCTGAGATCATTCACTTGAATAGTCATATAGATCTGAACTCAGTTCAGCATCTATACATTTTGATATCTTTGGTTTTTCAAATGCTTCAGTCACCATTATCCTATGGGCAGAATAGCTATAAAACCATCAAAACATCACATAAACATTTCATATGCAGATACATGCTGTTAATACGAGTACCAAACTCTCAATAAAGTAGTGATATCAAGTGCAACCCTTTGTAATCAATGGATGCAGGAAGGTTTGTGCATAAAATCCCTATCTAGTGCCTACCCATCCATCACCCCCAGATTAGTTTCTAGCTTGTGGCTTTCATCTGTGAGGAGCCTTAGATTGAGAGCATTGCACTGAGGTCTTAGGATCTAATGCACAGTCACCATTATCCTATGGGCTGGATAGCTATAAAACCATCAAAACATCATATGAACATTTCACATGCTGTTAATAAGGGTATTTATTAGCAGGTGTAAGCAGTTAAAATGGTGATTATGTGATGTTTTGGTAGTTTTATAGCTATCCTGCCTATAAAATAATGGCAACAGCATGTATAAGCATATGAAATGGTGATCATGTGATGTTTTGATGGTTTTACATCTATCCTGCTCACAGGATAATGGTAACTGTGGTTTCTGAAAAACCAAAAACCTCAAATTGCATAACTGCTGAACTGAGTTCAGATCTATATGACTATGCAAGTGAATGAGCTTGGGTTGGAAACATTATGGTGTTTTCATCTTCATCTCCTAACTTTTTAGTTAACCAAATAGGTAAAGGGTGGCTGATGGAGAGTAGCATTAGTTTGTAAGACCTTGGTGCAGTGCTCTCAATCCAAGGCTTTTTACTGATGAAAGCCACAAGCTAGAAACTGGTCTAGGAATGTTAAATAAGTAGGCACTAAATAGGAATTTTATGCATAAATCTTTCTGCATCCATTGATTACAAAGATTTGCACTTGATAGCCATACTGTATGGAAAGTTTGGTACTCTTATTAGATTATACATTGCTTTGGACCTTTTTTCATGACATTAAAGTTTCAATTTGCTTATTTATTGCTATAGCAGTAAACAAATGATGTAGAATTGATATAATGGTACCAATTGTTTCAGAAAATGATAAATTGATGAAGCCACAAAGCTAAAATTATCACCTTTTTTTGATTACTGCTGAGGATATGGGACCTTTCTTATAGAGTGTAATTTACAGACTTTCAGAACTGATGATAATAATCTGAAGTAGTTTTGAGAATAGCAGATTTAATTTAGGTACAATATCTAGCTACTCATCTAGATATCAATTTGTAAGATGGGTAAAATCTTGACATAGTATCATTATTTCTAAAATATTTTGGATTCATTATAAATTCATTTACCATCAACTTTTTTGTTGGATTCAAGTAATGATGATAAATGAGAGTATCACTTTTTATATACCAAGTATAAAATAAAATTACATATGAGACCTTTTTCGAGGCTAAAGCCTCATAAAGAGTCATACTAATTAAAAAATAAAATAGAACACATTATTCATTAGGATTTACAATTGCTGACTGTTTTAGCAGATTTTGTTTCTCATTTTACTCATTATCTAAGAATAAATAGATGATCACTTATTGAACAACAATTAGGTGATTAACTTAGTTGGCTGTGGGATTGTTTCTACAAAAAAAAAAAAAAACTAAGCTTGCTTAGAATCTGTTCTATATCTTAACTCCAGGTTTTTGGCAAGTAGAAGAATGTTATGAAATCCCTACTTGTACTATAGTATTCTTCATGAAATGCACGTGTTATACCTATGTAAAGATAAAGTTTAAATTATGGTGGTGAATTATCTGAAATGCTACCACATTGGAAATAATTTGAATTTAAAAATTATGATACTTGATATATTTTATATACTTGATATTTTCATAGCATGTATCAATCTTTTCAGTTAAAAACCACTAAACATCGGATGATCACCATTGGATGAGTAGGCACTAGATAGGAATTTTATGCACAAACCTTCTCGCATCCATTGATAATTCTAGCTTTCACTGGTGGCGCTACTGTAAGAAGAGTTTAGTATCTGTGTGTCTTTACGGTTAACTCAAATCAAATTAAAGTAGATCAAAATTTTTGCTTGAGGATAATTGTTCACAATTAATCATTTGAACTAGTGACCCTAAATGAAATTTGTAATGAAAAAGCAATTAATTAATCACATCTTAGTTTCTACTTTGCTTCTGATAAAGTAAGGCAATAATGCAAAGACTTTTAAAAATAAAATTTATTATTAATAATATATATATATGTTTATCTGAAAGTTTAAGATAGTGGTATTTTAATTACAATTATACAATGAACTATTTTTATTATTTAAATGTTCTTGGAAAAAATCAAACTTTATATAAACTTTTCAAATACATTCAACTGTTAATAGTAGCATACAGGTTATTATATAAAACCACATTACATGGGATATTATTTCCCTCTCTTCTTCAGGTGTTCTAATCTTCCTGATTTTACACTTTTTTTTAGCGCAAAGTTAGTGGGTTGTTTCCAAACATTATTAATCATAATGGTATATTGACATTTATATTAACCATATTAACTCAGTTCCAAACGCTTCAGATTGGCCCATACATATAGCTTGGATGAAAAGATAGAATGATCAATTCTATCTTTTAAAAAGGCTTTATCTTCTGTTTGGAAAGGAGAGTATTCATTATAAATAACATTCCATCTGTAATGCGCATGTGCTGTGTGCCGTGATGTAAGCTATGTTATTATTACAATTAACCATTTAAATAAATAAATATCAATAACGTTATTAATAAAATTCCCTCCTCCCTAATTAATATAATAAATTAAAACAGTAAATTATCTTACAGATAAAATAAGTTTTATATTAAAATAATAACCAATCACATGCATATTTATTTGTAAATGTACATTCAGTAAAATTACAATTACTTTACTGGGTTTAAATTATTAAGCATTCAATTTAAATTTTATAATGCACTTTATTCGATGTTGATTTTCAGTGAAATAACATTTATACTTCCTTATACATCTTTTTTACTGAATAAGTGAATCTAGTATTAAAAAAAAGTTAAAATCATCAATGAAAATAGTTCTTAAGTATTTAATAATATTACATCCTTTTGAATTAGATTATAACCAGACTTTTAATATGTATAAATAATATATACTCTATGATGTTGCTAAGTATATATATATGTAAGAAAATACCCCAGTGCATATTGCTAGCTAAAATTCAAATACAAAAATATTCAAATGCCCCTCCCAAATGTTATGTTTTTTCAGCAATGCTCTTTATGAATAAATAAAAAGTATAAATTTTATATTTATTTACAGAGAGTACTGCTGAAAAAACAAAAGATTTGGATGGGTGGTTTGAACATTTTTTAAAAGATAGATAATGTTTTGTTAAGAATCAGCCATCAATTTATATTTATAGACTAATAACATCAGAACTTTGACAGCAATAGATTTTATCAAATAAATATAACAAATAACACAATCGTAATCTCATGAGATATTCAGTATACATTTTAAATAATTAATATTTGACATGCATACAATAGATAGTTTTTCTAATAAAAATAATATTCTTGAAGAAATAAAAATTTAAAAAAGTAAATTAAACCTAATATATATTAATAACATAGGGTTTATGTAAGTGTTGCATTGTCAATGGTATAGAATTGGTTTCAATAATTATAATAGCCATGTAGTTATTAAATAATAAAATATATTTTAGAATTCATGTGTGTGATTCTATGTTATCATATTATATAATAAAAGTTTAGAATTGTTTTAAAACAAGTACATGTGTTAGGAAGATTTTTTGGCAGATTTAATACTGATTGCTTTCCGTTAGAACAAATGTTTATTGTAGACATATTAAAATGATGTGAAAATTATTATATATATATATCATTAAATATGAAAAAATAATACAAATATAGTACATATAAATGTCTTAAACATACAGATAAATGAATAAATCCATATAATTCATGTAGTTAGGTCATAAATTAATCTTTAACTTAGTTTAAAGTTGATATCTAAGCAGAAAATTAACTATTTATAGTTTAATAGAAATGATTAGTAAATAATTAATATTCATCATTCACAATGACATTCAAATAAATGCATTTAAGTGAAATTGCACTTGTAAACTGCATTATAATTGTTTGCCATGGAAAAATACTAAACTGTGATGATGAATATACGTGTGGGCAAGGATCTAGATCAACTGATAAATGTCAATTTTGCCAGAAATGGATCTTAGGGGTGGTTTATCATTATCCAATCTTTTAAGAACTATGTTAAATTTAAAAGTTTCATTGCATAGGTAAAATAATACTTATATACATTAGAAATTATGTTTGATTGAAGAAATATGTATTTCAAGAAAATATCATACACCCAACAGCATAAAAGAAATATCACATGATCACCATTTCTTATGCTTGCACAAGCTGTTAAAACAGGAAAAACTCTCCATACAGTAGTGCCACTCAGTGCAAGCCAGAGTAATCAATGGATGCCAGAAGGCTTGTGAATAAAATTACTATCTAGTGCCTACTCATCCAATATCCCGACTATTTTCTAGCTTTAGGCTTTCATCAATGAGGAGCCATTGATTACTCGGGCTTGCACTGAGTGACACTACTGTATGGAGAGTTTTGCCTGTCGTAAAAGAAATAACTTCAACAATAAAAATATGTGATCACTAATTGATCTGAATGTCTATTCTATATTAATGTATTAACTTAAAATTAATGTCTTTATATGGATTATTTTTTAACAAGATACTTTCTTATATTGAAATATATATTTAATTGATAAATGACTTATTAAATATTTAATGACTTATATATGGAATAGTTTCAGAACGGGCAAAATAATTACATTTTAATCAGTTTAAGTTATTTTATTGATAACAGTAATACATTTAGGAATTTTATCAAAAAATCATTTTTATCATGCTTTTGGTAAATGTATAAATTAATTGGATAGTAATTTATATTTATTGATTGACAAATAATCATGTTATATACTGCATATCTTTGATTTAAATAACATTTAATTTGTGCTTATTTAAAAAAAAAAAAAAAACATTTCCTTCAAAGTATTTTAAAAAGTCCATTTTTTTCTTGTATTTAAATAGTTATATGAATACAAACATGTAATAACAATAATCATGAAAAGAGCTATGCTACTTAGCAATTTGTTACTATTAATGACATTTCAGTTGGTCTGTAATCGTTTTTCTTAGAATGATATTATTAAATTATATATTTAATCTGAAAGGTATGAACTATATGAGTGAAAAATAGATTTGTTTTAAATTAAAATTAGTACCTACATTTTAGACCTGATACCTGTGTTTGTGATGAGAGAATGGAATATCTTTCACCATTGGGGGGAAGGAGGGTGTTTGAGATGGCAGAATACCATAGTTGTGATTTTTTTTTCATATGTCATAGCATCGGCCGGGACATGAACCCACACCCGTCTGCAACCAACTACTTGCATGCAAGGCAGGTGTGATGACCTCTCGGCTAACAATGCTTGACTAGTTGGGATTATTTAATATGGCATTTCCTCCTTTCACAGGACAAAGTATGGCATTCTCTCATTGCAATCATGGGCAGCAGGACTAATATGCAAATACTCTAAAATTTAATATTGAATTTTAAATTTTCAAAATTAATCAATTTATGCCAATAATAACTATTACTTATTGAAAATAATAATAAATTGAATTGAAAACTGAAGAATTGACAAACAAAATGAAATAAAAAAATCAATATTGTTTGATTAATTAAATTTTTTATGTATCTGGTTCATACAGTTCTAAAATTTGAAATTATTATATGTTCTTTCATGATTAGTTAAATGAATTCCATGATGTCATTTCAAATGTTAATTTATATTTGTGTTTTTATTGTAATAACTTTTGAAGTAATTTCTTAATTATTAAGTCAGAATTTTTTTTTGATTTTTTTTTTGTAATTTTAAAATATCTTTAATAAATTTATTTAGTGAAATGTTTTTTTTTCTTCAAAATTCTTATATATATATATGCTTTTATATATTTTCTAATTTAATTTAACAATGGATGATTAGACTTAATTTAATAATATGAGATGTTTGATTTTTACTTCACTAAGGTGTTAATTAAATTATTTGATGAAATTTATTTAAATTATTCATTGTAATTAAGCTTATATATATATATTTGGAAAATCTAAATTATTATTTTTTTTATTTGTGAATTTGTACGTATTTTTGGAATATTTTTGGATTTTAAGGTGCTATTAGAAATGATTATAATTCAAAAATATTTCATAGGTATAGATTAAAATATACATAAAGAATACATATTTATCTTAGAGAATGATAAAATGTGTAATCCTTATTATATAAAGAGAGAGAAATAGTAATTTTTTTTTGTGCTAATATTGATTATAAATTACACTGTATGCAAAGTTATTAATAAGAAAAAGACAACTCAAAATGTAATTTTAAGTAGAAGTTTATGCATTATTGCTTTTTCTTTTATTAAGAAAACATTTAGCTTCCATAAAATTTTTTACTCAAATAGAAAATACATTGGTATAAACATAAAAAAATGTTCAACATTGGCTAAGTGTATACATATCTCCAACAGAGAAACATGTTTTAGTAAATAGCATAGCAATAACTAACTATTGTTTTGATAAAACTATTTCTGGAAAACTAATAATAAAATAATAACGGATCTGTTTTAAAATTATTATTAATTCTCAAAAGTTAATGCTAACATTTGTTACAAACTAAAATATAAAAAACTATTTTTTCTCTCAATCTTAAACATTTATTATATAAATGTACACATCACGTGTATAATATAAATGTACACATCACGTGTAACAGTTTTATGCTATCTTTAATTGTTTCATTAAGTAAAATAAATAAGATTTTGGATCCAAAGCCATGTAAAATTTTTTAAATTGATGTCAAATTGGGATATGATCAAGTATCCTGTATCAAAAATAATTGTGAAAAAGTATTTCATTGCTATCATTTATATTTAATTTACATCATCAATAATAGAATAAATAAGATTGAGAATCTTAGTTATTAAAGATCTCTTATGTAAAAACATAATCAAATTTTTGCTAAAAAAAATTTTATAACATTTTTAAGCATTGATAAGATTTTTAATCATCTACAGAATCAGATTACCATTGTTTTTATTCAATGCTTAATAAAAATTATCAAAATGATCCAAATATTAATATATTTACAGGTGTCAGACAAAAAATAAAAATACTTCTCATATTAGATCTAGATATATTTTACATCATATAATAAAAAATCATATTCATAGTGCAAAAACATTAAATAGATTGAATGGAATGTAAGACTGAAATTTAATATCAATTTTATGAGCCTATAAAAAAATATCAGGATTTTCAGAGTTTATGAAAGCCAAATTGATGATGATTAATTATTAGAAGCACTGGTATCCAAAATTACAAAACTATTCAATATCTTAAACAAAGCAAAACTCTCTCCATTCAGTAGTGCCACCCTGTGCCAAACAGAGTAATCAATGGATGCCAGAAGGCTTGTGCATAAAATCCCTATCTAATGCCTACTCATCCAATATTCCCAGACTAGTTTCTGGCTTGTGGCCATCATCAGTGAGAAGCCTTGGATCTGAGAGCACTGCACCTAGATCTTAGGATCTAATGCAACCCTCCAGCAACCATCTTTTATCTCCACTTAACTACAAAACCATGAGAATGAAATTGAAAACACAACTACTGTATGGAGAGTTTTGCCTTGTTTAATAACAATTATGTGCTAGTATGAGATAGTGATCATGTGATGTTTAGTGGTTTATTCAATATCTTTGACTAATCGCATCAAAAGTGATGGCTATAGTCATTAAAGCTAGAAAAATTGAGCCTGTTAAAATCTATTATAATCTGAAATAATTAAATGATTTATTGCTTTGAAAAGTTCAAGTAATGAAATGGTAGAATTTGATCATGAACTTCAAATACTGACTTTTATTATTGCATCAGACCATGCTAGCATTTGAAATCAGTGCTTAGTAGCAAGATCACTAGAATATTACATAAGATTATAGCCAAAAATTAGATCAAAAGAAATCATTTCAAAGATTTATGCATATCTAAACACATTCTCATATTTCATGAAATACTGTGTTTCTTCTTCTATAAAAAATGCTTTAACTATGAGTAAAATAATGATAATTTTCCACATACTTTTTTCATGAAAAATAGCTTAATATTTTTTATAAACTTTATGAGTATTATATTGTTTTATTATAAGTATAATATAAATACTTTTATATACAAATTGTGAGTTTAGATCAGCGTTGTTAAACTGTGGATCGTGACTCTATTTGGGGTCACAATGCAAAAAGTTGGTGTCATGAAAATTTAATCCAGTTTCATGAATTTAAAGAAATATTAGTCACAATCCCTTCATTATCTTTAATTTAATATATTATGTTTTCTGTACAGAACAATTATAAAATCATAAGGTTGGCCAAGTTGAGCTGTAAATTATATTATAACGTTTTCCGTTTTGCTAGGCCTCTACATGCTAATATAAACTGCACATGAGTTGATCAAACTATGTCAAAAAAGAAGAAAGTTATATTTCTATTCTAAAAACATAGCTATATTTCCTGATCAACTCGGCCCATTAATTGTTGAGAATTGTGCTATTGACGAAATCAGCTTTTAATTTATTTAATCTGGGTGCCAGAATTCCTAAGAATTCGCTGAAATCATCATATAACATCTCGCAAATAAAAAAAATGCTTTTAAACTAATCGGTATTACATCATACCGTAACGAGAATTATTTTTTTAAGATTATTATTCCTGGGCTTGTTTAAACATATTGGCAAGGTAAATTCCATTTTAAATCTTATTAAACTAATAATAAATTTAATACTAAAAAAATAATAACTATTATTAATAACGGACAAATGAAAATTGATATTAGAAATATTTTTATTATTATAACAGATTAAAAATCTGTTTAAGTTAAAATGAGAATTCCTAATCAAGTAAATCAGAGAGAGAACACATATTAATTCAAATATGATGCAATCAATAAAATAAAATAATTAATTAAAAAGTTCTGGTATAAACAAAAGTCTCTTGTACAGAAAAATGAAAGTCTCTATCGGGATTATTTTAAGACTTGTTTGCAAACGCTTAATTTTGACACAATCAGGAATAAGTAGTCTTAACTTACCGGTAAGTTTTGTGAATTCACAAAGGTTGTAGATAACTATGCATAGTTTTTCGGGGTTGAATTGAGCTCATGGCCTTTGATTATTAGTTGATCTTGGTGCTGGTTCCATAGGCTAGTCGCGTAAGCTTCTCTGGTGTCCATCGGTAATGATGTCAGCTAAAGCTCCAGTCTACTCTCGTATGAATAACTTTTTCATCGTAGAGTGGTCTGGATTCTCTAATCCAAAACCAACCAAAAGAATATCAGCTAAACCAAGACGTTCCTCCAACCGAATCCCTCCTTTTTATACTAGAGGTCCAGTTTTCAGACTCTGCGCATATCTTTTGTTTGTCAAAATATACGTTGATAATCTTATATATTCTTTATAAAATTTATGTTACAAAGTCTTTATTTTTTTCAGCATAATTCTGCCATCTTTAATTAGTTGAAATATTTTTACTTTCTCTTATCTAGATTGGTAATTTGTGTCTTTTGTTCTCTCCAATTCTAACTTTTATTTCTAATTACATAAAAAAAAATGAAAGAATAATTTAACTTTCATTGTACATTATTTTTTTTTAAAAAAAAAATTAGTCAAAAAAAAATCTAAATTTACTTTTATTTTTTTAGCTTTTACCAAATGCCAATATATTTGCAATGTATATAAATAAACGTTACAATACCACCAGTGCCAGGAGATGAGAATAAAATAGGGGTTTACACTAATTTTATTCTTAAGTTTTTTAAATTCATATTCGTGTTGTTTTTTTTTTTGTAGCAGTAGCGTGCTGATATGTCATGTAGACTCATTCAACAAACGACGTTCGGCTTTATCGCCCACTTTTAGGTCTAACATGGCGGGAATGGAAAATATTTCACATTCATCTGTGTCCTTTCCGCTTTAATGTAATATTAAAGATAAGAAGCCCAAGTTATAAGCACTAACAAGCGTTGCTCATCGTTTTGAGTCTTACAGGCTCGTGGCGACTTGGTCCGCCTTCCCCTTTATTGGGATCCCTGCTAGAAATAGTCTGATGGGCATATAAAGGTGGTCTTATGTTAATATAATGCATACTAGGAATCAGGGCTATGTTTTTCTTCTCTTCAGTAACCACCTACCCGGTCAAATACTTGTGACTAATGTCTACATTAGCCACGATCGTGTTTTATTTTAGACATATCAAAAAAAATATACATACATTTTTTTCTTTCTGGAAGTCATATTAAAAAAAAATTTTTTTATATTTTAATAATCAGGGTCTAATTAGTTAGTTAGTTTTTATAATTTTTTTTTTTAAAATTACTATTTATTTTCCGGCTATGAGTTTCTTTGGGTCATCGTTGTAACATTCTTTATCATTACAACTTATCTCAGGTTGTAGTTGTTAAATCGAAGCCCAAGTTGGGTCGCCATTATAACGTTTTCCATTTTGCTAGGCCTCTACACACTAATATAAACTGTGCGTGAGTTGATCAAGCTATGTCAAAAAAGAAGAAAGTTATATTTCTATTCTAAAAACATAGCTATATTTCCTGATCAACTCGGCCCATTAATTGTTGAGAATTGTGCTATTGACAAAATCAGCTTTTAATTTATTTAATCTGGGCACCAGAATTCCTAAAAATTCGCTGAAATCGTCATATAACATCTCACAAATAAAAAAATGCTTTTAAACTAATCGGTATTACATCATACCGTAACGAGAATTATTTTTTAAGATTATTATTTTTGGGCTTGTTTAAACATATTGGCAAGGTAAATTCCATTTTAAATCTTATTAAACTAATAATAAATTTAATACTAAAAAAATAATAACTATTATTAATAACAGACAAATGAAAATTGATATTAGAAATATTTTTATTATTATAACAGATTAAAAATCTGTTTAAGTTAAAATGAGAATTCCTAATCAAGTAAATCAGAGAGAGAACACATATTAATTCAAATATGACGCAATCAATAAAATAAAATAATTAATTAAAAAGTTCTGGAATAAACAAAAGTCTCTTGTACAGAAAAATGAAAGTCTCAATTGGGATTATTTTAAGACTTGTTTGCAAACACTTAATTTTGACACAATCAGGAATAAGTAGTCTTAACTTACCGGTAAGTTTTGTGAATTCACGAAGGTTGTAGATAACTATGCATAGTTTTTCGGGGTTGAATTGAGCTCACGGCCTTTGATTATTAGGTGATCTTGGTGCTGGTTCCATAGGCTAGTCGTGTAAGCTTCTCTGGTGTCCATCGGTAATGATGTCAGCTAAAGCTCCGGTCTACTCTCATAAGAATAACTTTTTCATCGTAGAGTGGTCTGGATTCTCTAATCCAAAACCAACCAAAAGAATATCAGCTAAACCAAGACGTTCCTCCAACCGAATCCCTCCTTTTTATACTAGAGGTCCAGTTGGAAGTCTCTGCGCATATCTTTTGTTTGTCAAAATATACGTTGATAATCTTATATATTCTTTATAAAATTTATGTTACAAAGTCTTTATTTTTTTCAGCATAATTCTGCCATCTTTAATTAGTTGAAATATTTTTACTTTCTCTTATCTAGATTGGTAATTTGTGTCTTTTGTTCTCTCCAATTCTAACTTTTATTTCTAATTACATAAAAAAAAATGGAAGAATAATTTAACTTTCATTGTACGTTTTTTTTTTTAAAAAAAAAATTAGTCAAAAAAAAATCTAAATTTACTTTTATTTTTTTAGCTTTTACCAAATGCCAATATATTTGCAATGTATATAAATAAACGTTACAATATATATATTGAAAAGTAACACTAAATGCATAATAGTGGTGTCACATTGCAATTTCAGCATATAAGTTATTTCAGAATAAAAATATATGCTGCAGTGGTGAGAATAAGGTTGGCACCACTGTGATTATATAATGCATTTTCAGTCAAATTATTTGTTTCGGTTTCATTTCAACAAGTGTCCACATTGCAAGAACAATACAATATTATATTTTATTGTTTTACTTTGACCAAGGTTAGTATTTATTTGAATAAATATTATGAAAGATGTTATTTTTTATATATAAAAATACTTGTATACTTTTTTTCTCACTTTTTTATTCAAAATTTATCATCCTATTACTCATTATAAACAATTTTTTTTTTTTTTTTGAAACTTATTGTCATTTATTTACTAACAAGTAAAACATATTCCTATTTTTTAAACTTAACAGATAATTTATTGATATTTTTTAAATATTAAAAAATAAAACATACATGGATATTAAAAAATAGAACATACGGGAGTAAATATGCTTTGCATAATTAAACAAAAAAAAAACAGCTGCCACTTGATGTCTCTGCTAACTAATAAGTACTGTTATTTTATTTATATTTAAGGATAAAATACTTTTTACCCACGGATAAATGGATGAACTTGAGAAACAAAGGTAATGATGCAGATTGCAATGCTAAAAAAGTCTCTTCAAGCAAGATCTCATAATCAGAAAGAGTCATCTAAGATGCGAAAAAAAATATGATGAGATATTTCTTCAATTTGGCTTTACTTTCAACAACTGTAATGGTAATGAACAACCTCTTTGTTTAATTTGCAATAATGTTTTGTCTATGAAGAGTATGAAACCATCAAAATTAAAAAGGCATTTTGAATCCAAGCATCCTTCATATGTCAATAAACCAAAAGAATATTTTGAATGACTGTTAAGAACTTCAAATAAAGAAAAACAATATTTTGAGAAATTTATAACTGTTAATGAAAAATATTTACTTGCATCATATGAAGTTTCATATCTGATTGCTAAAAATAAAAAGCCATAGACCATTGGAGAAAAACTTATATTATCTGCTGCTATTAAAATGGTAGAAATACTTTATGAAAGTAAATATGGTGATGAAATTTGGAAAATTTCTTTGTCAAATGACACTGTCACTAATAGAATTTTTGAAATTAGCAATGAATCAATTTGAGCAATTTATTACTAGACTTGAAGAAAACCCAATATTTACAATTCAGTTGGACGAAACAACTGATATTTCAAAAATAGCTCAATTATTAGTATATGTCAGATACATTTATAAAGAAAATATTGAGGTAGAACTGTTATTTTGTCATTCTTTGGAAGAATATACAAAAAGGAAAGTCATATATAATAAAGTAGACAAATTTGTAAAACTGAAGGTTAAAAATGGAAAAATTATTTTGGAGTATGCACAGATGGTCCAAAAGCAATGACTAGTGAAAATATTGTTTTTAAATCATTTGTTAAAGCTTTTGGTAATAATCATGTAACTTTTAAACACTACTTGATCCATCAAGAAGGCCCTTGAAGCAAAAAAATTAGCAATGGAATTGAACGATGTACTTCAGGATGCTGTCAAAATTATACTTTATTAAAAACCATACCCTTAACAGCCATTTATTTACAAATCTTTGTAAAGATATGGACTCTGAATACAAAATTTATTATTACATGCAGAAGTAAGATGGATGTCAAGAGGACAAAGTTTAAGAAGATTATTGTATTAAAAGAAGAAATTATTGTATTTTTAACCAAACAAAAATCTGATCTTGCTGCTCTTTTTCAAAATCACTTATGGCTATCAAAGCTCTGCTATTTGTCTGATATTTTTGAGAAGCTAAATGATCTTAACTTTTCTCTTCAAGAAAAAATAGCAATATTTTTACTTCGAATGATAAAATTAAAGGTTTTATTAAAAAGATCAACATTGGGAAGAATAGGGTGGAAAATGATTCGTTGGAAATGTTTTTGACTATAGCCAATTACATAAATGAAAAAAAAAAAAAAATTGTAAAACTTTAATTGCAAAAATTATTATAGATCACTTAAAAACTCTAGAAACACAGCTTTGCAAATACTTTATATCGAATTTAGATTTCAAAAAGTTATCTTGGATTCAACGACTATTTTTGATTGACATTAATGAGATTAATCACCTGACATATAAAGCCTAAGAGGAATTTGCTGAGCTATCGAGTGACTCAAACTTAAAACTTGACATTCCACAAAAATCTTTGACTGAATTCTGGATCGGAGCTAGGACTGAATTTCCCACAATTTCTGAAATGGCATCCAAATATCGTTCAACGGTGAAAAACGTTGAAGACGCTTTAGGTCCAGCAGCATCAAATATTTCACCAAGATTTAATTTGTTATGCAGCAAAAAACAAGCACATCCGTCTCATTAAAACGTAATTTTCTTTCATTAATTTTTGTATACTTAAAACAAATCCTAAAACTAATTATTCTCATGTTTATATTGTTTATCAGAGAAATAAATTATTTATGAGAATATTTCTTTCTTTATCTATTTTATATTTAATATCTGAGATCGCGAAAAAATCTCGATAATAAAAGGGATCATGAATGAAAAAAGTTTAAGAAGCGCTGCTTTTCTTGTTACAGTATTTATTTTTATATTTTCCTCAAAACGTTTTTTACATTTTTGTTACATGTTCATTATTAACTTTTGAAATACAAAATTCTACTTAAAAAATATTTATTTTATAATTAAATTACATCGAGAATGTTTTGGCAATTTTTTATTTTTAAAAAAATAATATTTGTTTTTAATACGTGCACTTTCTACTTTTAGAAAGATCAAAGTTCAAAACCGAGTCAAATTACAAAGATTGATTTTATAATACAAATATATAAATAACCCGAAAAAGAAACAAATGTTAAAAATTATTCTATTTCACAATGGTATAAAAATTTTCTTATTAACATTTTAATATTTTCTATATTTCTTCTGCACACAAACACAAATATATCTAAAATAGAAAACAAAGTTTAATGAAGCTACTCCTTATCAATTTGGGACTTGTCTCTTTATATACATCTCCATTTTTCTGTATTATTTTCATAAATTTAATTATGAACAAATTCTTTTCTGATCTACATTAGATTATAGAAATAAGTTGCATAAAACAGTGAATATTTTAAACAAAAGCAAAACTCTCCATACAGTAGTGCCATCCTGTGCCAACCAGAGTAATCAATGGATGCCAGAAGGCTTGTGCATAAAATCCCTATCTAGTGCCTACTGATCCAATATCCCCAGACTAGTTTCTGGTTTGTGGCCATCATAAGTGAGGAGCCTTGGACCTGAGAGCACTGCACCTAGATTCCTCCAGCAGCCACCTTTCAACTCTACTATATTACAAAACTATGAGAATGAAATTTGAAAACACAATAATATTTTCAATCTAAGCTCAATAGCTTATATAGTCATATGAATCTGAACTCAATTCAGCACCCATACATTTTGGTGTCTTTGGCTCTTAAACAACCATAACCACCACTATCCTTTTAGGCCGGATTGGTGTTAAACCACTAAACATCACATGATCACCTCTTTTACTAGCACATAATTGTTGTAAACAAAGGCAAAACTCTCCATACAGTAGTGCCACCCTGTGCCATGTTTAATGGTTTAACGGTGAATATTAATTATATTTTTGATATATATATATATATATGTGAAAATATATACTAATAAGACTTTTTTTCTTTTTTTACAAATTGATCTAGAAGATGGTAAGAAATATCTGACACAAAGTTAATTTCTCTTAATCTGTAAATGCAAATGCTGAATCACAATTTAAATAGAGTAAAATTGTTAGTATGCAAATAACTAGGATATGGATATCCAAAATTGCTAAACTGTTAGTAATTTAAGACTAACAGTTTTAATAGCACTGCATAAATTCTCTAAGAAAACAATTCTGGTTACAAATCTATTTAGCCAGGAGAAAAAGATAGAATATTACAAAAAATTGTACTCAGAAAGCATAAAATCTGCAGCTTATATCACTGCAATAATAAAAACATAATTCCATTGTCTATGGAAACAAAGGATTATAGATTTAGTTGTAATTTCAAAAATTATTTCTGATGAAAATCTGGAAAATAGAATCTGTGATGTTATAAATATAAAATATATGAAAAATATAGAGCCTATTCAAACAAACATTGTTTACCTTTTTCTAACCAATAGAAAGTTTCTAATTATTAATCAGACTGCTTTTTTTTTTACTTGAAAGTAATGTGACTCTTTTGATTTTACAAGTTAATATAATGGTATTATTTGTATTTCATCATTAATCTACAAAGAATATCTCTCTACTGAGACTAATTGAACACTATGAAGATTATATACCTTTTATTGATGCAATCACTATAACAAAAGAATCATTTTCAAAGATAACACTGGATTAGTTTATATAGTTCATGTAACTAAATAATTGTTAAACCACTAAACATCACATGATCACCTAGTCTGGGGATATTGGATGAGTAGGCACTAGATAGGGATTTTATGGACAAGCCTTCTGAGCATTTATTGATTACTCTGGTTGGCACAGGATGGCACTACTGTATGGAGAGTTTTGTCTTGTTTAAATAATTGTTTGCTAACAATGAGGATAATGTTATATGTCCACTACAGTATCACTGACTTATCTGAATTAAATATTATTGAATTTCTGTAATTTTTTCTTAAAATAAATAAAAAATCAATGCCATCTTTCAGAATGTTTGATGCAATTTATATGAAGAATGGCGTAAATATTCTGTATATAATACAAAAGTTTTATATAATTTTATTTTTTGTGAAATTATAGAGTGTTATAATATACTATTAATGTTGTGTCTATTATCTGGGAATTGTGTCTAGTTTGAATAAACTTTTACATTTGTTCAGATCATTAGAAGGCTTCAAGGTTTTTAGAAAACCGATGTTTAATAAATACAGCTGGAATTCAAGAGTGTTTGGTAAATGGGTATTTACCTATTACTAATTGGAAGTTATCAGCTATAACTGCATTAGTCACATGAGTGTTAATAGAGTTATTGTAAAAATAAAAAAAATATGATTGTAGCACAATGTATCCTTTATCACTTATCATCTTTCCATGAGTTATTCCTATTAGTTGTGAAACCATAGTTTACTGTTATATCTAGTTGAAAAATTAAATGAATTATTGTTATAAAAGATTGTATTTTACAATAAGAAAAATATTGTAGATACTACCTGATCATTTTGTTCAATTCTTATAAATGTAAATATTATGTTTTAACTTTAATGGGATTCTTAATATAATGTCTTAATCATAAAGCAGATGTCATGTGTTTGAGTTAATTGTTAGTGAAATAAAATTCAAACACAGCTGGAGATTTTTTAAAAATTACTTCAGAATTGCCAATCAAGCTAAAAAATATTTAGGCTACTAGTCCTCAGTCAACAACGATCAATCATTCAATATTAGTTATATATAAATATTTGATAATTGTTAGTTGAAAATAGAAGTTCCATATTCACTAGAGTTTGTGAGATGACTATCAATATTCAAAATATTAAAAAACATTCAAAGATGAGGAAGATAGTTTATTCTATGCTGTAATGTTAAAATGTTTATTAGTAGTAAATAATTAAAAAATTATTTATTTATTTAGCTTATAGTATCAGTATATCAAAACTTGAACACCAACAGTTCTTAACCAATTAAGAACTACTTCAAATTATGTAGAGCCAAGATATAAACAGGGGCATTGTAAATTGGACATTTTTTGTAAATATGTATCATGATTTATGGACTAACACACAGTTTGAAAAGTCTATCAATCTCTACTTGTGCAACATATAATCACATTTACCTTGGTTCATTCTGATACTGTTAATATTCAATCAGAATTTTTTTTGGAAAAGTGTCACCAGATGCTCAGAGGGTAGGATCAGCTATTAACCCTTAAACCTCTAATTATATTATTGGTTGTATGAGGTAAAAATCAAATCTTTTAATTGGCCAACTCACAAACTGAAGACAAAGCCTATTGTTAAAACATATTCGTCTATAATATTAAATTCAACTCAGATACGTTTATAAAAAGTATATTACTAATTTTTCAGGTTATGTAAGAGAATGAAAGTTCTTTCAAAAATAAATTTGTATTTATTTATTATAAAATATATTCAATTTCGGCAAATATAAAGCGAATGTCTAAACAAAAAAGTGCTGACGCAAATGCTTTTTTTCAATGTTACTTTATCGAAAAGTAAAGATTTCTTTTTGCTAAATCTTAAATATTTTTACTAAAATCTTCAATATTTTTCGAAAATAATTTTGTTTTTTTAGTTTATTTTTTAAAAATTATTTTAATTTCTCAAATTATACTGTTTTAAATACTTAAATCATATTCGAAATGAAAATCTCAGCGTTTTTCTTTATTTTCTTTGATCAGGTGGTTTCTTTGTTCTTTCCAGCCAATCAGAATGTCTTTTTTGGCTGAGAGCTCACTGATAACCAATCACTGACAATGTTCTTTCTTTGTTTAGGTTTAAATGCAGTTTTTTTTGATTTTTTACTTGTAAAATAATTCGGAAGAGGGCACCATCTTACAGAACTTTTAAAAACCTAATCAATACCTGTCAAACGAATATTCTAGCATAAGAAATAGCAGAGTTAGAGTGACATCAGATGTCGACGAGATGCCTCGTAAGAGGCAGTTGAAGCATGGTTAATAATGTTGGGATTATTCCAGTCTTGGACCCATTTTCTATTGGTATCCAATGTGGATAACTGTTGAGAATTATCAGTAAGACAAAAAAGGCTGCCTTGATTTTAGCCTTATGTTTGAGAAACTGATCAGAATGAAACTGGTTGGATGATTTGGTAGCTTAACAAGCTTATTGAATTCATTAATAGTTGTGAACCTGTATCTGAGGTAGCAGAAGAGATAATTGAGATTACAGGTAGTCATTCTATGGGTGTTGCAAAGTTTCATTGATGAATAGTTAAAAATTATTTATTTTTATATGAGAATCAAATTTATTAGAGCTGATAAGCATTAAAAGCACTACAATTTATTGCATAAAACCTTTCTTGATGATTACCCACCCAATATATTTTCAGCTAAAAATTATATTTTCCAAGATTGCCATACTGAGTTCATCTTAGATTTTTTTTCCACTGGTGTAACATTTAAAAAAAATTTCAATATAGAAGTCAGCTAGAATAAATTATTTTAAATGTCTTTATTTGAATTGTAATTTTAAAGTTGAAACATTTAATCTATGAAAGGTGTTTCAATTATTTGTGTAATTCTGAATATGAGGTACTAGAATAATCAATGATCAGAATATAAAAGCAAATAGTAAACAACCTCCTGACAAAGATCTGGTATTACTCTTTAACATTGTACTTTATTGTTCAGTTATTTTAACTTTCTTGGAAAACAGAATGAATTTACCATGGCATATATAAGCTTGAATAGTGACAATCTATTATATAAAATTGTTATAACAATATGTTTTAAAGTGTTAGATAAAAGGTCTAAACACCTGAAAAAACTCATTGCAGAGTGAAGGTCTTCTATATCTTTGCATAGAAGCATACTCACCAAACTATTCAAATGTTGAATGGTAAGGACTTTTTCAGATATGTTTTAATATTAATTTATCAACAAATAATTGGATGGCTACAAAAAAATTAGATTGGAAATCTTCAGCTAACTAAAAATGTTTTATGTTTTAACTAAATTAAAACTCAAATCTTGGCCGTAGAAATTGTATATGATAGCTGCTAGCTACTAGCACAAAAGATACTTCATTATTTAGAATATCTGTTTATACATATATATTCACAAAATTAATACATTAAAAACATTTCTATACATGAGGGTAGATCAATTATTTCAGAATATTTAAATTTTATAAAAAAAAATGGTGAGAGACATTAATAGTGAAAGAAAGAGGTCTATCATGTGTTTGAGTTAACTGTTTTGGATTTTATATTCATACCGCTCTTCCATTTCTATACACAAGTCTCATTTATTTCTGAGCACTTCAACTTTACTAAGTATTTAATGAAGACATTAATCTTGAAGCATATCTGGGCTGTGTTTGAGCTTTAGAATTCATATAGCCTCAAGTATAGTTAACATTCATTCATTTATATATTTGAATCGAAATAGAAAAAAATTTAAGCTCTTTAAATTTTTTTTAAAGCAAATTGTTCTATAAGATTTAAATCCCTTTTTTAAAAAACGCAATTCGTTGTCAACTTTTAAACAAAATGACAAACGTAAAAAAAAAAATTTATATAATCTTAGCAAAAAAGTAAGAATATCAGCAGGTTTTTTTATATACATTTAAAAAACCTTTCTTAATCCACCAATGATTTATTGTTCAATTTAAAAGTTTTGAATCATTAAAAATCTAAAAACACAGCCAGCGTTATATCTGACTGCTCATAAATATTAATAAAAAATGAATTCCGAAGTTTTTCATCGCATTTTTTTCTCTTTTGCTAAAATATAAGAGAACACTGCTTAAATTATGCATGATAAAAATTCAAGCTTTTTTAAAAAATAACTTGGAAATTATAGCTCGGGCTTTTAACCTCGTTTATTTACTCTTTATTTTTATGAAAGAAAATTGTTTTCCCAAGAAAAAAAGAACACGATTTGTTTTAAACTAAATATGTATGTCAAGACATTAGAATGCTAGATGAAGAAATATCACTTATTCGTCATCATATAGTAAATTGCAACTGTGTACCACCCACAACGTAATTTATTTTAGTATTCGATTTTAGAGCTAATAAAAGCTTTACGTAAAGATATATTAAAAGATTTTCTGAAAAATTAAGTTTATTAATAATGAAAGTCAATTAGACAGAAAGTAATCGTAAATATCTTTTATTGTACATATTGTAAATTCTCATGATTCATTTTAACTCTGGAATTTGATTATAATATAATCAATTTCAATTCTCCATTTTTAGGCAATTCTTATTTTGTGCACAAACAATTCATTACAATATACTCAATATAAGTTACTTTTTATTATGAGTAACTGTAAATATAAAGAGGCAAAATAGTCTTCAAATATCCGATTGCAAAACAAGGCTCTCAAAGAGTATGTGAAAGAAAACATTTTTCACCAGGTGCACCAATTTCAATCATTTGTCTCAACAATTTATTTTTGGGGGCTAAAAATAACTAAATACTATTTACTGATTAATATTGGATAATTAGTTGGATTAGCTATAGACCATCAACAGAAAGAAAAATTTTAAGTGTGCTTAGAATTGAAAAAAAATCAATTTTACCTGGTTTGGATTCGAATCCAGGGTTTAGAATATAGCAGGCAAATATATTACATTCAATCATTTTTAAGTATAACCTATGTACAATATGCCTATTAATTTGCTTGCTAAAGATAGGTTTACAATCAAACTAAGAAATTATCACTACTTAGCCAATAGTATATATTAGTAGCAGTTGTATGTAGATCATTTTTCAGAAGTAACTGGTCAGAAAATGGCCTAATGTAATAAACACTTTGATAATATTCTATTCTAGTACCTTATAGTTACTGTTATAGCTTGAATTTTAATAAGCTCTGTTATTTGAAGCATTATATAAAATAATGATGGCATCACTTTTAAAAATATAGTGTTGTTCTAGGGTTTGTAACATAGAATGAATCTAATTCTCCAAAATGTTTAATTAGTTTCAGCAGTGATATTCCTATGCAGAGTAATGATGGGATCCAAATAATATTATGATATTGCTATGTTTGAATAATATAGAAATCAGTTTAAGTTGATTTTTTAAAATAACTAAAAAGTTAGTTTAATTAAGGATTCAAAACATAAATAATTTAATAATATGGAGAAATTACTGTGTTAATATTGAAGCAGTCAATCTTAGAACAAGATTGAGCTTCATGGTTCTATCCACTCACCAACTACTAACTGGTATTCAAACCCTATGTCCCACCTTGCTCCTTTAGTTGTGTATATATATTTCATGTATATATCTGAGAAGCATGCCTAAAAATTATAAATTTTAGCTTTGCAATATTTTTATTATTATTAATTTTTTTTTCTTCACAATAAAATACATAGGTGTGGCTCAGATAATATGTATATATATATATTACAGGAGCAAACATACTAACAAAATATTAATTTTATAAACATTTTATTATACATCATTTATAAAAAAAAATTTTTTTTAAATTATTATTTTTTATCAAACTGTATATTTTTGTAAAATACAAGATTGAAGATGCAACCGTTAATTGTCCAAAAATAATTAAAGGGTGTAATACTATTTTAGTCTTGGGAAAGAATGTTTTTAATTAAAGTTTTACTAAAAATAAAATGGGGAATAAAAACTAATGGATTTTATTTTTGTTATAAACATTTTTGTCAAATCTATTTCCAAGCTGGAAATAGATTTGAATATATTTTTGGAACATTATCTAATGATTGCATCTTCAAGAACAATGGATAAAGAAAATGTAAGATTTTGTTAGATCAAAGATTAGAGTTTGAGCTAAAAATAAAAAGTTAAAAGCATTCCACAAATACCTGAGCAGGATATAAAATGGGCTGATTTTAAATACCAAAGGTTAGCTACTATTGAGAAAATTGTGTTGATAACATAACCCATGCTGGTTTGCAATTTAAAATAATGATTGAGTAGAAAGCCCATCACCTTTCCCGACCTGTGGAGGTCATCTTCTGCTGCTGTACCATCCTGCTGCCTAAGAATAAAGTAAAAGCCTAACCAGAGAATTTTGGAATGCTGATCAGAAGCTTTCTGTTATCTAAGAACTTGCAAGGATCTTTGAAATGCCATGCACAAGCCAGACTTTGAAAAATGGACTCATTAAAATGGTGCAAAGTAAATTATTTTTAAGCTGCCACCTAAAAGTAAATCTTGCCTAACTAATCTCATCAAGATTTCTTTCATGACTAATTTAACTTTGTATCTTTCTATTATGTAAGCATGTAATTTGCTCTTAAATAACTTCTATAAATCTAATTTTCTCTCATATGCTCTAGCTTTTTTTAACTTTGGTGTGGCCATTTATTTATATTTATTTATTACTTGATTTCATATGTCTGTTTTAGTTTTTATTAATATGCCATTCTCAAGCAACCTGATGAGCTGAATTTCTAAAATCTTTTCTTCCCTCTTTTTAAGTAAACCTCCATGAATTCAGGTTATTAACATCCCCTCAAAATATAATGTATGATTAATTAATACATTCTCAGATTACTTTTACAATCAACATATTATGTTAGTTTATTATAAAAATTGTTATTTGTTCAACTTCAAATAGAACAAAGTAATTCTAAATGGGGTAAATTCATTACTCAAGCTAATTAATGCTTTGAAATCTTATAAAATGTTATTTATTTAAATTCTGAAAGGGTGACCAATTAGTTATTTTCGATACAAATGCTAGTTTTCTTTTATTTTCATACTCTTAAAATATCAAATACTTAAATGTCCCAGTATAAAATCCATGAAGTTTGTGATATGTCATTATCTTAAATAACAACGCAAGACAAAATCCATGAAGTTGTGAGTGAATTATTTTAAATAGCAGAAAGAAAGGGAATAAAATCTTAATATATATTTTTAAATCTTCTCTATACATATATTATAGCAGCATAGTGTATTATTTGTATAAATTATAGCATTAAAACAAGGTGTCATTTATTTTAGAGCAATAAATCCCATTCAGTGCCATTAGTGACATTTAGTCATACTGTGTTACTGACATTTGGCTCATCTTCATGCATATATATATATTGTAACCGTCGGAATTGTTGAATGCTGTATTCCATTTAAATTGAAGAAAGAAGGCCCAAAATGTTGGTGCCAATTTGTAACTGATTGAATTGATGGATGAAGGTGATGGTTAGGATGATCAATCTGATCTGATAAAAAATCTAAAAATCTAATTTAAATTAATCTGGTCTAGCTCAATCGGGTCGCCGTTATGTAATAAACCATCACAAAGCACAAATAATCTCTCTTAAAGTTTAATTTACTTAAGTTATAAGTGAAATGGAGGAATAATGAGACTATCTGCTCCAGACATCAACAAATCCATCACAATTACAACATAAATTGCAAAGAGCAGTGAAACCAACTACTATTGCCCTAAACAATAATATAGGATTAGGCTAACTACTTGATTGGCAATCTAATCAAAATCAAATCCAATTAATAACTAAAACAGATTCCAATATATATATTTTATTAGCCTGTTACTGTTATAGTAATTTAAATCTACTTTATTATTTAAAGATGCTGCCTTTTTAACTTAATGGATAAGCTTCTAAGTACCTGTAATAGTACTTTACAAAACATTTGTTTACATATAGACATTATTTAAATATCAAAACAAAATAATACTTGAACCCAAATATATATATATATCTATTTTAATAAACGCTAAATAGAAAGATAAACACTCGTGTTAATAAGCGATATATATATTTCTTTCTACTTCAATCTCTAATTAATAATTTTCTGTGGGCATCAACTGGTTTTATTATAATTTTATAAACACTTTGAAAATTTATGCACTCACTTAAATGTTTAAACAAATTAATATACGTCTATGGTTTACTAAGAAGCTACAAAATAATTTATAAATAATTTATAAATATCTTCCAATAAAGTGCTGCTTAATTAGTGCTTCGTTTATGTTTTTAAAATAGAATACTTCACTGGAGTTTAATATCAACACTCTATTAGCTCATCTCTAAATCTACAATGTCCAACCACATTACATAAAAGACATATCGAGCTTCTATTGGATGTTTATTCACCTGTGAGTATTAATACAATCTGTTTGAAATTTTAAACAATTGAATAAAAATTGACCGGCAACAATTAAAACATATGATTATAATTGATATTTATACAAATCAAAATAATATTCAATTAAATCGGTCAATGAAGTTTATTCCCTTCATTTTATAGGAGTTTAAGGAAAATATCCAAGACGAATTATTCTGAACCAAACGATAAAGTATAATCTATTTAGATTTTTATGACGGAATCAGACAAACATGAAATGATTGACTTTGTAATATTAACTAAGATAAATGAGAATATGTATATATAATATTCGAATGCAAATATAAATATAAAATTCATATGGAAACAAAATAAAATACTAATAAGCAAAACATACCTTATCTTATATTCCAATTCGCTTGCCAAGCTGAGTTTGAATCTTGTTACTTAAATAGCTACGCCGTCTTATATAATCCAAATAAAACAAAATAATTAACCTAGTCTTGATATTTAAATTAACTCAATTTATTAGATTATAGAAAAGAAAATTGGCAATATTAATGATAAAATACATCGGAAATGACCTTATATTTTAGATTGGTTGACTAAATAAAAATGATCAAATTGCTATGTGTATCTCTGAATATGTTGCAATAACAATAACGACAAAAAAAAAATGAATGAGTAAATGACGGGAAAGGCTTTTGGATATTTTACTAAAAAAAAAATTTACATATAACCGATACCAAAAAAAATGTGAAATAGGAGGGTATCAAAATCTATTTGTTTATCAAAATAATAACGGATAAATGAATATGAAATAATAAATATATTTGAGTCTTTCCGATCATCTTCATTTAATAAATTATATTACTTTTAGAGATAATAAAAAAAAATCATTCCCTTTTATTACATATAAAAAAAAATTAATACACGCACATTTTATATAAAAAAAAAATCATACCATATATATATGAGTCTGTTCGTTCACTATTTATTGGCCCATTGATTGACTTCAGTTCTTATGGTGTAAAGAGAAGTTTCTTTGTCAGAAATAATAATCGCAAACTTTATAAGGCTTCACTAAAAGTTTTCTTTTTCCGTCCGAAGAGGTGAGTGCACTTTGATTATCCCTTTTATGATGTGAATTGATCCAGTGGGTTCCTGTTCCTTTACTCGTGAGACGATGTTTACGCAAATCCATTTTTTTTTTTTTTATAAAGCATTTTCCTTTACCTCATAGGTTTTTTTTTTTTTTACTTTGCTGCCGCTTTCCCCGGAAACTTTTCGCAACTGCCCGCTAAATGATTGAACGGGCAGATAATTCCACTATTTTTCCATGTTTTATGGTTTTACACACAAAAAAAAATATTGAAAAAACTTTATTTGTTAAGACAGAAAATATGTCTGTCCTTGACTATAGCAAAATGATGAAGAAGATCCTGTTATATTCTGTCGCGTCTTTTTTATATGTTCTCTTTCTGACGTTTTTCGTATCTTGACGACCATTCAATATTACTCAAAAAAAAACTCAATTCTATCAATTTTCTTATAGTGGTTTTCGCGCGGTTTTGGGGTAAGTTCGGAGAAAAAGATACATGAAAATTAAATCCAAATTCGATTACAATTTTTTTTATTATTTACAAACCAAAATACAAAATTGATATAATAACCTTTTAAATTATTGATAAACATCAATAATTTACACATATCTATATTTTTTAATAATAATATTTTTTTTAATTAATTTATAAACAAATATACACAACATAAAAAACATTGAACTGTATATAATAATGTTACTATGGTGACTGCATTCATATATGAAATATATAAAATAATATCGATCCTATTTAGTTAAACTTATATTGTACTGAATTGTTTATTTTTTTTTTATATATATACCTGGATCATCAATTTGAACATTCACAACATCTCCCCTCTACAGAAAGAAAAAAAAAATAACGACACTTTTTCCCTTCTCTAAAATCATTAAGCATTTTAATTTCTGCACAGATAAACGTCTATCATTTCCATCTGTCTTGATTTTAATATCATTTGAAATGTTAGTAAAAAAAAATTTCAAATATCTTATTCTCATAGAAGCAATGTGGAATTCGTTCATTCCATTTATGCTTGTCTAATTAGTTTACCTACATGTATTTTTTTTTTTTTGAATTTCACAATCAAACTATTACATCTTTACATTCCTCTCTGCAACTTTCTGGACAACAATGCTCTAAAATTAGAGTCAAACAAGAAAATCATTTAGTATTTGCTTTATACAAGCCAAATATATTATGGAACAAAATTCATTTATAAGCCAAATATTATTAGTTACTCTCTAATAATCATATATTTTTATTGCATTGTTAAAATATATATATATTCACGGTTTTATTTTCTTAAAACTCAACAATAGCTTTTATTATTATTTTCTTTAGACATATCTGTAGTTCACTTCAGTGACACTACTATGGGCCTAAATTTTAAACATTCAATATTGTCCTATAATGAGAATGTAACTTTAGTTAATTAATATCTTATATTTATTCAATTCCTGCTTTGGACATTGAAAATATCAACTTTTAAAGTCACTTTTCCTATAAAATAATCTAAACAAATGAAAATTAACTCATACAGTGAGCTGGAGATTCAAAACAATAGAGATATCCTATTTTTAAATCACTTCTAATACTAAAGTAAACTGATTAAATGTCAATTAAACCTAATTTTAATTTCTGGAGGATCTGACAACTACTTTACAAACCAAGCTGTGCTCTACACTGATGCTAATCAGGGACATTTATGTTTGAATAGCTTTATTTTATACAGGTTAGGGAAACTACTAAACATTTCTCTTTAAAATTATAACTCATATTAAAAGATAAATCCTGCCATTAAGGATTTCTTCCTACCTGCCAATGAATAATAATAAGTCTGGGACATCTGTCGACTTCAGACTTCAATATAATTTTATATAGAGTTATGAGCCACAACACACATCTATAGTTCTGCCAATTTCCTCAAAGAAAAGACTTAACCATACAAATATTTACAATTTACAAATAGCACAGACATTAAAATCTTACACTCTACATCTCCAATGCATTAAATAACACATTCACCATCATCAGTCAATTCTACAAGGTTTAATTTTAAACAGTACTTGCATACTATACAATGAAAATCTTCAAAAGTACTTTGACTATAAATATTTCTCACTCTATTTTTTTTTTTTTAGTCTTTCATATGTGTATCTACACTATTACTAATGACTTTTGGTCATAATAATAAATATCATGAGACATACTAATAAAGTTACTTTAGTGAATGTCTTTTTATTTAATTGGGTGGTGCTACTGGCTTTAAGCTTCGGGCATTGAAGGTACCTTTTTCACCTTCCGGGGTTTCTATGAGAAATGCATTCTCCCCCACTTTTCTTTTTATTTGGAATGGTCCCTCATATATATTCAAAAACTTTTTGAACTTATAATTCTGCGGGTCACTGATTTGGGGAGTTCTTACAAATACAAAATCTCCTACTTTAAATATACAAGGCTTATGAGAGGCTTGGGTAATTCTTTTCTGTCCCATCTCTCTCAAATTCTGGCCAGCCTTTGCTAAGTCATTATCATAATCTACCTTTTCTTCAGTTATAATAGGTAATGGTGCTTTAATTAATATGGGCTCTTTATATCCAAAGTGCAAATACATTGGGGTGTATTTAGTGGATTCATTCTGTGTTATATTTATATAGTGAATGACATCCTTTAATTTATTCACCCAAGCACGGTGGTTGCTTCCTAGGTATACCCTAAATAATCTACCCAGCTCACGCATAACTCTTTCACATGGGTTAGATTGTGGGTTCCTAATTGAACACAGAATATGTTTTATACCCTGCCGTTCAATCCAACCTTTCCACTCCTTAGATAGGAATGATGTAGCATGGTCTGTCAAGATAGCCTTGGGTTTCCCTATATTTACAAATTGTATTTCTTGCAAGCATTTAATTACATTCTTTGAATTTGCCCTGGTCACCGGATATGCCCCTACAAATTTGGAGAAGACATCATAAGTGACCAAAACAAACTTAAACCTTTTATAAGCTGGTAAAGGCCCATAGAAATCAATTGCCAAGAGATCATTGGGATGAGCAGGTATTATTGGTTGCAATGTCCCAGCATATGACTTGTTAGCATATTTAGATCTCAAACAGATCTCACAATATTTGAGCCTGTTCATTATGGATGCATACAATCCAGGCCAGTAAAACAGTCTGCGCACGACATATTCTACCTTTCTGGGTCCGTAGTGCCCATAAAGACAATGCACATAATATATCAATCGATTTCTAATACATGATGGTATCACAACTCTCCATGATTGTTCATGGTCCTCCTTTACCTTATAATACAACAGACCTTCACTCATCTTATATCTAAAAATTACTTTACTCTTGATTATTCTTTTTATGGCCATTGATTCAATCCCCGCATCCAAATATTGAATAATAGCACTCAACTTTGGATCACCAGATTGTAAAAATTTTAAGTTCTTTAAATCATTTTCCACTGATTCATCAACTACCAGAGAGATTACAGTGATAAAAGCATGATCGAGATTTAAGTGACAGGTGTCTATCTTGACAGAATTCCTACTTAGAATATCTGCTACTATATTGTCTTTTCCTTTACAATACTGAACCTTATAATTAAATTGTTGAAGGAAGAGACTCCACCTAACTAGCCTTTCACTATTTAGATAGCTTCGATTTATAAACTCTAAACTCTTGTGATCTGTAATAACAACTATTTCAGATCCAAGCAGATACTGTCGAAGCTTTTGAAACGCCCATACAACAGCCAAGGCTTCCTTTTCTGTGGTGGTATAATGTAATTCTGCACCTTTCAACAATCTACTCAAGAAATATAAGACACGGGGCTTCTTTTCATGGTCCAGCTGGAATAAAACTACTCCTAGACCATACCCACTACTGTCAGTTTGTACATAAAATATTTCTTGGAAATTAGGGTAATATAAGATTACAGTATTTAGAAAATTTGATTTTATTTTTTTAAATTCTATAGAGTGGTTCTCAGTCCATTTCCATTTCACATCTTTCCTTAATAGATTTAATATATGAACAGTGTCATATGCAAAATTTTCATAAAATCTATGATAAAAATTGCAGACACCAAGGAAAGAACGTAGTTGCTTTCTATTCTCTGGAATGGGAAAATTTTGAATAGACTTTATTTTCTCTGGATGCGGTTTTATTCCCTCATATCCTACAATATGTCCCAAAAATTGTATCTCCTTAACAGCTATTCTACTCTTTTTTAAATTTATTTTAATATGTTTCTCTTCACACTCTCTCAGAAACATATTAAGATGATGAAAATGCTCTGACATGTTTTCAGAAGCAATCACAACATCATCTACATACATAGTAATGATGCCCTTTACTTCATCAGACAATACCTTGTCTAAACATCTGAGGAGTCCAGCTCCACTATTTATAAGCCCAAAAGGCATTCTTTTAAACACATATGAGTAGCCCTCATATTTAAATGCAGTGTATTGCTGATCTTCATCATGCAAATATACCTGCCAATAACTAGCTGTTAAGTCGACTGTAGAAAAGACCTTTTTGTCCTTAAATTTAATGAGCAATTCCTGCACAGTAGGAGGAACATCACGTTCTGGAACCGTTAACTGATTCAAGAACCTCGCATCCAAGCAAATACGTATGGACCCGTTCTTTTTACGAACGACCACTAATGGACTGTTATAGGCTGAGGGACTTTTCTTAATAATTTTCCACTCAACCATTTGATCAATTTGTTTTCTTACTTCATCTTTATATTGGTGAGGGATAGGATAGCTTTTACATTGGAAGGGGCTATAGTCCCTCAAGCGTATCCGATGCACATATCCCTTTATCACATCAGGCTTTTTAGAAAACACATCCTTATATCTACATAGTATCTGAAAAAACCTTTGCTTATAGTTGTCATCTAACTCAGATGATTCATTGACCTTTGCATATAAATCTGACTTTGTAGAATTATCTTGGATGGTTAGTATATTTACACTCTTAATGGGTACTGACCTCTTAAAACTATGCTTTTCCCCTTTTATAATTATTTCCTGATTTGCATAATCGATAATACATCCAAACCGATTCATGAAGTCGGATCCTATTATGACCTCATGAATAAGTCCAGACATAATCAAAAAGATTTGTTCTACTGTAATTGAATTAATTCTCACATTCAGCCATACTTGCTGAGTAAACAATTTTGCCTTTCGACCATTTGCCATTATAACCTGTGTCTGTTTCAATGGCAACATAGGGATTTCAGAATCGATTTCAGCAAGCTTATTATAAAAATTTTCAGAGATAAGGGAAATTTGACTCCCTGAATCAAGTAAAGCCCTTACTGAGGTACCTTGAATAACTATAACAATTTCTGGACAATAATTAAGGATATAACTTTCCAAATCCCTATCGTAATCATCATCTTCTGTTTCAAAATTTATTGATTCCAAATAACTAAAAATATCATGGCTCCCCAAATTCACTATACTATGAGGCTCCCGCAGTGAGGAACATTCCAACGAGGCCATTTTTAATTTAAAGGACTAGTCTTAGGCCTAGCCCCTAGCATTTTCACAGGTGTATTCTGTGATATGCTGACAGGATAACTTCCTGCTGCACATGCACCCTTTTCTGCTCTATCATAACCTTTGGGATTAGCCCTGTTTGTATTTACTGGTGCTAAAGACTTGGCATATTTAGTGCCTCTATAATACCTATCATTTCTATTATCTAAGGTCCTTCTATTTCTATAATATTTAATGGGAGAAACATTGTAAGTAGGATCATTTCTGTGGTATTTATGACCACTTCCTGCAGGTGCTTCACTTGCCTCAAGTGATCCAAGTATATCGGACACCTCTTCAACAGTATGCCTATCGGCAGCAATCAGAGTTTGCTCAATATGGCGTGGCAGGTTTCTCCTAATGATACGAATTATTTGGTTTTCCGACAACGGATATGCGGTCAGCATTTTTAATTTTGCTGTCTGCATCCGGAAAAATTGAGTCAAGCTACCCTTACTAACACTATATTTATCTTGGCTAATCTGGTGCCTAATGTTGTCCTGTTTGTCTTCCCCCCAAAAACTATTCAACAATACATATTTAAAATCCCCATATGTTTCGGGCTTATTAAACAAGGACTTCCACCAATGTTTGGCAGATGCACTCAAATGATTACTAGCCACCGACAATTTTTCCATCTCACTTAATCTACTTAATGAGAATAGCTCTTCCAGTGCACTTAGATACTCTATGGGGTTTTCATCATAATCACCCTTGAAAACTTTGAAGTTGGATAAACCTTGCTATGTTTCCATCTATCCTTTCTTTCTTAATTTCTTCTGGACTATGTATTAACTTATTATTCTCATCCCCATACATTGATGGTATATCATGATCACTTCTATTTAACTTATTTTCTGTGGCCAAATATTGATATGGTTTATCCATTAGACTATCATTACCTTTTACCATAGTATCCTTTATTCCTACTATTTTATCTTCCAACATTATAGATATCCTATGATTGAGATTTATTTCCTGTTCCTCCAAATGCCTATTTATTTCTTGTTTCAGTATCTTGCTATTATCTTTAATTTCATTATAAACCTCTTCTTGATTTTTAGCATAATTTTCTAACTGTTGCAATGATGATTGGTGACTATCTAGTCTATCCTTTAAATCATCTAACTCTCTTGCCTTCACTTGCTCAATGTTGCTTAACTCTTCTTGGACACCTAGTAGACTATTCTGTGATTCTTTACACACTTTCTGTAATTTCTTTATTTCATTATCAGCCTTGTTATGTTTCTTGCATACCTCTTTATATTCAACTTTCATCTGGCTTTGAAGATCCTTAACCTCTAGCTTAAGATTGTTTACTTCTACTTTTGAAGCCTCTTGACCATCCTTGTAAGCTTTCTCAAATTTTGTGTACTTTTTCTCTAATTCTTTGTGCCCAACTTTACAATTTTTAACTTCGAAGTTCGGAGAAAAAGATACATGAAAATTAAATCCAAATTCGATTACAATTTTTTTATTATTTACAAACCAAAATACAAAATTGATATAATAACCTTTTAAATTATTGATAAACATCAATAATTTACACATATCTATATTTTTTAATAATAATATTTTTTTTAATTAATTTATAAACAAATATACACAACATAAAAACATTGAACTGTATATAATAATGTTACTATGGTGACTGCATTCATATATGAAATATATAAAATAATATCAATCCTATTTAGTTAAACTTATATTGTACTGAATTGTTTATTTTTTTTTTTTATATATATACCTGGATCATCAATTTGAACATTCACAATATATATATATATAAAATATACAAACCATTATACAATTACAAATATCCAGTAACGCCCTCTGTTTAAAGATCTATAT
The DNA here is from genome assembly GCA_028023455.1 of Epiperipatus broadwayi. Classification (NCBI taxonomy): domain Eukaryota; kingdom Metazoa; phylum Onychophora; class Udeonychophora; order Euonychophora; family Peripatidae; genus Epiperipatus; species Epiperipatus broadwayi. Next base: position 232,589 of record JAQFVV010006702.1, read on the forward strand.
CTCAATAATAGCAAACCTTAAAATGATACCACTTTAAGGTTGTATGCTAAACGATGTTAAATATTGAAATACAGACCTACTCAAACACAGAGCATGAAATTTTAAATAAGCAAACGATCTTAAATTTTGCTAATAAACTAACAAGTTTACAAAGTTATTAAAGACAAACTAAACATTAGATTTTAATCTTTAAATTCCTCCCAAACTATAAATGAAAAGAAAGTTACTGTTAACACTAACTGAAATAATTATAGAAAATATACAAACCATTATACAATTACAAATATCCAGTAACGCCCTCTGTTTAAAGATCTATATCTCAATAATAGCAAACCTTAAAATGATACCACTTTAAGGTTGTATGCTAAACGATGTTAAATATTGAAATACAGACCTACTCAAACACAGAGCATGAAATTTTAAATAAGCAAACGATCTTAAATTTTGCTAATAAACTAACAAGTTTACAAAGTTATTAAAGACAAACTAAACATTAGATTTTAATCTTTAAATTCCTCCCAAACTATAAATGAAAAGAAAGTTACTGTTAACACTAACTGAAATAATTATAGAAAATATACAAACCATTATACAATTACAAATATCCAGTAACGCCCTCTGTTTAAAGATCTATATCTCAATAATAGCAAACCTTAAAATGATACCACTTTAAGGTTGTATGCTAAACGATGTTAAATATTGAAATACAGACCTACTCAAACACAGAGCATGAAATTTTAAATAAGCAAACGATCTTAAATTTTGCTAATAAACTAACAAGTTTACAAAGTTATTAAAGACAAACTAAACATTAGATTTTAATCTTTAAATTCCTCCCAAACTATAAATGAAAAGAAAGTTACTGTTAACACTAACTGAAATAATTATAGAAAATATACAAACCATTATACAATTACAAATATCCAGTAACGCCCTCTGTTTAAAGATCTATATCTCAATAATAGCAAACCTTAAAATGATACCACTTTAAGGTTGTATGCTAAACGATGTTAAATATTGAAATATATATATATACTGTAACCAAATGTTTTGGCTCAATGATAGTAAGTTTTATCCAGTGGACCAGTGTGTAAAATTTTAAATTTTAATTAGTAATAATTTGTTGGATATTGAAAATCAGTGTGTAGAAATCAGTTATAGAGTGAAATGCTTGTGGATTATAATTTTCCAACCAAGCAAAAGCTCATTAAGAAATATCTTGAAAGTGATGATGATCTTGACTGTGAGACACTGGAAAGTCTGATAGAGTGGATATGAATCTCATAAACATTTTATCACAAGTTCCAGTGGCAGCTATTTCAAATAATATTTTAATAGTTAAACTAATTTGGAAGCATGAAAATATGTAACACTTTATTATTATTATTAAACAGTAATTAAAAATAAACAACAAAATCAATTTATAATTCTTCTAAATTTTCTTTATAAACAATCTTTAAATATATTATAGTTTAATTTAAATTGAAATATAACAGTCTAGATTTTTTTTTCACTAGAGAGATAAAAATATTAATTTATTCACATTTTACAGTGATTGGATCATTTAGGACCAATCAGGCATTATAACACAAAGAATAAATACTATAACAAGTTTGTAGGGGGGGGTCTACTAAGAGATGTAAATCAGAACAAGACTACAACTCTCCATTTATGAAGTAAAATATAAGGAATGAGCTGAAAAATAATAACCTTGAAAATTAATTTGGATAAAATCTCATGATTATATGGATCTAAACAAAATGGAGTAGAAAATTAATAGCCCTGTAATATTTCGGCATTATTTTTCATCGACTGTATGATTCTTAATTGCCTGCTGGAGAAGCTTGAATGACTGCTATTTGGATAAATACTTGCCTCAACATGAACCATTTGAAATGAAAAACAATACCAGAAAATGTAAGCAATTGTTTTTGCTTTCTTTATCTTAATCAATTGTCAGAATTAATAATAGCACAAAAATTATTTAGATTGAAGAGAAAAAGATTAAAGTGTTTTGATTTTTGCGCCACTATTAAGCATAAATCTGAAAAAGATGTTGTTTATAAATTGTCATATCAATAAAAATAACTAAATAATTTTGAAAAAAAGTTTTAAGAGAGATAATAATTAAACTAAAAAGTCATTTTTAAATCATATAAAATTTAGTCAATTTAAAAAGAAAAATGCATAACTTATGTCTTATTTTCATTAGAGAATAAACTCATCTGCTAGTGGTATTTGGCGCTAATTTGTGTAGCTGGTGAAAATAGAGAAATGACAGAAAAATAATAATAATATCAATGCCAAGTATATTTTATTAATAATGGCTTACTATTGACCCAATTCTTCTTAACATTATTAAACACATATGAATTTGCTGATAGAAGTGGATAAATAAATATTTATTTATTTTTATCTTGATTATGCAACATATAAATTAGTAATACTTTAAATGTTTAAAATTGCCCAGATTATTTAAAATTGTGACAGATATTACCATGGATGGAAAAACAAAGTAAACAAATCCATAAATGATTTTAAAAGTTTGTTTTAAAGATCGTAATAAACCTATTTTAATTGTGCTGCATTTGGAAAAGAGTAAGTTATAGATTAATTAAAAACGCCTAAAAGATCGTATTTATAATGGAATATTTATAATGGAATATTTTCTTCTTGGTATAACTAAACACATCTTAATTGAATGATAGAAAGGAAGTGAAATGAGTATTCATTTATTTTTATCTTTATTGAATAACTTGCAAAGTAATAATATTTTAAACTGTTTTAAAATCACCTAGATTATTTAAAAGTATGATAGAGCTTCGCACGGATAGAAAAACAAAATAAACAAATTAATAAATAATTTTAAACCAATTTTTATTGCCTTTGGAAAGTATTTGGATATCGTCTTGCTATAATGACATCAGTACATAAACCAACAATTAATTTTATTGCCTTTGGAAAGTATTTGAATATCGTCTTGCTATAACGACATCAGTACATAAACCAACAATTGATTTTATTGTCTTTGGAAAGTCTTTAAATATCGTCTCATGACGTTGATATTAGTACATAAACCGATAAATGATTTATTGCCTTTGGAAAGTATTTGAATTTTGTCTGAAGAATGTCTCACTATTGAACCGGATAATCAATGTATATATTTACTTAGGAATATTTGCTTATAATATCCATTTTCTTGTCCTTTTTCACATAAGAACAGATCAAACTTTATCTACTAAGATAAAGTCCAATGGGAGAAAATGTAATGTTTGTTTATTTTTGTTATTGCTATATATAATATTGTAATGTTTTTTTTTCTTTCATGTGTTATTCAGGCATTAGTTTTTTATTTATTTATATATTTTATGATGATATAAAATGTACTTAGTAAGGATATAGAGATGTATAAAGAAATATATACATCTAATACACACACACACATATATATATATATATATATTGATTTTTCCAATTAAGGGAAACATAATATTGAATATCATTATCTGGTAAGAAAGAGAAATATTTATCTCTTGCATTGCTAAACAGATGTTAATATTATATTGAGGAGGGGAACAAACATACCCAAACTTGTCAAAATTATACACAATAATGACACAATTGTTCTATTATATAAAATAATTTAATAAGCATTTCTTTTATTGCTTAATTTGCCCTATGAAAGAACATGTCCACTTTAAATACAAAATGTAGGTTAATCTTCCTTGTTTACATGTGCATGACTTGCTATAACAAAATATAATTGTTGTTTTAAAATAATTAATGATCATTTGAGATATATTTTGGTGGTTTGTTTATAAAACATTAATAGTTTCTGCATTGTGAAATAAAATATTTATATTTCCACTTTTATTATTAGTGTTGTTTTACCTTGCTATTGTATTGATCGGTTTTGTGACAGCTTTTTAGCTGATAAGTATATGCCACATAGCATGGCATCAAATATAATAATATTAATATTATGCATGGGCTGATGGAGAATTCCTCATTGCAGATTAAATGAGAGGATGATTTTGTTGAGGCTGATTAATAGTTAGTGCTTAGAGCATAGTTAATCCCCAGAGAAGATGATCCCCATGGTCTGAATTCTATTTTCCATGATGTGGCACTGCCTGCACTTTTATACCTATGAAGGTATTGGAATTGGCCATATTATTATACAACTATCATGTTGTTTTGTAGAGCCTCCCTTTATTGTTAGATCCCTCATGAAGTTATATAGTTAGTTTTCCACCATGTATGGTGAAGTTTAGAATTTCAAAATCAAATAGCAAGGATAAGATAAAGTCAGATTAAGGGACACTGATATATCTATAGTGTTTGTCTAATTGGAATAGTGTCTTTATGATGTTGTGTAATCTTCATCAGTTTATAGATGAACCAACCAAAACTTACTAGTGTTTGTAGAACTTCTATATGAAAGAGCAAGGGATGTGCATGGACAATGTTGATTTATCTTCATCAAACAGTAATTTACTGATGGATCAGTAATATCAGTTAACTATTAAATGATTAGGTTGTGGACATAGGCAATGTTTTGGTGTCATATGTGCATTTAACTTATAATGTCTGTTCCACATCAATACAATGAATTTTTTATAGTAAATGATAATAAATTATTAATTGTGCTGCATATGATAATTGCCCTTATCATATTCTAATAAATCAAACAGCTACAGTTTACTATACTAAATTATAACTTAAAGTTTTTACATTTAAAAAGTTGTGTATATCCAAAAGACATAAATACATTTTGTTTACAATTTAAATGCTAAGTTAGCTCAAATAAGGTTTAAATATCTTATTCTACCAGATAGAATAATAAAGAAACATATCCAAAATGTTTGTCATATTAGTTTGTCATTACTTACCACATAATTAATTCCCATCCCTGATTTTAGTTAATGGATTTATCTTGTTTCATGTAATGTGTCTGATATGGACTTGTAAATAATGTAAATAAATCTTGTTGTGTTAAAATTTTATTTAGTTGTCAGTAGTCTTATTGCTAATCAACATGCACATACACTCATTATTATTGTTATTGCTATCGACATATCCTATGATTATATGGAAATCATCATTGAACAATATGGTATAAGTCACTACATGTTGGTATATCAGAATAATTTTGTGAAGCCCTATAATTTATGAGTATATCATTATTTAATAATCAGAATACTGGTAAACTAGAGTGTATTGTTTTAAATGGTATACTAAAAGATTAAACACTTAATATTGGTTTAATCAGTTTATTTGAATCTGCAGATCTATCATTCACTGATCTTGATCACATTGTTAATATTTATTTGAGAAAAGGAAGTTAGTAAGTTATTGTGGTTAGCTATTGAAAAGTTATTTATATTTCTTGAAGCTCCAAGTATATAATAGTTATGGAGTTTATAAATTTTCTTTGAAATTAATAAATACCGTATGTTAATTCAATTTGGTATTAAGAGCTGTTTTGTGCATCATATTTGGGTAATGGCAAAATCCCTCTCACTGACCCAAGTATATCTTGTATAGCAACCTTTAAATTATGTGAACCCTGAGAAGAATAAGTTATATTAATTTGCAATGTAGAATCTGAGTTTATGGTAAATTTTATATTTAGTTATTTATTGTAGTTGGATTGGAGTTATGTTACATTCACTATTTTATAAAAGTCAACCAAACTTTAAAGTATCAATTGCTTCTTTTGTCTGAAATGTATAGCTTGTTTTGACTTTATGGTGAATATTCTGGTTTTGTTAAGCTTGGAATCCGTATTTTATTTAGTTGTCTTATTATCATTTAATTCAATATCAAATTTAGAGTTCTGGACATCATCTTTCATCATCATCATTCTTCTCATCTGTCATTTCAATCTTTCTTTATTCTTCTTTCATCCTACTTCATTATCCTAATTAACTCATCATTCATTAGCTCTTATTCCATTATCATCTTAATCATCCTTTAACTCTTATACATCTTCATTCTTTTCTCTTCATTCTCAGACTCATTTCATTTTATTATTTAATTATTACTTATTTTCATCATCCATTTAGTCATCTACATCCTAATTTACTTATTGCTTAATTTATACTTTTAATTTTATATTCATTCCATTGATCTTATTATTATTTATTTATTGGTTTGACCAATGTTAGGTTTATTTCATAACCTTTTGTTTGTTTGCTTGTTCGTGGATTTTGATGCAAGTTTGACCAGAAATTATTAATCACCTTGTAATCTTCTCTAAGTTTATAGTTTCATGTGACCTTAGTCAATAAAGAAGTCATCTCTTTAGTTTAACATTTATTTTTAGGCGTATATTCTAGATTAGTTGGAGTTAGGAAGGTTACAGAGAAAGATATGGTTTCCAAATGTGTAATTGGATTAGTTAGATTAGTGGGAAAGCTACAGGGGAGATTATAGCACCTAAAATGTGCGGTATGATTCATTTATGATTACAGCAATTTAGGAGAAGGCTACAATATATATATATATTATAACGATCGAAATGAAAGTGAAGATCGAATCTAACCGCAAAAACAATATCTGCAACTACCAGGGCACCTTCTAGGCATTTAAACCTAGAAAAATTTATAGAGTAGGCAGATACGCGCTGTTAAGATTCCACTTTATCTAAATATTCCGATCGTTAGCCCATGTCACTAGCTCAACGGAGACGCAGAGATAAAAATCTATAAATTTTATATCTTAAATATAAAAGGCTAAAAGCCACTGCCAGAAATTAACACATAAAAATATTTATTTACGCACATATAAAATCATTCTAAATTCGAGGAATAGGTTTAACATTTTTAGATTTTTATATTACTCTTTAATTGTACATTTACATAAATTTCAATGAGTTTAATATTTTATTTAGATGGTCAAGTATGAATAGACTACATAGATTTGCATTTGAAAATAAAACATTCTATCCCTATTTAACCTTAGGCTAAAATTCGCAGTCAAACTGGCATCAATCCATCTGATACATTTATGTATTCAATGTAGCATGAAAATACAACAGCACAAATATACTATACTGTCAGGAATGGAAATCTAACAGTATAATTAGAGAAAACATTGACTCTTGTCCAATACAGGAATATGACGTCTGTATAGCAAGAAGAACAATAAAATAAAAACTCCATAGGAAGGGACCACGATCCTTTTGCCGACTTACAATCCCATCCATAGGCAAAGGGTTGGTGCAGTGTATTCAGCGATTCTGCACGTAGCGAAACTTATACTACATCTACTAATTACACAAATATATCCAATCCATTGACCCAATTCAACAACGACACAAATAACCTAAGATTACCCTCCCCTAATATAACTTTACAAATCTATATAGCCATTCACGCCCGACTTAAATTTAACATTTAAATACATTCACACAAATGCATTTTATAAAATTTGTTTTAAAATGTTGAGTACAGATCAGCTGCACAGACTCCACGGTCAAAAAACATTCCAAATTAAACACAACTGATCAAAATACAAAGTCCTCGATAAACGTCACTTGCATAGGGAATATACAAATCCCATTAGCATTCGTCGTAAGATGCTTGCAGTGATATCGTTGACATATATTCTAATCGAATGTGAAAACCATCACATTATCAACCACTAACGAATCTATGCAACGTCTATACCCAACCTTAAATTCCCTCATTTAAATTTTAAACAATAAATAATTTATACAATAAGAAAAAAAAAATGGAAATGATTTTTATCAATCGGAAAACATATAAAATTAAACATTATTAATTTGATTTTAAACTTTAAAAAAAGTCAGATAGAAGTTCATAAGCTTGAACGAAAGTTCTTAATTATTTTTCAATTTAGAGTTCATGTCAATTTAGCTTACGGTAGAAGAGTCCAGGTTCCTGTTTTTAATTCCTGCGACGTCTCCATTGGAAGATAATGTTCTGGAGGTAGCATTAGCTGGTTCCATTCTTGTATCACAGTCTTTTCATTTTATATATTTTTTTAAAACAAACAAAAAAAATGAGAGAGAACGGTAAGTGCGTCCTACCGTTCTCATCAAATCAAGTCCGAAAAAACTGTATTTCCCTTTTTATATTAATCCACACGGATTGACTGAACAAAGACGTCACTAATCCAAATTTTCGTTCGGGTCCGGGCTGAGGCTTGGTGCTTCCATTGGTCAAGCTAATTTCTTTTTATTTTCTTATCTATCTTTCATCAGATCATTTTAATTATACAAGAGCCCAAAGCTAGCTTGCTTTTCAAACAATTTATAAACAATCATTTCCATTTACAGATTACATTAATTAATACCTGTTTTTATTTTTAAATCTTGTACTTTTTTTTTTATAAAAAAAGTACGTTCAAATACTTATTTGTTTTTTTAAAAAAAAAAAATTTTTAAAGTTTGGCATCTGTGCGAATGTATACGTTTAACAAACATTTTAATTTTAGCATTTAGTTTTTTACTTTTATTTGCGAACTTTTAAGTTTTTATTTTAAATTAATGTAACGACATATTTATATATCGTTACAATATATATGCTTCCAATCTGGGGGTTGTGACAAAATCAAACCTATGGATTTCTCCTTATGTCCTGTCTTGCAGATAGTTGAGCTTCCCAGGAACTTCTTTGTATAAAAAGGCCTCTGCACATTGGTGACATCCATGCCATACCTAAACACTTTTCTCTAAGCACTGCCCTAAAAAAGGGGTCTTAGATTTCATTTTTCGTCCAGAAGCACAAACTCATTTTGATTTCTTTGCCATTATGTCAGTATCGCCACTTCTTCATTTATTATTTCTTTGACTTCATGACCCAGTTTTGATGTTATAATATTAAAATTGCACTCTTTTCAAATATATATATATAAGCCAAATACTACTAGCTTATTAATGCACTCTTTTCAAATATATATATATAAGCCAAATACTACTAGCTTATTAATGAATAATGTTATTTCAGTCGTATTATACAATCCCACCATCGTAATTTATTATTTTGTATTTAAGAGTATCTGCCTTGAGGAAAATCAAGCGTTCTGTCTTTTAAATGTTAATTAAAAGAATTTTCAATAAATATTTTGTCTATATAATCAAATATAATTTTTCAAATGTCCCCAAAATAATATGTTGATCACCACATTTCAGAACTGTAAACCAAAGTATTAATAGCAATATTATGTAATCTTTTTAATAAACGATTGGTAGCTTAATACTGTACCCACCATAGATGTATGTTAATGTATATATACAATTTAGATGATAAAAGAGCATATGAAAATTGTCAGCGTGAATCCAAATATGTAATTATCTACCATTTGATAGACTGCTCATTCACACACACATTAATATATATAATTAATTCATTATATTAAACTATATTTTTATTAACTAATTTGTTTGAGTAGTTCAAATTCTTTTTACTCCACTTCCACATGTACAACCATGTGTATGCATATTTTAGTTTAGTTATAATGCAGTTAACATCTAAGTTTCATAATTTTCTCCACTCTGCTAGTGGGCTGGATTTTAGAATAAATTTTCATGTGCCATCATTATATGTTATTCATCAGGTGTTTGATCTGGGGCTTAGGGAGTGGGTTCGAATCTAGGTTGGTCCCTGACCTAAATCTCAGGCATGACTGGGTTTGAAGTATATTTTTTGAGTTCTGCTCATGTTAGATGGATAAACATGTTTTGACCGATACAATATATAAAAAATAGATTTGGACAATGATTGTTATCAGTAGATTAAATTAAGAAAAAAGATACTTTCCTCTCCACAAAAGAAAATAATTATATCATTAATTAAATTGAAAAACATAGTAGTTACTCCAGAAGTAAAAAACCCACACTAATTGAATATATGATAGTATAAAAGGGGCAATATAATATTTTAAGGTGCACTTCCATTCTAAAGAATACTGGTCATTGCAGAAAAGGAAGAATTTCCAATCCAGGTATCATTTAGCCTAAAGAATGAATCCACGGGCCTAAGAACTTTTTAAATGTTATATTTGATTTTATTATTATTTTATGTGTCATATAATATTATACACATATAATTTATTGTATTACATAAGAAGGTTTTATGTTAGATTTTATAAATATGTTTGCTATTCATTAAAATAGAAAATATTGTTTTACTATGAGTTGCTTATTAAATTTATTATGGTTATTGGTTAAGATCATAATAGCAAGATTTATATCTAATAGCTCTCATCTTAAATTAAAACTTCTAATTAGGAAATTTGTCTAGCACTTTATCCTCTGAGGTAAGACAAAAGAAAATTTAGTGCAGTTGCTTAAAATTGTGAGAAAAGAAAGAATTTATAAAGAAAGAAAACTGTCACATTCAATAAAACTTGCAGTTGACTAAAACTTTGAAGGAGTGTTTTATAAAAAAAGAAATTTAAGATAGGCAGGTGAAGATAAATAATTTTAACATGACTGCCATGTCTGGTCAGTAGTAAAGTCATAAATTTAATAAAAAAAATTATGCAATCCAAATAAGCTGATGTTGAAATGATCTGAAAATTAAATAGCTATTTTAATTCTACTTTTACCTGCCGTGTTGCTAAACTGTATTTTAGAAATGATTTGATTTTCAGCAATTTAAAAAAATCTTGTGATTTTAAAGATTTAAGAAGAGAGGATATTCTTGATAAATTTATTTAGGATATATATATATATATGGTAGACAAATTCCATCAACAAACTATTGGCCAAAAAGGATTTTATCTATAAAGAAGCAATTCAGATAGGGATAACTTATGAGTTAGTCTTAGGTCAAGTAAGAAATTTCCAGATACTAAAACTAACCAATAAATTAGAAAAAAATCAAAAAAAAAAAAATTAATTTCAAATACTATTGAAAAAAATAAATGCAAAAAAATTCAAATATTTTTTCTGCAGTAAAACAGGTTAATGGGTATACAAATACAAATGGGTAAATGTATAATGCAATAAATGGAATTATAAAGGCTATTTAAAAATGTGTAAAATGAAAATAATACAAATAGAACAGTTATAATGGCTATTATTATTAACTTCATAAAAATAAAAAAATTGAAAAACAAGAAAATGGAAATCAATAGCAAAACACATTTCTATAATAGGAAATAATGACTAGGAAAAATTACATGAAAAATTAAATTTAAATCATGCATATACAACTTATGATAACAAGAAAAGTGAATGAGAGCAAAATTCAAAAGGCAGGATTAGTTAAAATGCATGTAAATATCAATAGTAAAAATGTAATTGTAAAATTATGCATCATAGAGAAAAATATTAATCCAATAATAGGGCATCAGTGGTATAAGCCCCTAGGGATAGAATTTTGCATAAAAATATTGAAATTGAAGAGATAATAAAACTAGCATATCTAAAAAAATTTTCAGCAAAATTATATGAAATAAACACTTCTCCAGTAAAATTAATGATAATGGTAAGCCAACTATCCACAAACCTAAAAAAGTTTTCTCAAAATTGAATCCAGATATTAAGGTATTAAAAAGGGTGAGTCGGCCACCAAAACAACATTATGTTAAGAAAAATATACACTAAGTTTCCTGAGACTGTGAGACCATGGTGGAGAATCCATTTAGACTATAGTATTATAAGGGACTATAATATTGCTAACAGTAAATACATATTTGAAATGTGTTGATTTCTTGTTAATGAAAATCACCAGCTCAGAAAAATCATATAAGGCTTCTATAAAAAAAAATTTTATCATGAAAGTCCAGCAGTTAGTTTTAGCACCATAGTATTATTCTGTTAAAATGGATTTACTTAAAGGACTATTAAGCAATTGAAAATGATGGGTAATAAATCCAGTAATATAGGTACCTAAGGCTTTCTATATGTCAATGTTTTACCAACATTCAACACTTTCCACAAACACTCCAACAGATGTATTAATTGGAAAAAGAATTAAGATTAAATTGATCCTTTTGCTAACAAAAACTAAAAACTAAAACAGTAGTAAAATATAGGAAACTAAATAAAAAATTAATGATAATGTTTGAGATCAAGACAGTTTAAGAAAAAGTTGGATTAATGGAAAAATAGAAGCTGTGAATTCTAATAACATTGTAAAAGTAAAGGCAGAGGATGGTAGTTAATATAGATGTCAAATAAATCATATCCACTGAAATGAAATACAGAAGCAGAAGACTACATAATTCAACACGAAGAGATGACTAAACAAACATTGGTACAATTTTAAGAGGAAACAGAGCAAGCAAAAATACTTAGACCAGAAAACCAGAGAAGCAAACAAAGAAAGTAAAAAAACCCAATAATTAGGTTTGCAATTAAGATTAGTGTAAAAAAAATAGTACTTCTGGAGTAGAGGGGAATAATGATAATGCTATGTTTAAGTATAAATTACTTTTTCAAAATAACCAAAAAGTTAGTTTAATTAAAGATTCAAACATAGATAATAACAGAAAGAGATTATTCTCTTAATCTACTAAAAATATATTTTGGACAATAATACCAATAAGTAAATTAATTAAGAAAAAAGATATTTCCTCTCTACAAAGAAAAAGTAATTATAATACTAGTTAAAATGAAAATTATAATAGTTATTCCAGAAGTAAAGAAACTCACTAATTGAATGTAGAATAATATAAAAAGAAAAGCAAAGTATTTTAGTGTTCACTTTCATCCTGAAGACTGGTTGCTACAGAAAAAAAATTTCCAATCCAGATATGAAGAGTGAATACATAGACATAGGAATTTTTTGCAGGTCATATATGATCTGATTATTATTTTATCTGCCTTAGGGTTTTATATTCTATGTAATTTATTGTATTATATAAGAATGTATTATATACTATATTTTGTAAATATGATTGTTAATAATTAAATATATTGTTTTAATATGAGTTGCTTATTTAATTTATTAAGATTAGTTATTAAGAGTCAGAATAACTAATTTTTTAACTATAAGCTCTCATTAACACAGGTAAAACTCTCCATACAGTAGTGCCACTCAGTGCCAGCCAGAGTAATCAATGGATGCCAGAAGGCTTGTGCGTAAAATCCTCATGGCACTCCTGTATGGAGAGTTTTTCCTGCGTTAATAACAGTTATGTGCAAGCATAAGAAATGGTAATTGTGATATAAGCTCTCATATTAAATTAAAATTTATGTGGGAAATTTTTCTACCTTTCAAGGTGAAGCAAAAAATATTAACTGACAAATCAAGATTTGCATTGTTTTAGGTAAGAAAAAGGCAGTATGATTAATAAACTTTTCTGACAGTCACCATAATAAACTTTTTCTGTAAACAGTGATTTGTTCAATACACACCATACTTCCAATATATTTTACTTTCACATCACGGATTTTATTTCCCAACATTCTCATCAGAAATGAGTTTATGAACTACAACTTGCCCATAAAAATATTGCATATGAAGTTTATAAACTATTGTTTCAGTAAACACTGGAATAATATTGTGATTATTGTAGTGATGTAATTTGCAGTATTTATGCTTTTTCATTACAATTTGCTTGTAATGTTCTAACTCTTCTCTCTGATTAAATAGACTTTCAGCCATAATTGTTTTCTGCCTTTAACGAATTTATTCAGTATTTTTAAAATTGTTAATGTTAAATCATTAAATAATTGCATACCAACAATTTTAATATCTTTAAACTGTGATTTAGCATTTGTATTTATAGGTTTATGCAAATGGTAACAACATTTTGTGAGATATTTTTTATAATTTCCCAGCAAATTGTTTTTGTGCATATATATATATGTCAACAATATAATTAAAATCCACTATTTTGTAAAACTTCTATATATATATGTAATCTGAAGAAGAACAAGTAAGAATTAACATTTGTAGAAATAATACAGGAAAATGTGGATATATGTAAAGGGATATGTCCCAAATTAATAAGAAATAGCTTCTAACAGTATGAGTGCAAAATAAATATATAAAACTTTTAAAAAATTTTTTTTATACATCTGTGAATTAGAGTAATTTTTAACATTTATTTCTTTTTTTTTTTCGGTTTATTTAAATATTTTTATTATAAAATTAATCTTTGTGATTCTATTCATCTTTGAACTTTCATTTTTTTAAAAGTAGAAAGCTCACGTATTAAAAACAAAAACAGTGTTTTAAAAAAAGTAGTCAAAAACATTCTTGATATAATTTAATTACAAAATAAACATTTTAAAAATAGAATTTTGTATTTTAAAATTTAAAATGAATATAAAATGAAAATTGAAAAAGTGTCTTGAGGAAAGTCGACTTTTCTGATATTGCATAAAATTGCATAAATAACAAGAATATTAGTTGATACATTAAATAATATGATCTAAAAAAATTGAAAATATTTGATTAGATAAAAATTAAATATCTAGAGCAAGGGTGACTGAAATGTTGAACATGATTCACCAGTAAACCACCAAAATTTTTTAAAGTGATTGCCTGAGTTAAGAGAATATAATAGTAACTAATGAATGCTGCTAATAGCTTTAACAAGCTTTATTGATAAATGCTGTGAGAGAAAGCATTTAAAAATCTAAAAACTACCCCCAATCTTCAGACCAGTTTCATGCTTTGTCAATCCTTAGTGAGGTGCTAGGATAATTTCAGACACTAGATCTAAAAATATCAAGTCAAAGCCAATTTTTATCTAATAAATGAACTATTAAGTAAAAAATTTGATAATTTCAGACACCTATATGTCCTCAAACCTCATATAGCTATTTGAGTTAGATAGGTAAGTTTGAAGACAAATAAGTGGCTGAAAATTTCAGATTTTCTACTTAAATAGTTAACTTATTAGATAAATTCTGGCTTTGAGTTGGTATTTTTAGATCTAGTGTCTGAAATTATCCTAGCCCCTCACTGAGGATTGGAAAAGCATGAAACTGGTCTGAGGATTGAGGATAGTTTCTAGATAGAGATTTTTAAATGCGATCTTTTACAGCATTTATCGATAAAACTTGGAGCTATTAGCATCACCTTTTATTTTTTATTTACATGCTTATAAAATTAGGTCATGTGATGTATGACCTTAGTTTACTTACTATAATGGTGACTGTTGCTACAGTATGCTAGATTATATAACTACACATAAAAGAAATCATACACACAGCTATTACAGGTGAGAATTGGCTCTTCATTATAAAAATGGCTGTATGTGTTGTCAGGTAAGTTAGAGGATCAGTATGTCAAATGACATAAGGCCTTCACTTGAAATGCATGATGATGCTATGATGATTAAAATTCATCAGCTCAAATACAGTCACTTTGCAATGCAAAGACACAATGGCTGCATCTAATAAAGTTCATCAGTCACAAAACTAGTAACAGTATTTTTCTCATTATGGCAGGGGTCACATTTAAGCAGTTTATAATAAAAAAATGTTTTAAAGATAGGTGCAAAGAAATGAAAGACATACAATTTTAATACAGAAGAGAAATAACAGTTTTTTTCACAATAGTAAATGAAAAATGTGTGTGTTATATTTATCATGCAAATGTCACTTCCAAAAAAAGGCAACATCAAAAAACATTTTAAAATCATGTATATAGATTTTGATAAAGTTTTCCATTAAAAAACAAATTATGTAAACAAAAATTAAAAGAATTTAAGACACAACTAACTAGCCAACAATTAAATTTTATTAAATCCATTATCAAATGTAAAGCTTCATATATGTAGTAACAAAACAGAAGAAATCTTTTGCAAATGGAAAAATAACAAAAGAAGTATTTCTAGAAACCAGCTATTAATTATTTGATTTATTGAAGAACAAAAATGAAACTATTTTCGTAATTAAAAATATACAATTTCTGTCAAGCACTATTCAAAATTATAAATTCTGTTCTGTTTGAACAACTAACCAAAAATATGACTAACTGCATTTGCTTTTCCTCACAGTTTGCAGAATCTTCCAGCAGACTTGATATTCCTTGGTTTTGTAGTTTTATAAGGAATGGTTTTTAACGATATGAATGTGAAAGAATTATTAAAAATATCATCTTTAAAGAAAAAAATAAGGTGAAGATATTTACTGGAGTTTAAAAAATAAAAGAGTTTAAGTTCAATTTACAAAACTGTATCGATAACAACTGATGGGATGCAGTCATTATTTGTAATTATTATTATCATTATTACATTATAATAGATAGGTGATAGATCGTGACTTGAGGAGAAAATTGCAAGTAGCTTTTGCTCTTCACTAACCTGTCCAACCTTTGATTTTAGGTAATTAAAATATGAAAATAAGGAATATGAATGGTTAATGAATTTATTCTTAAAAAACCAAGAATAAAACTATGAATGGTTTACTTTGTATTTCAGAAAAGAATACAAATCTATAACAATAAAACAGTCATTAGTTGATTTTAAGATTTTTTTTTACTTTCGTTCAGATTTTATAGCGTTTGCATCAGATTAATAAGAAAAGTGCATAATAAATAGCTGAATATAATTGTAAAAAAATAATTTATGAATTCTATTATTATTATGAACTGAATTTATATTTCATACGAGCATTTTTGATTTATAATAATTGCTTTATTTTTTTGCAATCCAATACATGAAAAAATATTTATTTTCTTTTATACAATAGCTGAAAGACTGACTTAAAACTATTATTTTATTTTACTTTTAATAATAAAGTTTGATTATACACTCATGTGTTATTTATTAATGCCCATGTTATTTAGTGCTGTAGTAGGGTGATGGACTAGAAACTTAAAGATCTATGGAGTGTTACATCAGATGCTTAAATGTTATTTGACATCCTGAGCAACAAATTATTTAATTATTTATTAGTGAAAAATAGTGATCTTGTGATCAGTAGAGAATGAAAGTATGATATTATTATCAATTGTTTTAATTTTTTGTTTCTGTAATAAATATGCATTTTATTAATGATAGAAAGATACTCTAAATTTGAGATGTTAAAAAGTTAAGTAAGCAATAATACTATTATAACTACTGTTCAAGTGTTATCACTGGTTATATTTCTTATTACTTAATTACTACAATCTTGCTTTCAGGCAGAAAATAGCAACACATATACACATATCAGTTTTAATATAAATTATTATTTATTGAATTAGCAAATAGCAATTTTTTTTAAAAAGAGAAGTAATATAATAAGCAATTTTTACCATTTAGAAAATATACTTCCAAAAATGCAATGTAAGTTGAGCATAAAATAAATGACTGCAGAAAATATAATTTACAAAAGACTTTTCAATTTTTTTTTCGTTTTGGATTTTCATAAAGATCTATGAATTTATACTGTAACTGTCATTTATTAATTCCTTTTGATCATGGATAATACCACCAGATTATAATGTACCTGGAAAATTTGTTTAACATGACGAAAAATTAATGATGATGATGATTTGCAAAAGCTAGGGGACAAATGTTAGCTAAAATAATTTATGCAACTTCACAGTTTATTAAAAGTAATATAATTTTTTTTCAAGTACAGAAATTAATTTACAATAGATGTAGTTTTTATTAAATTCTATCAAAGCATGTACAAACAAAAATAAAACATCAAATGCTCTGGCAGACAAGCTAATTTTCTAATAGAGTTTTAAATGGGAGGGAATAATTTTCTTTCAGCTGAAGATTCACCTAAGCCACTCTGGTTTCCTTATTCACAAAGTTTTAAAATAAATGACAAATGAAAGATTTTGCATGAATCAATGAAACCAGCATGGGTGAGTGACCACTAGATTGTTAAATAGTGATGTCATATTGTCCACAGAACTACTGTATGACCACCATGTTGAAGATTGTCATGGTTGATTATAATGCAAGAAAAATAAATATGATATAAAGAATATGATGAAGTATGAGTTGTAGAATAGAAGAAAATTTAATTCTCCAATTTAATGAAAATAGAAATCTCAGAAAATACTTCAGTGTAGGTAATTTTTAAACAAACAAAGAGACAATCAAATCTCTGATTTAAGGGAAAACAGAAATCACTAACCAAATGATTGGCCAAACTTAAGTGGCTATAAAATAATTAAAAGTCTCACTAGGAGACATGTAAGTAATTGAAAATTATTTACATCTGCCCAAGTGTTTATTAAGAAAGTGATATAATTATAAATGTAAATAGCTTGATAAAATAAACTCTCAGTACATGCTCTGACAAATAAATTTAAAACAACCATAAAAGCTTAAAACTAAGATTCCAATATGCACTGTAAATGCAATAAGAAAATACATAGAATAAATGCTCAAAATATTTAAATTTAATAGGCAAAAGATATAAAAATAGGTTACTTTTTAAGATTAAGCTGAGACTTTAAAATCCTGGTTTGGACAAAAAACATGTTACCTTGAGGTATACGGTTAAGATTGGCTGATATCTCTCAGCATTGCACACATAGTTCATTTTCCTGGAGAGTTCTGGTGAAGACTTTATGTTTCCATTTTCTATTTTGGAGGCAATGTTAGGGATCAGTTCTGGTTTGAGTTCTTACAACATTTTCTGGGATGATTTGGGCTCTGGGGTCATCTTTAAGTTGGTTTAGCATGGCATGATGTTGAGGCATTCTGCAGAAAAGATTCTTTTAACAATTAAAAGTCTGCAAGATAATTTTGGCAGAATTCTATACAGCAAAATAATATTCTTGATGATAGCTCCCAGACATGAACAGTGACCTTGAGAAGTTATAGCAGTATGGCAATTCAAAGAAGTCTTACGATTGGCATACTAAAAGGTGAAGTAAAACTAAACAAGCAGAATAAACATCAATAGCTGAATAATAATTAGTCCATAATCTCAGAGCTATTTATATGTGCTCTTATCTTTCTTAACAACTTTTAATTAATAGTTTGCAACCAGGACATTTTTTATCTCAACTCAATCTTCATTAAAGATTCTGACCAGGGTTAATCTTATTCATAATTAATTTTAAAAAAATGTAAAAACAAGTCTCAGCTTGGGTTAAAATAAATTAAAACTTGATTATAATCAAACAACAAGAATGCAATTACAAAAGAAAAACTTTCCAAATTTAAATATTTTGTTCAAAAATAATTTTTTTTTTTTTTAAATTTAGAATTTTTTTTATAAGATTAAAAGTTTGCTTGTCTTTAATTACTTTTTAATAAAAAAAAACAAGTGATCAAAAGAAAACTATTTTAAAAAATAAAATCTATTAAAAATAGAAATAACAGAATTTTAAAACATAACTGCATATGTGCATTATTACACATACTCTTATATACAAGACTTTTAAATAGTCTTCTTTTAAAATTTTATTAAAACAAAAGTTAGTTTTATTTTTGTGATGAAATTTTGAATCAGATAAAATATCCAGTTTAATATATACAACAAATTTAATAAATAAAATAAAGTAAAAATATATATATAAATTAAAATGTAGAATAATTTAATCATTCCAATTAAAAGTATTTTTTGAAATATTATCATTTGATTTTATATAAATGCAAACAGTCTAAATCTTAATAGCTTAAAAATAATTCAACAATACATTTTTTGTCTCTTCTTATTACATATCTAGTATAACTTTTAATCAATTATATGCTTCTGAAAACTTAAATATTAAATTTAATATATATTATTTGAAGTTCTAAAAATTTCCTTAAGTTATGAATTACAATAAAATGATTTCAGACTTGATTGTGCCATGAATAGATTTATTATTTACAATGTATTGTAATGGGCACACACACTGTTACATTATTTATTTTAAGAATTAGACATGAAATTAAAATATAAAGTTCACAAATAAAAATTTGTTTTTAAAAAAATTGAAATTTAAAAGTCATCTAAACTTTATAATATATTTAAAACTTTATTTAAAAAAAAGAAAAAGTTTTAAAACTAAATTTTCAACAAAAACTTAAAAAGATTATGAGATAAAAATATATCTTTAAGTTTGGAAAACACATTAATTAATCATAAAATGGAAATTATTGTTTTAATTAGTTAAATGTAAACTAGCCCTTGGACATTTAAAATGTATAAGCAAAGGTCAGATAGGAGAGAAAAACAATGAGATCAGAATGGCCAATAAAAGATATCACTCATGGAATCAGACCTCAGCGAAAAGACCATCACCATCATTGTGATGTAATATCTACTGGATCTGATAGTCTATCATAAAAACTGAGTGAAGAAAGAGCTGGGAGAGATGACAGCAGTGGTGATATGTGTTAGTGTGGAGTTGAAAGAGAAGGGATTGAAAAGACACACTCTTCAATCCCTTCAGTTCTGCTAAAAAAAAGAAAGAGAAATGACCAATCGTTTTTTACATTGCGGACCAGCTAAAGTAAAAGACCTCCGGATGAATAAATAAAATGGCCAACAGCATACCAGTCTCCCCAGGATGTCAGGACAATTAACACTGGAACCCAAATAGCAATGGTTTAAAGATGAACTTTTCTAAACATAAGAAATATATAATTAATGAACATTCCTAAACAAAAAGAACTCTAAATGCTAAACTTTTCAATATTCTAAATAGAAGAATTTCCTATCTGACTAAATTATTTATTACTTTATTGAATGTATATATTTTTTTAAAAAATAATTTCCATTTTTTTTGTTCCTTTTCAGTTTTATTATGATTTCTTTTCTTCTTTTAAATAGCTTATATATAAATGTTAAACTTAAGTCGGGCATGAATGGCTATATAGATTTGTAAAGTTATATTAGTTTTATTAGGGGAGGGTAATCTTAGGTTATTCATTTCGTAGTTAAATTAGGTCAATGGATTGGATATATTGGTGTAATTAGTAGATATAGTATGAGGTTCGCTACATGCAGAATCACATTATATGCCACACACTCCCATTTTGCCTATAGAAGGGGATAGTAAGACTGAAACACAGTCCCTTCCTATGGAGTTTTTTTTTATTGTTCTTCTTGCCAGACAGATGTCACATTCCTGTTCTGGGTGAGAAACAATTTCTTCTCTTAACCCTGCTGTTCAGATGTACATTTCTGACAGTATGGTATTTTGTGCTTTTGTTTTCATGCTACATTGAATACATCAATGTATCAGATGGATTGGCGCCAGTTTGACTGTGAACTTTTGGCCTAAGGTTAAATAAGGGATAGAATATTTTCTTTTCAAATACAATCTATATAGTCTATTCATACTCGACAACCTCTAAATAAAAATACTAAACTCATCTGTGCAAACTTATAATAGCTTATAAAAGTTAAAATGTAAAATCAAATTCTAAAACCAAGTTAAAATCCAAAGTAAAGTTATTCTAAAATAATTTTAAATCTTATATATGTGTAAATAAATGTTTGTGTGTTAATTACTGGCAGTGGCTTATTTTATTATTTTTTAAAAAATATTCTTAGATAAGAATTCATAAAATATAAATCTCTGCTGTTCCACTGAGCTAGTGGCATTGGGCTAATGGTCGGTCAAAATAAATTAAAATAAATTTTATTTTTTTTAACTTATGTACCTGCCTACTATATAAATTTTTTAGGTTCAAATGCCTAGTGGTGCCCTGTAGTGCAGATACATTAAGACTATCATCTTTTGGATTGTTATAGTATTTATATAATATTTAAAATTAAGACTCATGCTACTATACAATAAATATTTTAAATACTCTCTAATTCAGCGCAAGACAATAATTAAAATATAATAAAACATGGGAGGCAATCTATTACATATTTTCATGTGTTCAAATTATTGTTGACAATATTTAAATGAAGAACACTATCAAGCATGTCAACTACTGAAAGAAATTAATTTGAAACATATTTAAATACATTATATGGTTGATTTATATTTTCATTCTTTCTAACCAAAGTGTTTTAGATAAGCCTTTATATTCAGGGATGCCCAACCCATAGCTCGCGAGTCACATGTGGCTCGCGTAACTGTTTAATGTGGCTCGAATTGCACTCTTCAAAAAAATTGATAAAATATTTTATGTTCCTTGATGGCACATGCACACACTAAAAAATAAACATTTTTACAATACAAACAATAACGATATGCAGTGTCAGGTTTCACATTAAATAAAATATATTTTTCCTGTAATTGTAATTTATATGTATGTTACCAAATTTTTAATAAATAAAATGTATTTACATTTTTTTTTCTTTTTAACATATTACACCATTTTTTTTTTTGCTGTACACGCTTGGTTTGGTGCTATATATATATATTGTGTTTAGTGCTCTTGTATATATTGTTGTTTTTATCGAGAAAGATCCTTGTAGATGTTTGGTTTGGTGCTGTATATATATTGTGTTTAGTGCTGGAAATAGTTTTTATCGAGATAGATCCATGTACACGTATATATTTTGCTGTATATATCGATGTTTAGTGCTGTAAATAGTTGTTTTTATCCGTGTACACGTATATATTTTGCTGTATATATATATATTGATGTTTAGTGCTGTAAATAGTTGTTTTTATCAAGATAGATTCGTGTACACATATATATTTTGCTGTATATATTGATGTTTTCATCGAGAAAGATCCGTGTACACGTTATTTTGGCCACATTAGAAATGGCGGATTGATACCAATGTGAATAGGCCATCCCCCCCCCCACCTATCTCCCTACATTGCAGGTTTAGTACCCAAGTACCATATTTATAAATGTAATATGAAAAATGTAATATATAATTGTGGCTCCCCAAATTTTTTTAAATTCTCAACTGGCTCGCGTCAAGTTAAAGGTTGGGCACCACTGCTTTATATTAATAAATGAGGCACAAGAAAGAATGGCTGTTTTTTTTTTGCTACATATTGCCTTTTGCTGGGTTAAAAAGTCTTTAAAATATTTATTGTACAATGGCATAAATCTTAATCTCAAATATTATATATATTAAAGCACTGAAAGTAAGCTGATAAATAATACAACCTATATATGTATATTTATAATTAAGAAATAAATAAATAAAACTTTATGATTAGCTTTTTATCTTTATTTTAATGACTAAAATCTTATTAAAAAATTATTGCAAACATCATGTCAGATGATTTAAAAATAAGTTTTCTCCAAACAATCTGTTTTTAAAAAAGTTTTCACTTTGCTACACACTGGAGAAATGAGAGCTTTTTTGTCACTTATCATATTAATTAGACATATTCAAAATTTAAAAAAAAAAATTTAAGTTAATCATAACCTTTTTTAAAGAAAAATCTGGCAGTCATAAACATTTAAAGAGGCTTCTAATAATTTTATTTGAATGAAAAAAAATTTACAAAACCATTAGAATATTTAATAAAAAAAGTTTTTGATGTTTCAGAAATGATATTACAATGAAAATGATATATATATATATATGAGTAAAAAAAATTGCAGAAAGAAGTTTGCTGTTTACTGAAAGGAGATTCTTTAATTCTTCTTTGCGGTCCTTAAAGGAATCTAGCAAGAAAAATTGCATATATTGTTATTGAAGTTGCTATACTATATGGTTATTAATATAGTATACAATCATGCCTACTCTCTTCATGCATCAGACAATGTGATGAGATTTTTTGCCTTTTTTCTTTGAATTTAAAAAAATGCATTTTTCTTTTCAGTTACCAAAGATAGTGTGTGGAAATAAGCTTTTTTAAAATAAGATATTTACAATCATGAGAGCCAAAACTAAATTATCATACTTATTCTCAAGAGACTGTAAAATTTCTAGCCAAAACAGTAGTTGGCATACAAAAAATGGAGAGGGCTAAAGAATTTCCTGATCATGCTAACATTTGATCACAACTCTTTATTTAGACACTTATCACTAAAGATCACTTTCAGGTGGAAAAAGTTTGCAAAAATTGGAAGAACTATCTAATATTAAATGGACATTGTTAGACTTGGTGAAATAGAAAAAAGTAAAGGATTAGTTTAGAAAATGGACACATATTTTACTACAAAGACACAAATATTGGAAGCACAAGTAAAGTGGAATTCATTGCAAATAGAAAGTGGAAAAACAACAATGGAGAGATTGATGGTTTATCAGACAGAAATAATAAAAGATACCAATAGCAGATAATTCAGGTTTATATGCCAAGAAGGTATTATTATGATGAAAAAATAGAGCATTTTCATATGGTTGTACAAAAGGCTTTTGATCAAACTAAACAATATTTTTAATTGTAATGGGAGATATTATGCTAGAATTGGCAAATGTTTGAAAGATGAAAGTGGTATGGGCAAATTTGGTTATGATGATAGGAATGGGAGAAGACATAGACTTGTGTAAAAAAGTTGCAGCAATTGAATTATATTATGAATAAAATACTGTAAGGTTTTTAATAAGTTCAACACAGAGAGTAATCATTGATTAATGAGATATAAGATAGAAGCTAATTCAAATAGTTTTAAAACATTGACATTGTTTTGAAGACATCTCATATTTGAATGAAATCAATAGAAAAATAAACGATATACTATTAACAACTGCAACAAAAATAGATTGGTCAAAAAGGCAGCAATTTACCAGTAAACTTTCTACTGTGTCAAGACAATGTATGAAGGAAAAAGGGAATATGAAAAAATATATGAATGCTCTACTAAAAAGAATTGAATATCTTGAGTTTTGTAAAATGGTGTAAAAAGAGTCATTAATGATCTGAAAATATATAATTGTGAATTAGAAAGAAAGCTGTTGGTAAAAATCTTAAAAGTGTGAAACAACATCTTGTAATTGGTAAAAAAAATTATTTCTATAATAAAAAGAAAATATAGAATTATTATTAAAAAAGAGAAATGGCATCATGAAATGTGTGGGAGAGTTCTAATAATAAAAACAAAACAAAACACCTTCTACAATTAGATGTGATATGTTGGACTATTTCCATCATCTATGAGTGAATGTTGAATGTATACAAAATTTTAAACTTTATTTAAACTTTCCAAATACAAACAACTTGTTGGTAATAACACACAATAGACAATACAGATTAGTAATTACACCATGTTTTGAGTAGTATTTATTCTCCACTCTTCTTCAGGTGTTGCTGGCTTATATGCACAGTGACAATATTCGCTTATAAGTTGAACTCACACTTTTAGATTTTTGAATATCAAATTTGCCTTAAATTCAATATTATTTACTTATATTTTAATAATTAAAGATATTACAATTATAATAATGTCTAGTGTGTTATTTGCAACCCATCCTAAATCTTATACAAATCTAGTCTATTTTAGTGTTAGATATTAATATATGGATCATCTATCTAGCCATGTGTGCATGTTTAGTTAATTTATTATTAATTTAATCATTATTCCCTGAGTCTCATACTCCACCCTTTCCTACTGCCAGCAGGTGAATTGAAAGAGGCTGAGTGTAATCTCATATCTGTCATCCATAGGGTAGTAAATCATGGAGCATTGGTGAAGAAACTGAGATGCAATCTGATTCGAGGTCTCAACCCTCATCTAGATCATCTTTTAGTTAATTTGCCAAAACTCTGGATTTTGTTGCATGAATGTACAAATAGACAGTTACAATATTAAATTCCAGATTAAACAAAAAAAATTTATTAACAATTTTTATTTTTAATTTTCCAAATTCCATATATTAAAACAATATTTAGTAATTAAAAATAAAAATTGTTAATAAATTTTTTTTGTTTAATATAGGGGATTTGGACACAGATTTTCAAGCTCCCTTTGGCTGTCCACTCTATTTCATACAATCGATATACATGACAACACACATGTGAAAAAGATAAATAATCTCTAATATACATATTTTGATGCCGATTTAGTATGTGCTCACAGCTGCATAATAAAATACGAAAATTGGGTTTTTTGGTTTTCTTTTTTTCTATGAAAATGGCGATTTTGTGTTTTAATATTTTAATCCCATAATTTCATTTCTTATAACTACGAAAATTGGATTTTTGGTTTTCTTTTTTTCTATGAAAATGGCAATTTTCTGTTTTAATATTTTAATCACATGATTTCATTTCTTATAACTATGAAAATTGGTGTTTTTTTTTGGGGGGGGGGTTGATGAAAATGGTGATTTTGTAACAAATGGTCAGATCATGACAATGTATAGATTGATTGATGTCATTTATCGGTTGGATGTATATGGGTTTTGGGCAGTTCTTATAATTAGAAATGGCCATGAGCACATACTAAATCAGCACCCATATTTTATGCTGAACCAACACTCATCAGTTGGACCAGATCATCATTTCCCACACATATATATAATCAGTCCTTATTTTACATTAATATAGCAAATCTTCACACTTTAATAAACAGGCTTCAATACATTCCACCCATGAACTCTTCAGCCATCCATACTATTAAAAATCTGATGATGGAATCCCAAATCCCTTGTTAATGCCAATATTATTGTCATGTCTATGTTTACCTTGAGTCACTCAGTCCCCTCATGTATAGGATTTTGTTCATTTAAATACATAGAAGATGGATTGGCAGGATACAGGTTGCACTTGTAATATCTAGATTCCAGGTATATAAAATATATTTGTGATTAAATATTGTTTTGTAAAACATTTCTAAGCATAATTTAATTAAAATAAATTCAGCAATTTAGAGTGACTACATTTTTTTTTGCATTTAGTTTTAATTTTAAGTAAAAGAAATAAAAATATAAAGTGATTTTATATCATTTAAGTTATTTATTTAAAAAAAGTCATGTGACCAAATAGTGCAAAAAGTGAAATTGATAGTTGCCTTTCTACATAGTTATAAGGGCAGTAAATTTTATTTATAAAAGAAATGTTCCTAAGGCTTTTTATTTATATACTCATAATATCATATATTTTATTTGATAGTATATGTTTATGTCTGAGCCTACTAATTCACAAAAAGTTTGGCTATATCTAAATAAGATATTATACTGACCCCACCCTTTCTAAATGGATTTTATATATTCTATCTATTTCTCTATCAACACCTTACATCAGTTAAATATTATGATACACCATAAAATAGCCACTTCATATCATATATATGTTATATAGGTGAAGTTACATTATTATGTTTAATACATTTAAACTAAAATAGTATAAGGACGATATATTTATTGCATTAACATTTTCAATATAAAATTAAAAATGGAAGGATAAAGAAGCAGAATAAAAAAATTTTTTCTTATGAAAGTTTTAAATATAATATGCTTAAATGTACATATATTCACACACACACATGCGCACACACACATATATATATATATATATGTTACTAGCATCATAATGTAGTGTTTAATACATTTCCTTCTATGTAAATTACCTGTTGTTCGATTCCATGTTATGTAAAATTTTGGCATTGGATTCAAATTATAAATAGGCTTAAATTTTTTTTTTTTTCATCTAATTAATATATATTCATTTCAGTAACCCATTGAAATAGATCAATAAATAAGTATTTATCTATTTTTAGCTAGAGAATAAAATAAAGATAATAAAATATTAAAATCTTCCTCACTTAGGATTTTTATAACTTATGCTTAGGCTTAGTACTTTCTTCTTCACTCTTGACTTTTGAAAGTTGTCTGCAGAAATGATTAAAGGTTGCTTTGCCTTATATTTTAAATATTTATTTTTAAACAATATAGTTTAGCAGAGAAGTTGTCTATAGTTTAATATTTTTAAAATAATTACTATATATTATAAACATATCAGAACGTAGTCCACATTAGTTGGATTGAAGCAGCATAAAAAAATAGAGAAGAAAAAAATGTATACACTACTTTATTATGTGCCTTTGGAATGAACAACCGAAAAGAAAATTGATATATATATATATATTTGACAATTATATTTGTGTATTGTGAAAGGTAATCTATGCATAAACATATATAAGTTAATAAAGATTTAAACAACAACGTGTGTGTGTGTGTGTACGCACGCATATATAATAAATTACACAAATTGTCCACGAGAAAAAAAAATGTATGTTTTAATCATATTGTATATTTACACAATATTATTGACCATTTACTCTGCAATATGAAAATAGAAATATAATAATGAATGAGATTGTAAAAAAAAAATAAAAATAGAAACTTCTGATCGAGAATCAATTTGCAGGTCAAATTTAAAATAAGTAGTTCATAAATTTCAAGGCATTTTTGAGATCTTTTTGGCGTTACCTGTTCTAAATCGATTTATAAATAAAACCTTGTTGATTCCTGTAGTAAATTGAATGGTGAATTTAAACAAAAGATCAAAAATTGTGAATTTATGATATTTGAGAAATTAGAAATAAAAAAGAAAAGATGGAGAAGAATTTTATATCTCCGTGCATTGGATCAGGGATGAATAAAAAAAGAAGAAAGCAAACAGCTACTTCTTTTTTCTTTTATTATAACATACTATAATATTGTATATAAGTTTGTTTTCCCCCACCTGTTTTAGAAAAAAAACAATGGTACATTTTTACTTTGGGATCCTGGTCTTTATTATGATTCTAGTCTGGCATGCTGGCAGATGACAAAAACATATGTGAATGATCTACATTATAATTCAATTGTTGGCAAAGAATATAAATAGTGAATAGAAAGATAATAAAGAAATATAAAAAGAAGTCATTCAAATTCACTCAGTAGGCAATCATTCATTTTTGATGTGAAGAATGCTATTTTGATTCCAGATTTCAAGATGTAGTATTGAAATAAGTAGTGCAGTAGAGGAGACTTTACAGCTAATTAAAATTATAGTGCCTATAGTAGAAGCTATAATAATATTTTTTGTCCAGTAGTGTATTATTTACTATGCATGGCTAGGCAAAAACAAGTAGCACAACTTAAGACTAAATATGCAATCCAATCCAGTAAATAATGTGAAATCTGTGGAACTAGATCACTACAGCCTCTAAGATGCCAGTGAAGAAAAGAAAATGTACTACACCAATAAATTGTTGAATAGGCTAGTAAAATCAGTTTTTTAAAGTTTATCATATGTTACACATCACCGTGGTGCTATAACTACAATTCAAGTTTCCATCATGTTAGAAGAAGAAATATACTCCTTAAGTAAATTTGTGAAGATGATAAGTAATTATAGACAAAAGAAAAATGACATATGAAAACCTATGATTTATGACTTTAGATATTTTGATCAGTAATATATCCACATTATTATATTAAAAAGGCCTTAGATGTAAAACTAAAAATATATTAATTGTTATATCTTATATTTTATATCTGCAGTTGCAATCACTAGTGTAGACTTAAAACTGAAAACATATTAACAGTTTCAATGGTTTCATTTTATATTTCCTTTTAGAATCATGACTACAGACTTAAAAACTAAAAATATATTAATTGTTGTGATACATTTCATTTTATATCTGAAATTTTGGAATCACT
The DNA here is from genome assembly GCA_028023455.1 of Epiperipatus broadwayi. Taxonomy (NCBI): domain Eukaryota; kingdom Metazoa; phylum Onychophora; class Udeonychophora; order Euonychophora; family Peripatidae; genus Epiperipatus; species Epiperipatus broadwayi. The sequence continues at coordinate 261,927 of JAQFVV010006702.1, forward strand.
AGTATATATATAAATTATTTTTATTAAACTTACCTGTCACCTAAAATATAAAAATCTGTACTAAGAAACTACTGAGGAAGTTACCATTATATAATTAGGTCTGCTATCAACATGTTTTTGGCTGGTCATATTTTTTGCTAATATTACATGAAAAAGTCTAGCATATGATAGTATATAATAAATTAATAAACATAAATAATGTTTGGATTGAAAATATTTTACAGCAGTAGGATAGGCAAGATAATACAAATGGCAATATATATATATAATGAATAACACAGAATTATATCATGTAATTCTGAAGAGGATTGTATGCAAGGTTGAGAATGGTGTGCCATCATTTTATAGTAAGGTAGAAAAAAAGTGTACAAATATACAAATAACATAATATTTAACAGAAGGATTAGATAACATTCATATATATGCACCTATAATAATTCATTAAAAAAATGGAGGTTCAAATAAATATGGATTCAGATATTAGAATCTGTACAACCAATGGACACCAAAACAACTGTGCAAAAAGCTATTCTGAGAGTAGAAAAGACTTTAGAAGAAAAACCAGGCACAGTTACATCTGAAATGCTGTACGCATTGATGAATAAGATTGAAGAAAGGCTGCAACAAAAAATTGAAAAAGTGCAACAAAAGTTAGATGAAAGACATAACAAATTTCTGAAAAAATGCAACAGAGACATGAAGAATGGCTTAAGAAAATGGATGAAAATTTTAAAGTGACACATAAAGAGAAAAAAACTAAAAAATTTGCAGTTGATGTGATACAAGATTTTTAATTAGTGAATGTTTCAAACTCCATAAATTAAAGCTCACATGAAATAAATGTGGAAAATAAATATCAAGAGCTTAATGAAGTGAAGATAAAAATAACTTTACTAAGTGAAAATTTGGAAAAAGCTTTAAATATTAAGTTTACTAATAATGAAATAAAAATTCTTCAGTTGATTGCCAGAATTCATTATTAAAGGAACATTTTGATGTTTTTCTCTTTAAGCAAGAACAAGAAGTCTGCTACCAAGAAAGAACACATGAAGAAAGATAAAAATAGAAATATTCAACATGGTAAAGCATATAAGAGAAAAAGAGTAAAGCACTCTAGTATTAGCCTCAGTTTTAAGCAATCAGTTACCATTAGCAGATTATCAAGTTCTACAGCCTGTGCACCAAAAAAAAAATGGAAAGAAGATTAAGATGAAAGTAAAAGACCAACTATAGAATAAGGAGAATGTTATATTGTTCAGGTCATCCCAATGGATATCTCTATCAATAAGCAAATATTTGAAGAGAGGTAAAACCTAATTTTTGAAAAAATAAGGCTGGCTCATTTCCTGTCAACAATGGATCTGTTAAAAAACATGTTTCTAAGGAAAAAGAAAAGTTAATGTAATACTAACAAAATATATGATGAAAATGACATTAAAATAACCAGAAAAGAAGAGATTACGAGTTTTCTAGAAAGCAAGGGTGACCTTGATATTGGAAAAAAAAATTTAGATGTAAGAAAGATATGCAACATATGACCCAGAATGTATAAAAATGGTTTTTACAGAGAATAAAATAAAGTACTATTATAGTGTGTGTAGAGAGGTTTGATTCTGGAGATGTACTGTGATTTGATCATGTACATAAGATGCTATGTTGTTATGTGATATTTGGAAGTTGATATCATCTCTTGTGCTGACAAAACACATTTTTTTCTCATTTGTTAAATAGTGTACTCACTCATCTGTAAATCTCAGATAAAGCAAAGTCAGTTTAAAAGTTGGTTTAATATACTCTTAAGACAAATAGGATCAATACTTCATTTTCATATAGTTTACTCACTCAGCAGTATGTCTCAGAGGAAGCAAGGTGCAGTTGGAGTTTTTGCTTGCTGTAACAGCCTATAAGACTCAAAAACTGAGCAAGAACCTTATTCTAGAGTGTTGGATTGTGGATAGCTTAACAGAAATCAATCAGTAATAATTCTTGTAGTGTCTATAAATCTTACACCTTTATGTCATATAATGAAAATGTTGTGCATTCCAGAGTAGAAATTTTATGCATTATCTATGGTATTTAATGACAAACAACTCTCTGAACATTATATCATAAAAACACCACAATCAAAAAAATGGATATAAATAAATAGACTGTTAGTCAACATGCAAATGAGAAATGGAAATTTTCATAGTCCCAATAATCTTACCTCCTTTTAAAGAGAGAGGATATATAACTATATTAATTCGAGTGCCACATTAGTTAGGTTGAAACATAGCATAAAAATAAAAATAGAAGTAAAAAATCTACAAACTACTTTATGTGCTATTGGAATAAACTGCCTAAAAGAAGTTGACATACACATTTGACAATAATATTTATTGTGTATTGTGAAGGGCAATCTATGCATAAACATACGAGTTAATAAATATTTGAACAACAATGGGTGTGTGTACGTATGCATATATAAATGAGAGAAATTGCCCCTGAGAAAAAAAGAAAAAATACTAATATACATTTTAATCATATTACATATTTAGGCATAATATTATTTACCATTCTGTAATATGAGAGGAGAAGTATAATAATGAATGAGATTGCAAAAGAAAAAAAAGAAAGATAATTTTGATCGTAGTCAATTTGTGAGTCAGGTTTAAAATACTTCGTTCATAAATTTTAATGTGGTTTTGAGATCTTTTTGGTTTTATTTGTTCTAAATCAATTTATAAATAAAATCTGATCAGTTCCTATAGTAAATTGAATTATGAGTTCAAATCTAAATTCAAAAATTGTGAATTAATAATATTTGAGAAATTAGAAATAAAAAAAGACAAGTCAGAGGAGAATTTAATATCTTCCTGCATTGGAATAGGGGTAGATAAAAAAAAGAAAGCAAAGAGGTATTTCTTTTTTCTTTTATTATGACACATAGTACTGTATACCAGTTTGTTTCCTGTACATGTTTTAGAAGAGAACAATAGAATATTTTTATTTTGGGATCTGTGATTTTAGAATGGTCTACATTATAGTTTGAGTGCTGGGAGGTAATAAAAACATATGTGAATTGTCGACATTATGGTTTAATTGATAGTGAAGGATATAAATAATGGATAAAAAGATAACAGATAAGTATAAAATGAGGTTATTCAAAATTCACTTAGTAGGCAGTCATTCATTTTTGATGGAGAATGTTATTTTGATTTCAGATTGCAAGCTGTACATACTGAAATAAGAAGGGTGAGAGAAGAGATTTTACAGCTAATTAAAATTACAGTGCATATAACAAAAGTTATGATAATATTTTTGTCTAGTAGTGAATTATTTATTATGCATGGCTAAGCAAAAAAAATTAATGCATCAGTCATAAAACTGTAAATATGCAGTCCTACCACATCCAAGATGCCAGTGAAGGAAAGAAAATGTACTATGCCACTAAATTTGCTGAAGACTTATTGATATTCTACATGCTATACATGTTACTACAATTCAGCTTTCCAATGTGTGAGAAGAAGATATATACTCCACAAGTAAATTCATGAAAACAATAATTACAGAAAAAAAAAACATAACAAAACCCATGATTTGTACTTTAGCCAATATGATACTCACATTATTATATTAAAAAGACCTTAGATCAGGGGTTCCCAACCTTTTTGCACTTAAGAGCACATTCTACAATACCGACCAGGTGGCGGGCACCATTTATTTTTTTTCATTGAGGTGGTGGGCACCATTTATTTTTTCAATGTAAATTTATAGTTGGATATTGTTAATAATACACATAATGTACAAAAAATATTTATTTCAAAAATAAAATTTTAACATATAATTAATGTTTATATTTTTACGCTGTAAAAGTATAGTATGCCCTACAATTTGATTACAATATAATACAATAATTTATAAGAAATTTTAAAAATTAAATTTATTTGTATCAGATAAATAATTTTTTATCGTGATCAGATAGCGGCAGGCACACATAAAATGGTCTGCAGGTGCCATGGTGCCCATGGGCATAGGTTGGGACCCCTGCCTTAGACTTAAAAACTGAAATTATATTAATCATTGTAATATATTATATTTTATACTTGCAGTTGTAATCACTAGTATAGACTTAAAACTAAAAACATATTAACTGTTGCAATACACTTTATTTTATACCTGCATTTGGAATTATGAGTATAGACATAAAATCTGAAATATTATTTGTTGAAATAATTTCATTTTATATCTATATTTGGGAATGACTATTGTATAGATAGAACCAACTCTCATATGTTTTTGTATTGTTAATAAATTTTTAAATTATTGTTTTCTCAAACCATTTGTTTGTTTATAACTCTGTTAAAACATTATAATGTCAACACACATATGCTAGCTATGAATAATTCGCAATTCTGAGATAACATAAAACTGCTGGGAAATATGCTGGGTGCCATGCTAGTAATTGGAATGATGATGATTGTCATTTCATTAATATTCTCAGTAGACTTTCTTTGTTAAGGAGGTTTGGCATCTAGAGTTTATTTTTTGATTGAAACTTAAAACAAATAAAATATCGTTAGGAATATTTTTGATTATAAATCCCAATGATCGTCATCACATTAGTTAGTATTATTATGAAAACTTTGTGATATTGTTGGAATTCTATTAAATTTTTATTGACAATATTATTAGATATTTATTGTGTTCTGCAATCTCAATATAACTTAAATATACATATCTTTGATATAGTATCAAAGTTTAAACCCATCTTTTATCTATAATACAAATATAGCAAACATATACTGGAGTAGTCAGTTATTGTTACAGAAGGTTATCATATGCTAGTAATTATTTACCATTACTGAAGGACAGAAGGTTATTGACCATGATAAAATAATTATTTACCATTACAATATATATATATAGTAAGTTATTAAATATTGAATAAAATGTCTCATCCATTTTGCTTTAATTAGAATTCAAACAAAATGTAACCAAGCAAGAAACCAATTAAAATTGGATAAGTTAATTTGATCACTTCATTCAACAGCAATATTTGTATTAATCTGATTTATAGGTGTTAGACTAATATAAATATGATTGCAAAATGAAGTGATTCAGTTAATCGATTTAAATTTAATTGGTCTGCAGCTTTGTTTTATCTTGAATGAATTGTAATTAGAATAAAATAGAAAAAAATCTAATTAAACTTCAATAATTTCATCGATATAGTCCATGAAATTTTTTTATTATATATACATATGATTGTTTGAGAAGAAATTTTTTGTATATGTTTTACAAATTTTTTTGATTAGATTTATCAAATGCCTGGAAAATAATTTTCTGCTTTATTTCTCTGCTGTGTCATTTGAGTTTTAGAGAATAAATTAAAATGCAGCTAATAAATATTTCTGTGTCACAATGCATTATCTTCAGAACCTTTTAAAATTTAACTTAAGAATGAGAATGCTTTGAAAATACTTTTGATTTACAATTTAATATTTTTAGTAAAACCAATTTTATTTTCATCACATACTTAGATGGAAAAGCTTTTGGTCAGAATCAGTAGGGAAGTAGAGCAGTCCAAGATTTTTGGGGAAAATTTGATAAACCTAGTTACATACATAGTGTTTTTTATCACGTGATCATAAATTATCATCTTTAATCAATCAAAATATATAAATTAGCATAAAAATATTTATCAAGTATTTTTTCTGTACTAACAATATACTTCTTGAACTTTACTATATATTTAACACAATATTATATGTAATAATTTCTAAAGGCTGATGTTTTAAAGTACCTATAAATTAATAATTTATTTAAAATTGACATTGGCTCTAAATATTATCTACATATTTCTAATGAGATATCTCCATTTGCTTCAAGTCAACACTGAGAAAGGTCTGATGTATTTATATTCACATACATATTTTCTTTAGACCTTAGAATAAATTTATTTACACAACCATATATATAGCGACAATAGCCGTAGTTAATTTTCTGATGAGATAATGCAATATATACAGTAAACAAATATGAAATAATTAAAAATACTTTGTTTAGTATAGAATGTGTAATTATAGAAAAAATAATAACTCTCTCTTATTATATTTATTCATTTAAAAAATATTGCAGACTGTTTGTCAGACAGCGATTACATTATTAGTCATTTGTTTAAAAGAAATCATATGGCTTTCTCTACTTGGCTGAATAGTTTCATAAACAATGTACGAATTTAAAAGAAAAAATTCAATGGCTGACAAGAAAATTCATAAATGACTGGCGACTGAGTTAAAATTGCAAACAAAATGTTATTTACTGACCACAATTACTTTAAATCACTTTTTCCCATATTGAAACAAAATATATGGATGACACTTTTTTAAATGTTTATATTTTGAATAAACATTTTTAATGGCAATACAAATATTCAAATGGTTTTATATAACGCTATATCAGATTTGAACAAGAAAACATAGTAAAGCAGCTCTTCATCATAAATATAAAAAGTCTATAAATCTTGATACGATTCCAATTTATAAAATAAAGAGAAATAGAAAAGTCTGCAATAAATTAATTTGGAATATCATTGTTATTCTCACCCAAAGGACTTTTAAAGTTTTCATTAAATTAACTGATTCCAATTACATCTGAATTATGCCAGAGAGTTACTATAGTTTTAAAAAATTAAGAAATACTATTAACATGGTTTTTGTTGCTATGCAAATGTACAAAGATCTATTATCAGCAAAGATGTGATTTATGAAACAATTTGGTCCTGATATTATTCAGTTAATGAAAAAGTTTTGAAAATATCAATTTGACAAAGAAAGCTTATTTACATAACATAAGGTTACAAGTAATCTGAGACACTTAAATTAAAATTAGTAGTCACATAAAGATGTATGAAATCTATAAGTTTGTTTTCAATTTTTCTGACAGTAGACCAGTAGAATAGTTTATAGATGATTTTGTTAAAAAAAAAAAAACATACCAATGATTCAAATTTTGGCTTTTACATTTATAATGAGCAGATATTTATGTGAGTTTTTACCATTTCTAAGGATATCTATGGAATATTTGCAAAGTTTTGAATATAACTTATAAAAAGTTTGACTTACCCAGTTTTCTATAAATAAGTTGATTTACATTATACATAAGTACAACATTGGTTTAAAAAGTAATATATAAAATACAAATATTATATTTTGATTATTTTAAGATCACTTTATTTAATGTTAAAAAAAAACCTCAGATATGTTTACAATATCACCAACTTAAAAAAAAGTAATAGTTGGAAACATAAATTTGGATGTTGAGGTGCAAAACAAATTTCAAAATGATGATATTATATCTAACAAATTAAAATGTAGTATTTTATTATAATGATATAATTCCTCCAATAAATTATTTGTATATAGCACTGTTATTCTGTCAAATGATTTGTAAAATGATAAAGCTCTAGAAAAATCTTATATAAGGATATTCCATATTTTAAAATATTGTAGTAAAATCATGATACCAATTAATATGTTCTTCAGTTATGTGAATATGATGATGTTGAATCTATAATATAAAATGTTTTATTGCATTGACATGAGAAACAGATAAAAGCAAGTCTTTAAAAATATTTTACGAAGTTAAGAAAAGATGTTATGAAACTAGAAAGTTCTGTTTACATTGTAAAAATTATTTTACAGGTATTTTAAAAAAGTACAGTATTAACTGAATTCATTGAAAGGATATGCTTGAAGATAGAATGCAATAAAAAAACATACTTAGAAAAAAACCTTAATTTTTTAAAAATAAATAAGTTAAGACGTCATGCATAAAATCAAATATTCAAACTAAAAAAAAACAACAATCGTTATATATCTGGATATTGTATATCACGAAATAGTTTATGTAATCATGGTTAATTTTAAGTCCTTTATACCTGCTTTTGTTTAATTAGAATGTTTTTTTTTTTCAAAAGTAGAATAACACATTTTTGAAAAAGGGATTGCAAATGATGGTGAAATATTTATATATACTCACACATCATATTTAGAAAAATAAATAAATAAAACTTTACACAAGAGAATTATAAATAAAAATTATAGAAGTCTAATTGCTATTTTATTCTTGGTGATTTCAACAAAATGTTGCTTTTACTATGATATTATAATAATAGCTTTTAAATGTGTTTAGAATTGCGTGCATATGACAGGAACTAAGATAACTATATATAGTAATTTAAACAATGCTGAAAGACTAACTCGTTTAAATATATTTTAATACTTTAATGATTATTTTTTTTGTAATTTAAAAAAAGATTAAATTAGCTTCAGTTGAGAGTTTAAATCCTCTTAACTAAAAAGCTATAACATTTTTTTTCAACGTGATTATAGCTAAAACCATTCAATTACATAAATTACCCATAAATATTAAATAGATGTGAATAAATGGTTATTTACTTATTTGAAACCATTAATTTAATTCATCATTTCAGTTATTTTATATATTTCTGGCCACTAATTAATGTTTATTCGTGTGGCTGTTGATTGTTTGATGAATTAAGATTACGATTAATGGTTAATTTCTGCTTGCATACCTGAGTGAATGAATATTCATCTAATGTAATAAATAAATAATCATATGAGCAGTTGTCAAGAGGCTTAAGCACCATGTAATAAACACAGCAGTTCTATTCATCTGACTGGATTGAAGATTTTATTTTATTAAGCTGCTAATTAATCCAGAAAATTTAGGCTCTGAGTTTGGCATTATACAGCATTTTATTCATTATTTAAGAATTATACAGTCGTGACACTTTATTAACTTATACCTGTCCAATCATATAAGATCTAGATGTAGATAAAGATTATGTTAAAATTTCTGAAAGACAAATGTTATTCCTATGAATAATCTACCTTTTGTTTTACCCAATGATATACTTTTTGTGATAATTAAATTTATCCACTTTCTGTTGGCTGGACTTTTTTATTACCACCTTCACTTTTTTGAAATTTTTCTAGAGAATAAAATTATTCCATTAATTAGCAAAAAAAAAAATAATGATACAATTTTATTCTGTTAGATTGTATTTAAATAAAACTTCGGGCATTGTTTGTTTATTTGGTAATATAATATCTTCAAAATAATTTAAGCACCAATAATTTTTTTAATTTTTTTTTATATTTATTTCCTTTTTATTTCTACAATGAGTTTCAAAAGTAAGATTTATTATTAAAATATCTTTTAGATTTTTTTAATTGCAATTCTGACAAATTCTAGTTCTTGATATTTTTTTAAATGATCAATTATAGTTTATGAATAATTTAAAAAGACTAAGTTATCTATATTCCAATTTAAACATAAGATGCTATACCCTGGAACAAATGAGTTAGAGTAGCAGAAGTTCTGCATGGGTTGCAGTATGCTGGACCATAGCAACTTCCTACCTACCTCTTAATAAGGTATCACTCTGCCTGAAGCATGGACATACCATTATCCAGTAGAAGAATGAAGTTTTATTGGGCAAGTTGCTACCTGTTTGATGAAAGTAAATCATAATGATATGGCATAATGAACCATTTTTGTCTTTAAATATTCTTCATTGGAGTTTCATAACCAACCGTGCTGAAGCTGCCTTCCCTCTACACAATAAACCATTCCCATTGCTAAAGTTTCATTAAATAATTGAGATCACCAGCATGTATAAAATGAATAATGAAATATTTGTTTCAGCATATTTACAAATACAGATGTATTCTTTTCATATGTGAGACATAAAAGCAATAATCCTTTATAAATCTGTATGTTATAATGCTAAGGCAATAAACTAATTTCGTAATTATTAAATATATGTATGATTCTTTACTTGTATAATGTCCACCGACCATCTAGATAAATAAAATATGATTTCTGAACAAAAGTTTGACTTGTAATACTGCACGATACCTGTATATGTTAATCTATAAATGATAATGTATTTTTTATCAAATATGTGTAAATAAATAAAAGACATATATGTGTGAAGTTGGTAACTATATATATATTCACATTTAATCATGTTTGTTATAATAAATCTTTATATATAAATTTAATCCAGTGTATTCGGAACTTTATTAAATAATCTAAGCTTAGTTATATATCTTTTTTAAATTGTCTGACGGGTTCACTCAATGTCTCATCGATCATCATCATCAAACCAGATCTCATGTTTTACGCTGTTGCACCGAGCCCAGAAATAAGGGATTTGCATTGTATCACTGCAGGTGTTGGACAAATAGGTTAGAATTCATGATTGCTCCTGACCTGCGTATCTATCTCAGGCATGATTAGATTCAGGGTACTTTTGCTTAGATTCTAAATCTTGTTGGATGGACATACATTTTTGACCGGTACAATATAAAATATAAAACTAGTTTTTAATTAGAGGAAATTTGAATCTAGACTTCAAGCTCCCTTAGTCATCCACTCTTTCCTATACAATCGATATACATGATCACATAGTTTTTAATTAGAGGAAATTTGAACCTAGACTTTCAAGCTCCCTTAGTCATCCACTCTTTCCTATACAATCGATATACATGATCACATACATGCAAAAAAATAAACAGCAGCACTCATCATTTGGTCTGGATCAGCATCTCCCCCACATATATATAATGAGTGTTCAGTTTATATTAAGATAAAAAATCTTCAAACATTAATGAACAGGCTTCAGTCTTCTCCCCTCTCCAATTCCTCATCCATCCACATCATTGAAAATCTGATGACATGTTCAAAGCCTTTGTTATCCAAATTTTATTGTGTCATACCCATGATAATCTGATTCAAAAATTTGGCAAACAATGGCTTTGAACATGCCATCATCAGATTTTTAATGATGTGGATGGTTGAAGAGTTGGTCAGTGGGGAGGATTGATGTCTGTCCATTAATTTTTGAATATTTACTATCTTAATATAAACCAAGCACTGTATATGTGGGTGAGGATGATGATGTGGACCAACTGATGAGCTCTGGTTCAGCATAAAATATGTATGCTGGTGATCATAGAGTGGATGACTAACAGGAGTTTGAAAGTCTGGATTAAAATTCCTTCTAATTCCATTTACTTAAAAGTATATATGCTATACACATATTTAATATATTATATCTAGTTTTTTAAAAGTATTATTATAATTAAAAACAATATTTATTAGTACTCAGAAAAATATTTTATAATAAAAATTTGTATTTAGTGAATCAAATTTTAAAAAAATAATGCCCCAACATACATTTGATGACATCAGTCAAATCTTGAGATAAAGCAATTTTATGCTTTGTTTTTGACTTTCATTTTATAAGTGTCCATTCTTCATAAATCCTATAGACTTGCTCTTTATGAAAATTATTTCATTATAAAATTGAAAACTTTGAATTAAACATAGCTCAATGTATATAAAACAAAGGGAGTAAATCACTCTTCCCCAAGCTATGACTTAAAAACATTCTAAATGCTAAACAAAGGATCAAGAATAAAATTTAATGCACCTATTTTTACTAGCTCTAATGTTTATAAGTATATATTTGTCAACATTTGTGGTAATTCAGTATTAAATTAATTTATCAACCAGGCAGAAAATGGCACTTAAGATTTATTAAACTCATAAGTAATTAGACAAGGTTGGAGACAGCATCTCACTTTTAACACCTTAATTATAATAAATGCCATATTCCATCTGGTTGACTAACTTCACTCTGAATTATGCTTATAAACATCAGAGCTACCAAAAATAGGTGGATTCATTCTATTCTTAATCCTTTGTTCAACATTTAGAGTGCTTTTAAATCATAGTCTGGGGGAAGATGATTTATCTCCTTTGTTTACATGTTATAAAATTAATTAAAACAAAATAAAGTCACAACTGGCTGTAATTTATATAACAATTGCATAATCGTCAAAAGTTGTATGATGCATATAAACTCATACACAAAATATGACATATTATTGCAAAAAAATTAGCCACTTTTGTTCAAAATTACATCTTGCATGATAAAGAATCTATACTTATAAGATATATATTGTACCAGTCAAAACATGTTGATCCATCTAACATGAGCTGGAACTTAAAAAATGTACTTCAAACCCAGTCAAACCCAAGATTTAGGTCAGGGACCAACATGGATTTTAACCTACTCCCTAAGCCCTAGATCAAACACCCAATGAATAACATATAATGATGGCACACAAAAATTTATTTTAAAGTCTGGCTCACTCACAGAATGGAGAAGACAATGAGACTTATTTACTAACTACATTATAACTTAACTAACATAAGCATATGCATGGTTGTACATGTGGAAGTGAAGAAAAAGGAATTCAAACTACTCAAACAAGTTAGACAATAATAAATAGTTTAATATAATGAATTAATTATATACATTAATGTGTGTGTGAATGGGTGGTCTACCAAATGGTAGATAATTATATACTGGAATTCATGTGAAGGGTTTCATATACTCTTTTATGAACTAATAGTATATATACATTAACACACATCTTTGGTGGGTGTGGTTATTAAAATGCCAATCATTTATTAAAAAGATTAGATAATATTGCTATTAACACTTTGGTTTATGGTCCTGAAACACGATGACTAACATATTATTTTGGGAAGTGTTCTAGGATTGATTACATATATAAGAAAAACTATTTTAATGTGTTGATCATGAAAATAAATAAAATACATTTAATTATTTATTGAAAAATCTTTTAATTGAGATTTAAAGGTCAGAGCACTTGATTTTCCCCAAGGCAGATACTCTTAGATAGAAAAATAATAAATTACAATGGTGGGATTGATAAAATTAGTAGTATTTACAATTTATATATATATTTGAGCAGAGCACAATTTTAGTATTATAGCATTAAAAATAGGTCATGAAGCAAAAAGAATAATAAACAAGAGAGTGCGGGTACTGATATGGTGGTGAAGAAATAAAAGGAAAAGGACATGCTTATGAATGAAAAACAAAGTCTAAGACTCCCTTTTGGGGCAGTGCTTAGAGAAATGTGGTTAGGCATGGCATGGCCCAGGCATACTGGATTCATTAACACACAGAGGCCTTTTTATATGAAGGGATCCTGGGAAGCTCAACTAGCAAAGGACAAAACATGAAGAAGAAAAATCCATGGATTCGATCTTGTTGCAACCCCCAGATTAGAAGCACATAATATATATATTCATGATGATAAGCCAAATGTCAGTAACATAGTATGAATGAATGTCACTAATGACATTGAATAGCATTTACTGCTTTATAATAAATGGCCTCTTTGTTTCAATGTTATAATTTATACAAGTGATACATCATGCTGCTATAATATATACATATACAAAATTTTATTTAGTAAAAGATACATTAAAATTTACCTCCTTCCTTTTCTGCTATTTAAAAGGATTCAATCTCACTATCATGGAAAATGATTCAATCCACCATCATGGATTTTATAATAATTGGGAAATTTAAGTATTTGAAATTTTAAGACTATGAAAAGCAAAAGAAAACTAGCATTTGTATAAAAAACAAATAATATGCTACCCTTTCAGAATTGAATAAATAACATTTTAACAGATTTCACAGCACTAATTAGCTTAAATGATGGATTTACCCTGGGTAGAATTACTTCATTCTATCTAGAGTTGAACCAAATAACAATTTTTATAATAAACCAACATAAAATGTTGATTCATAAAAACAATGTGGTGAACATATTAATTAATCATACATTATATTATGAGGGGACATTAATAACCTTAATTCAAGAAGATTTATTAAAAAAATAGGTGAGAAAAGATTTTAGAAATTCAGCTTGCCAGGTTGCTGGAGATTGGCATATTAATAATAACTAAAACAGACATATAAAATCAAGTAATACATACATATAAATAATTGACCACACCAAAGTTAAAGAAAGTTAGAGCATATGAGATAGGATTAGATTTATAAAATCATTGGAGAGAATTTACATTTTACATATTAGAAAGAAATAAAGTTAAGTAATACATTAGGAGAATTCTTGATAGGATTCGAGATTAGTTAGACTAGCTTTACTTCTAGGTTGTGCCATGAAATACCGATTTTCCTTTCACATTTCTTAGAATCCATTTACAAAATCTGGCTTGTGCACAGGAGTTCAATAATCCATACAAGTTCTTGGGTAATGGCAAGCTGCTGATCAGCATTCCAAAGTTCTCATGTCAGGCTTTTACTTCATTCTTAGGCAGCAGGGTGGTATGGCAGCAGAAGATGATCTCCACATGTTGAAAAAATGATGGGCTTTCTATTCAACCATTATTTTCTAAATTTCAAACCCGTGTGGGTTATGTTGACAACATAGCTTTCTCAATAGTAGCTATCCCTTGGTGATTAATATCAGCCCATTTTATATCTCACTGATGTATTTATGGAATGTTTTTAATTTCTTATTTCTAGCTCAAACTCTAATCTCCAATCTAACAAAATCTTACATTTTCTTTGTCCATTGTTTTTGAAGATGCAATCATTAGATAACATTCCAAAATATATATTCAAATCTATTAATCGTATTCCCCATTTTATTTTCAGTAAAACTTTAATTAAAAATTCCTTCCTAAGATTAAAATAATATTATATTTCCAATCCTGTTATTATTTTTGGACAATTAACAGTTGCATCTGCCATCTTGGATTTGACAAAATATACAATTTAATTAATAATAAAAAATAATTTAAAAAAAAAAGTTTTATAAATGATGTATAATAAAATATTTATAATATCAATATTTTATTAGTACGTTTTTTCCTGTAATATATATATATATATCTGAACTGCACCTAGGTATTTTAATAAAAAAAAAAAAATAATAATAATAAAAAAATGTTATTGAAAAGTTAAAATTTATAATTTTTAAGCGTGCATCTCAGAAATATATACATGAAATATACACATAAATAGAAGAGCGGGATAGGTTATAGGGTCTGAATATCAGTTAGTAGTTAGAGAATGTATAGAATCATGAAGCTCAATCTTGGGCTAAGATTGATTGCTTCAATATATATTATCTTAAACTATTTAATCTATAGCAGGTTTGTACACCCTTTAAAACTCCTATCATTCTTTTCTAAATTTCTTTTTATAAATGTAAATAACTTTTTATTAAACTTATTTGATATAGGGTATATGAGCACAGACTTTCAGATGACCCATCACTCTCCACTCTATCTAATAACACTGATTCACTCAAGCACATATATGCTGAAAAGATAAATAATCACCAATATACGTATTTCATGCTAAACCAGCAATCATCAGTTGGTCCATATTATCATCTCCCACACATATATACTATAAGTGCTCAGATATATATTAAGATAGACAATCTTCATACTTTAATGGACAGGCTCCAATCTACTACACACTCCAACTCTTCAACTGTCCATCCAATTGAAAATCTGATGATGGAATGCTTGAAGGCCACCCTGAGGCCGAGATTCTTGTCACACACATGTTGACCTAAGATCAATCTGAACCCCACATGTACAGGACATAATCCATTTAATACATATGCAAGGATGGGCAGACATCTCTACAATGTAGGCTTATTATATACCTGTGTCTATATATATATATAATATAGGGTATATGAGCACAGACTTTCAGATGACCCATCAATCTCCACTCTATCTAATAACACTGATACACTCAAGCACATATATGCTGAAAAGATAAATAATCACCAATATATGTATTTCATGCTAAACCAGCAATCATCAGTTGGTCCAGATTAGTACCTCCCACAGATGTCTGCCCATCCTTGCATATGTATTAAATGTATTATGTCTTGTATATGTGGGGTTCAGATTGACCTTAGGTCAACATGAGCATGACAAGAATCTAAGTCTCAGGGTGGCCTTCGAGCATTCCATCATCAGATTTTCAATTGGATGGATGGTTGAAGAGTTGGAGTGTGTAGTAGATTGGAGCCTGTCCATTAAAGTATGAAGATTGTCTATCTTAATATATATCTGAGCACTTATAGTATATATGTGTGGGAGATGATAATCTGGACCAACTGATGATTGCTGGTTTAGCATGAAATATATATATTGGTGATTATTTATCTTTTCAGCATATATGTGCTTGAGTGTATCAGTGTTATTAGATAGAGTGGAGAGTGATGGGTCATCTGAAAGTCTGTGCTCATATACCCTATATTACATATATAGACACTGGTATATAATAAGCCTGTGTTTCAGTTATTACATTGTAGAGATGTCTGCCCATCCTTGCATATGTATTAAATGGATTATGTTCTGTACATGTGGGGTTCAGATTGACATTAGGTCAACATGGGTGTGACAAGAATCTCGGCCTCAGGGTGGCCTTCGAGCATTCCATCATCAGATTTTCAATTGGATGGACGGTTGAAGAGTTGGAGTGTGTAGTAGATTGGAGCTTGTCCATTAAAGTATGAAGATTGTCTGTCTATCTTAATATATATCTGAGCACTTATAGTATATATGTGTGGGAGATGATAATCTGGACCAACTGATGATTGCTGGTTTAGCATGAAATACGTATATTGGTGATTATTTATCTTTTCAGCATATATGTGCTTGAGTGTATCAGTGTTATTTAGACAGAGTGGAGAGTGGTGGGTCATCTGAAAGTCTGTGCTCATATATCTTATATTACATATATAGACACAGGTATATAATAAGCCTGTGTTTCAGTTAAACTTATTTAATTTTTTTTCTTTTATATTTATCTTTTCATTACGATTACAATTTTTTTTTTATTAAAAAAAGTCATCTTCATCAGCATATAGTGAATCATTTTTTTTGTAGTGTTGACATCTTACCTATTCTTTTTATTTACTTTAGTATTTATAATTCTAGTTAAATAAAAAATTTTCTCTTTCACTATACACAGATGATTTTCTAAATGTTTTTTCTGATTGTCAATGTTTTAAATGTTTTTATAAGCATACACATAAAAGAATCATTTAACTAAATTTTTTTTTTTTAAAAAAAAAAGAAGTATTTAATTTTAATTTACTACAAAATGCCTAAAGATATTAAAAGAAAGAAGTAACATAAAAGAAAGTAGAAAGAAAAAAAACTGAATCCATTTATATAATTAACAAAGTACAGATTGTAAATACAGTCATAAACTTTTTATTTAGAATTATACATTTTATTAAACAATTAAATAATGAGTAATAAGACAAGAAAAAGAAATAGAGATATTGCTAAAGATGTTATTTTAAATACATATATAAAAGAAAATATTCAGGAGAAGACAGCATTGCAATCGAAATGCTTAAAGCTAGAATGTCTATGTTGTCATCCAAAGCTTAATATCTAATATGTCATCGTAATGTTTATGTATTATTTAAAAAAATAAGAATTAAATTTAAACAATGAGATTAAACATGTTCTGAACATAAAAAAATTTGATTTCCAATATCAAATAAAACTATTAATAAAAGAAAAATATCATTTATCACTAATAATGTAGGTCTTTCAAGATAATATAATTAAAAGTGACCTAAACTATTAACAAAATGTTAAATGCCAATCAATTAATGAATTTTCAAAGATTTGCAAAAAGGAATTAAAAACATCAAAGAAATTTCTTTTGTGAAAATCAAATTTATTTTTTATGACAAAAAATGTATTGAAAACTCTATATCATAAATAACATAAAAAAATTAAACAAATTGATTTTTTTATATTTTGTACTTCTTTGAAAGATGTGCATATTTCCAGTATATATATATATTTTAATGGTCAAGCTAACTAGTACCATATAGTAACTATCTAATCTTGAGATGGAAGATGTTCAGAAAAAAATTGGCCTGGAAGATGAGAAAGATCCCTTGCTTTAACTGATTAATATATATATATTGTAACCTTGTGGAAGGAAATTAATCTATACACATGCACTATTAGATTAAATTTACATACACTTACCTGCCAATAAGTGCTTTAAAAGCATAAGTATAGCAACTATGTTTAGAACTTATTTTTATGCAAACCAACCCTTACTGACCATGCTTCCATCAGGCTCATAATAGGTTCAAGTCTTGACTGGAGCATGGTTAATAATGGTTGGTTTATATAAAAATAAGTTCTAAGCATAAGTGTTACACTTATCCTTTTAAAACACTTATTGACGGGTAAGTACATATAAATTTAATATAATAGCATATGTGTGAAGATTAATTTTCTTCCACAAAATCACAAATATGTACATCACTAAATTATTTATTTACATATATATATATATAATTTAGTTCTAATTGTGAGAATAGCAAGATTACCGTCCATTTAGTAATTGTTACTCTATTCATACAGAACTTTGAAACGGTTGAGTACTGAGTCTATTATCTTTACATAATATTTTACTAAGATTTATTTATTAAAAAAATACATTATATTAATACAATATGAAAATAATTATCAGTATTAAAATATTGAAACATTCTTAGCTTTTTTGACCCAAGTCATTTACCTTTTTTGTCTATTCTTTATCAGATGTATTTTTACCTTGACCATTAACATATATACTACAGATCCAAACCAAATCAGAATAGCATTGAACTCTTTTAGAATAACTAATCTGAATTTTATTTTTACAAAAAATAATAATCAACAGATATATGAACATAATATAAATACAATTAAAATTGAGTATTTAGTCACATATAATTTGACATAAATGTAAAAAAAAAATCTGAAAGAATTTTTTGTACTTTTATTATATATATATGTAAATAGTTTTATATGTCTAATTTGCTACAATGGAGTATATTACAATATTGAATAAAAATGTTGGACAGCAGCTAAAACTGTAAACTATTTTGATAATAAAGTACATAGAAAAAAACATGATTATTTATATTATTAATAATATGATTATTGTCGATTGTATATGCATTGATCAGATACATAATGCAATTGATTATTGTATCATAAACATCAACTTATGAATAAACTTAGACCAGATTGGAACAGAAAAAGCAGACTAATTTTTTTTTGCTTGATTATAAATCACCAAGATTTTAAAAATAATACATTATGGCTTCTTCACCATATAAATTTGGTGTTAAAGACAAAGCTGATAGTTTATAAATAATCATCATTATATATATATATCTTATTAGCACAAATGCTTTTCTTAGAAAAGAAGGATCTCATGACATAATGATGATAATTAATTCAACATGTGTTAGAGTTGTACTGTATAACAAATTTCTTTTGCGATTTTTTAAACATTTCATGTTTAAAATCGTTAATTAGATGTAATTATTTTATATGAGCATGTACATTAAAAAAAAGTTTTGAATTGCTATTTTACTTAAAATCAAACTTTTTATAGAAACCGTTTTTTTTCCTAATTTAAAATAGAATAATTAAAGATTAGTTTAATCCTTTTACTGTAAATTTGTTTATTAAGAAACATGTTTTTTAATTAATTAAAAACATTTTTTTATTAAATAAAAAAACAATTCTTAAAATATCTGAAAAACAAAAGAATAAAAAATGAACTATGTTAGAGTTTAAAAAAAGAGAAAGACTCTAAGTTAGCAAATATTAAATCAATAAAAAATTCATTATATAATATAGAAAGATTAGAATTCAGCTAAAATCTAATAAATCAAAAATAATTAGTTTAATATACACAATATATAGGGTATTATGAGCACAGACCTTCACACGACCCACCACTCTCCACTCTATCTCATAACTCTATGGAGCCGTGAACTATTCTATATTTTATTCCAAGCTTCCCTCGCGTTTAATGTATACACCGTAGAATAGCTCTCCTTTTGTTGATAAACATTGATTAAAATAAAATATGTACTGTTTATTGTTCTGGAAGCGCACAGTATTCTTCAACACACCATACATATATAACCCAAATGAGTATATATATAAACAAAATTTTAAAATTAATAATAACTAATAAAAAATTGACAGAGATATATTTTAGTAAGTATATGGTCAAAAACAGGCAAAACTCTCCATACGCATTGGCATTCAGTGCAAGCTAGAGTAGATCAATGGATGCCAGAAGGCTTGTGGACAAAATCCCCATCTAGTGCCTACTTGTCCAATATCCCCAGACTAGTTTCTGGCTTGTGGCCTTTGTCAGTGAGGAGCCTTGGATCTGAGAGCACTGCACCTAGATCTTAGGATTTAATGCAACCCTCCAGCAGCCACCTTTTATCTTTATTTAACTACAAAACTATGAGACTTAAATTGAAAACACCATAATATTTTCAATCCAAGCTTATCATCTTATATAGACATATAGGTCTGAACTCAGTTCAGTACCTATACATTTTGGTGTCTTTGGTTCTTTAATAACCATAGCCATCACTATCCTATTAGGCAGAACTGGATTTAAGCCAATAAACATCACATGATCACCATTTCTTATGCTTTCTCTTAACTGATATTAAAGAAGGCAAAACTCTCTGTATGTATTGCCACTCAGTGCAAGCCAGAGTAAACAATGAATGCCAGAAGGCTCCTCACTGATGAAGGTCACAGACTAGTCTGGGGATATTGTATGAGTAGGCACTAGATGGGGATTTTATGCACAAGTTTTCTGGCATCCACTGATTACTCTGGCCTGCCCTGAGTGGCAATATGTATAGAGAGTTTTGCCTGTTTTAATAATAGTTAAGAGCAAGCATAAGAAATGGTGATCATGTGATGTTTATTGGCTTAAAACCAATTCTGCCTAATAGGATAGTGGTGTCTATGGTTATTAAAAAACCATAGACACCAAAATATATAGGTACTGAACAGAGTTCGGACCTATATGACTATATAAGCTGATGAGCTTGGATTGAAAATATTATGGTGTTTTCAATTTAAGTCTCATAGTTTTGTAGTTAAGTAGAGATAAAGGTGGCTGCTGGAGGGTTGCATTAGATCTAAGATCTAGGTGCAGTGCTTTCAGGTCCAAGGCTCCTCACTGACAAAGGCCACAAGCCAGAAACTAGTCTGGAAATATTGGATGAGAAGGCACTAGCTGGAGATTTTGTGCACAAGCCTTCTGTTATCCATTGATTACTCTGTCTTGCACTGACTGACAATATGCATAGAGAGTTTTGCTTGTTTTAATAACAGTTAAGAGCAAGCATAAGAAATAGTGATCATGTGAAGTATATGTTCACTTATGCATTTACTGAAGCAAAGAAAAATAAGAAAAAAGACTACAGCATTTTCTATTTTTAAAATAAACTGGGATTTTTTTTTTCAATAACTTTTTTTTCTTAATAGTAACGTAATAGATTAGTCTACCAAGGAATTATATCTTTTTTTTTAGAAGTCAGTATTATCTTTAAGTATGTTTTAAAATTTTGTAAAAATTACTGCGAGAAAATTATTTAGTATGTAAAATACTGCACACAAAATTCAAAAAGGATAATAAAGAAAGAATAAATGAATGTGCTTTCAATATAAAATGAATTTTAATTATTAATATACATATTTTGTAAGTACCCAGATTAGTGGAGTATGTCACAGTATTAAAAAAATAAAAGAAATTTGTTGATCTTGTTTAATTTTCATTCCACTTGATCTATGGATAATGGAGGTCTTGAAAAATAATATTAACTAGATAACCATGGCAACCTAATATTTTAAAATAATATTTTTTACTACTAATTCTAGTATCAAATTATAAATCTGTTGTTGTCAACTACAGGCAAAATATAAACAGGTGAATAAATAAATAAATTTTGGATATAGTTAAGTAATCACAGACAGATAATTTGAATAAAATAAATATTATTATTGAGTATTACACATTTCAATTTCTGTTATTACAATCACCATAACAACACCTATTATAAAATTAAGTCTTTTGTTTCATATATGTTTGTTCATAAATTAGATATGGAAAAATATTATTTCTATATCACCTCCTTCACATATTTTTTATAACAATAGGATACTGTCAATCATATAAAAGGTCCATATAATGCTGACATCTTCAAGTTTTTTTAATTAGTAAGATAAAATTGTAGCAGTAGAAAAAAGATAGCTGCAAACCATCACAAAATGAAATATGTTATAAATACATTTTAAAACAATGTAGAAAAGATAACAAGTGCAGTTCCATTGTAAATACTTAAAGCATTATTATCAATATATTTAAATAATGATACTGTAAATAACTTTCCTCATGCATAATAAAATTAATTATAGTAGGAGCAAAGATGCACATGGCAATGTTAAATAAATGTATACATGCACATACTCAAGTTAATATATTTATGCATTTGTTTATAAAAACAATATTGTACAAATAAATAAATTATTCTGATTAATTATTTAAAAAAAAAATGTGTATAAAATATTAACATATGAAATATACTAGTAATTTTATTTATAATAATTAATTTTATCATACTGAAGAATGTGATATAATCTTATGCATTACAAAAAATGAAGTCAGATATCACATGAACTAATTTAATAAGCTTGTATTTACAAATGCTATATATAGAGCTTGTAAAATAAGCTCTTAACAAGCTTTGTAGAATATCCCCAATCCCAGAATGGTTTCTGCTACTGGCATCCTCAATGAGGTGTTAGGATATTCAAGCATTAGATTAAAAATACCAGAACAAGTCCAGCACTTTATTTAATGTATAACTATTAAGTAGAAAATCTGAAATTTTCAAACATCTGTATTTCTTGCAATCCAGCTATCTACTTTAAATAGCCATATGGGACTGAACTAAGATCAGATACAGCAATATAAAATCACCAAAGCATTAATAGCAAAAAATAATATTACAAAAAAATCAAGTCAGATGTCACATGACCTAATTTAATAAGCTTGTATTTACAAATGTTATATATAGAGCTCGCAGGCCCATATGGCTAATTAAGTTAGATAGCTGGATTGGAAGACATATGGATGTCTAAAATTTTCAGATTTTCTACATAATAATTATACATTAGATAAAGTGCTGGGCTTGTCCTGGTATTTTTAATCTAATGCTTGAATATCCTAGCACCTTACTGAGAATGCCAGTAGCAGAAATTGATCTGGATTGGGGATATTCTACAAAGCTTGTTAAGAGCTTATTTTGCGAGCTCTCTCTATAAAATCTTATGCATTAGACAATTATTCTAAAACAAAATGATATAACATTTAGTTGTGATAAACAAACAGAAAATTTTTTTTAATTCATAAAAAAAAAAATTTCTTACTTTGGATATTTGTTGACTTAACAGAGGTTTAAAGAAAGCAAAAATATAAGTGAAAGAGTTTGTCTTACTTCTCATCAACTGAACTTCTAAAGACCTGAAAAAACCAATTTAAAATTTAAACTTATTTTATCTGGACATGGACCTATGAGTTATAAAGTCATTGAGACAATATAAAATATCACAAAGACTTAATCAATGCAGTAAACATCAGATTAGAAATAAAATTATTTGAAGCATTGGTCTCAGATGAAAAGGAGCTTGATGAAAAAAGACACCAGATCATCAAGGGAAAAAATAGAAAAGGTCTTCCAATTAATTATAAAGTAAAATAGTATGATAAAAATGTTAACATTACTTTATTCTTTTCTTCGTTCATTACAAAATATAATTGTAGATTAGTAATTTAAAAATAAATAAATTACAATTCATATTGATTTAATAGTTAATAAAAAAAAAGCTAATTCTAAAATAATATTCAATCTTAAATTAAAATAAATACACACTTATAGATACACGTAGGCTTGAAATTAAAAAAAAAAAGCATTAACATTTTTATTTGATTGTATTATATCTATCTGTGTAATTTGTATTTATTAAAGTAACATGCATCAATGGATATTATTTTTGAAATATATATTTCAATGTATAGCAATAAATATGCATCTATTAAAATGAAGCATTAAAATAAAATATTCTAGATTAAACACAAAAACTTATAAGTAAAGTTTTAATAGAGCAGGTATAAATAAATTATAATAATAAGCTGAACGTTTTTGAGGATTCATGCCTCATAATCATAACTTTCTTATGAATATATAATAAACTATATGTAAAGATATTTAAATTAGCATGTGTTACATGGCCCATTTCTGCGATATATCAAAGCAAGTGTCTTTTCTATTTATAGCATTAATATTTCCATTAATGTAGAATGCTTTTATTTTTCTCTTATGATCATTCAATTCTGTGCATAAAATTACAGGATTATTAGATGTAAAATTGTGTCCAGATTTCGTGGCATGCTCCAAAAATACAGAAGATGTATTGTTGTTGTTCTTCTGAGCTCTATATAAGTATACACATGTTGAGCAAGTCTAGTATTAATAGTAGCTTTAGTTTCACCATAATATATAGTGAGGCATTTTTCTTGAGGACAGGAAATGGAATATACTACATATGGGATGAATGATCGATCAATACGATCTTTTGAGTTGCTAATCAATCTGTTAGAATTAAGAGGAGTTCTGAATCCTATTTTAAACTTATTGATTAATGCTTTAGTTTGTTAGATATTTTTGAAATGTAAGAAATGCTAATTCTAGGAAGTTGAATATGTGGTACATTATTATTTATTTTATTATGGAATTTAGTAATTTTACTTTTAATAGTTTTAAATTTAAAACCTGCTGTCATTAAATCGTTAATGAAATTATTTATATTTTCTTTTCTGTCTGCTTCATATTTATGCAAATTTTTAAATAAGAAATAATTTAAACCAGCAAATTTGTGCGATGCAGGTGAGTTAGATTTATGGTGAATACAGCTTTCAATTTCAAAAGGTTTAATTATTATCTTGTAGTCTATCATGCTATTATTTCTTGATAATGAAAAGTCAAGATATTTGATTTCTTTGTTGTTATTTTCATATACAATGCTAAGTGATAGATTAGATAAATTTTGAAATTATTGTCGTATATATAAAATATTATTCATAGAGGCTATAATAAATATATCATTCACATACCAAATATGGTAAAATCATGGGTGGTATTATAATATTTTGGTATTATAGAGCTCTTAAATTTATTTAAATAGACATTAGCTAAACTGCCACCGACAGGTAAACTCATTGGTCATACATTTTTCATAGTTTACTATTTGTTTTCAAAGAGTGTAAAAATGTCAAATTAAGCCAAGAAAGAAAAACAATAATAAATTTAACTCTTTCAATAGGGCAATGTGTTCGCAAAAGTTCTTCATGCACTATTTGAATGGATCATTTTCTATTAATGGATCCATATAATTTTTTCACATTCATTGTAGCCATAGTGAATGTACTCATAAATTGAATGTTTTTGATTTTAGAAATAAATTGGAAAAAAGAATTGACAGTATATGAGCCAAAAATAAGGTAGTTTATAAGTAATTGATTTATTAATTTGTCTGCTTCAAAATAATGTGCTCCACCAAAATCTATCATCAATCTTAATGGTTCAATTGGTTTATGTAATTTAGAGTTGGCAAACATTCAGGGAGGTCTAGTGGTAGAAGGATAAATCTAATTTATTTCTAAAATCAAAAACATTCAACTTATGAATACATCCACTATGGCTACAATGGATGTGAAAGGATTATATGAATCAATTAATAGAAAATTATCCATTCAAATAGTGCATGAAGAAGTTTTGAGAACACATTGCCCTATTGAAAGATTTAAATTTATTGTTGCTTTCCTTTCTTGGCTTGATTTGCACATTTTTACACTCTTTGAAAAGAAATGGTATACTATGAAAGATGGATGGCCAATGGGCTTAATTGTCAGTCACATTTTATCTAATGTCTACCTAAATAAGTTTGAGAGCAATACCGCCCATGATTTTACATATATTTGATATGTGGATGATATATTTATTATTGCCTCTATGGATAATATTTTATATATATGACAAGAACTTCAAAATTTAGCATTGTATATGAAAATAACAACAAAGAAATTAAATATCTTGACCTTTCATTATCAAGAAATAATAACATATAGATTATAAGATGATAATTAAGCTTTTTGAAATTAGAAGCAGTATTCACCCTAAATCTAACTCATCTGAATCGCATAAATTTGCTGGTTTAAATTCTTTCTTATTTAGAAATTTGCATCTCTGCAAATATGAAGCAGACAGAAAAGAAAGTATAAATAATTTCATTAAAGATTTAATGACAGCAGGTTTTAAATTTAAATCTATTAAAATAAAATTACTAAATTCTATAATAAAATAAATAATATTGTACCACGTATTCAACTTCCTAGAATTACTATTCCTTACATGTCAAAAATATCTAACAAACTAACTAAAGCATTAATTAATAAGTTTAAAATAGGATTTAGAACTCCTCCTAATTCTAACAGATTGATCAATACAACTCAAAAGATCATATTGATCGATCATTCACCCCATATTTAGTATATTCCATATCATGCCCTCAAGATGGATGTCAAACTGTATATTATGGTGGAACTAAAGCTACTATTAATATTAGACTTGCTCAACATCTGTACACTACAATAGAGCTCAGAAGAACAACAATACATCTGTATTTTTGGAGCATGCCTTAAAATCTGGACACAATTTTATACCTGCTAGTCCTATAATTTTATGCACAGAATCGAATGATCATAAAATAAAAATAAAAGAAGCATTCTACATTAATGAAAATATTAATGCTATAAATAGAAAAGACACTTGCTTTGATATATCAAAGAAATGGGCCACATAACATGTGCTAATTTAAATATCTTTGTATATATTTTATATTTTTAAGAAAGCTATAATTATGAGGCATGGATCATCAAAACATTCAGCTTATTACTATAATTTATTTATAACTCCTCTATTAAAACTTTACATATAAGTTTTTGTGTTTATTTATATATAATGGGAATTATACTATTTTATTATTCTAGATTAAAATACATAATAGTTCTTGCCATTCCACAGGTTGGTAAATTTTTTTATAAAAGTGATAAATATGTGACATTGATTTATAATGTTATTACTAAAAAAGTATAGATAATAACATATTGAATATTATATTAAAAGACAGAGACCTCAATATTTCATAAATGAGTTAAGTGAATATATTATTTAATATATTTTATAAATTTAGAAAACATATATTACACTTATGATAATCTTAATCTATACTAGCTGCAATAAATTATAAATGGTTGCATCTGTATTTACATTAACTATTAAGTAGAAAGTGAATATAAAGAAATATTTTATGGCATAATTATATAAAATATTTCAAGGGATATTTTGGGAGGTATTTAATTTGCCAATATTCTTCCAGTATTTCGGCCCAAATTGAAAATGTAATAATACTTAAAACAATAGATTATCTATAACAAATAAATTTATGAAATGAATATGTGTAAAATATGATTGAAGTAATAAGTGCTGAGGTGTTATAATTAATAGAAGTGAATGTCACACAAGTATTAACAAATTTGATCAATGATTTATATATTTTATTTTTAATTTATCAAAATATGATTTGAAGCTTGTTATTTTTTTTTTTAAGTGTCATAGTATCGGCCGGGACGCGAACCTGCAACCCGGACAACTGCCTGCAAGTGCAAGACAGTCATGCTGACCTCTTGACCACCAATGCAAGACTATTTTTTTTTTTTTTTTAAATATAGTTACAAATTTCCAAGTTAAAGAAATATTAAAAAAATTATTTATAGTTAAATTGAAGAAAATTTTTAATGTTATCCATATCAGATTATTTATTTATTTTGTGTTATTGTTATTTTGTAATTAATTCTTAAAAAAAATTATACTAATTTATTTATGTACATTTTTAAATATAGTTATATTATTCTTATTTACCTGGGTGTTCTCATTCTCATTCAAACTTTTATTTACTTTATTTTGGATTTGATAAATATTTATGAATAGCAGCTATTCTGATGAGTTGCAACATAAATTCACTATGTGCTCTATTTATTATTATTGACATAATAAATTAAAATGTATCTCATGATTTGTATTCCTGATGCCCTTGCTCAAATAATGAGGATAGGGAGGCATATTGTGGATACAAATTGAGAAAATGTACTGATTTATATAGTTCTCATAAAATAAAAATATTGTTTGTAAGTTTGGATAGATAAATAAACTTTAATTTGTAAATTAAATATTTTATTATTGGTGCTCTTTAATATATAAAATGAGCAAATCAATATATATATAAACAAAGGGAATGAATCACCCTCTCCCATTATGATTTAAAAACATTTTAAATGTTAAACAAAGGATCAAGAATATATTGATATAATTTTAACAGGTTATAGTCGTAATTAAAATCATATGTGGATGAACCCACAAAGTACATCACCTATATTATTACAACTATTAGACAATAATCTATATTCAAAAAATAAATCTAATTTTTTTTGTTTAAGTTATAAAACACTTTAATTTAAGTGCTTATACTTCATTTATTTTAAATGCCTTCTACATTTTGTTTTATACATATAGTAAGTATATTTACTTGAATTTTTCTAAAAAATGTTAAGTATATATTTAAATGTATGTAAGAATATTGTAATTGGTAAACATATATCACACATATATCTTAAATAAAATTTGAAATATTTATAAACTAATCATAATAGTTGCATTATTTTATAAAATTTCTTAAAAAACAACAACATAAATTTTAGAAGATATCATGTGACAATGGTATTAGTTGGTAGAGAGGGAAAATAAATAAAATTATTATTTTATGGTTTGTTTGTTTACTTATCAAAAAAAAGTATTTTATTTTAATATTTTCCTCTGAATTTTTTTTTATAATTCTTATTTAAACATATTCAAATTTTATGTACATCTAAAAGTAATTTAAACAAAAATTTGATGTGTAGGAAAACATTTTCAAACGATTGTAAGATGTGTTTCCTAAGTGCTATAGTGATTATTTGATTTGTCATTTAGAAAAGCTTGATATAAAGAGAACTTATAAATATATCCTAGACTACTTAAAATGTCTTCTTCTTTCTGCTCTATCTTTTTTCATCTTATTATTATAGAAAAACAAATAGCTATAGAAAAATAGCAAGCTAACTTTGTCTGAGTCTTTTGATGACTTCATAAACTAACTGTGTCAATAACAACTGAATCAAAGTTATCTAATAGAAATTGTCATGCTCCAAGAAAATTAGTTACATTTTAGAATTGAACTTTGTATAATGGTAATGTAAGTGAATTCTTTTAAAGAACCTTTTAAGAGAACTTTTAATCGATCAGTTTATTTACATTTTTCACATTTTGAAGTTCTTTATTGATTAACAACATAATATTTACAATGGGTAAAAATAAACTTTTATTTACAACACTTATTAATATAGACACATTAATGGACTTTACAAATTTAGATCACCAATTACTTTATTTAATTATAAGGGACTTGAACTCAGACTTTTAAACTCCCTACAGCTATCCAATCCATCTTATACACTGTGATACATATGATCACATACACGTGCAAAAGATAAATGATCTCCAATATACATTTAAAAAAATCATGAATCAAAAAAAGCACTTTTATTTTATTTTAATTTTTATTATAAAAAAAAAAAAAAATGTTTAAACTTGTTAAGAGTAATTGTATGCAATGAAGTTTATATATTTAAAAAATTAAAAAAAATACTTTAACTTTGGTATTTCTGTCAGAAATTCAATGATGATTGTAAAGAAAAGGTATGTTTAATCAAAGTGATTAGAAAAAATAACTGGTTCTAAAGACGGGTTAACCATAAAAGTGCAGATCAGGTGAATAAAATAAAAGGTCAATGAGAGCTGAATGTTTTAAAGTACAGAAGAAGGTATTACTGGGGAAAAACCTTTCCCCACTCATCAATTTAAAATTAATAAAGTGAAGGTACACTTTCATATATGTCTCTTGCATACACTGACATTTTTTTTGTGTGCATGTATTAAATAGATGTGTATAGATGACCATTAATAAATTAAGTTTATAATTTTATATTTAATTATTAATTAATTGATAAGACTACTTTACTTATTGTATTTTGATGTAGTCACATAAATAAATGTATTATTCTTTTTAAGCCACCATAAATAATGGTATGTAGGGAAGGATTGCTACCCTTATTTTTTTCTTGAGAATAGTATATATTGTAATTCTTGACTTATTTATTTATTTATAATGTAAGGATGAAGTAGACTTAGTGAAACAGATACCTATTTTATTACGTTATGAAACTTAAAAAGCATACTAAAATAATTTACGTTAAAAATAATTTTAAGCGAATTTACTCACAATAATATGGAGAACATTATTTATTAAATACATGAAGAAATACTAATTATTATTAAACACCGTATGGTTGAATGCCTATACACGCATATAAAACATATAATTTATTTTGCAATTTATTCTTTTAGGAAGTAAAAATAGAAGCCGACATAATTTTAACCGATAATATGAATTCTAACACTTAGGCATTTTGTCTATAATGTTGCAAACAATTTTTCTGCTTTTCACTTATATTTTTTTTTTTTTTGCAAAATCTATAATAATTTTTTTGTTGCTGAAGTTTTTATTTTTCATAGATTTAATTACAAAAACATTATTTATAAAACATGGCATTTCATTTAATATTATTTTTAATTCTATTACATATTTTGTCTTCTTGTTGTTTTAAAATTCTTCTGCAACATTGCCATATCATCTCTGTTTTTAATAATAAGACATCCTTTTATTTCTAAAATAATTTTTGTTCCCAAACCAAGTGATTTTATATTATATATCTCTGAGACTTTAGCTTTTCTTGCCATGTCACAGTTACATTTTTTGCATAGCTTGATGTTTAGGAACTGCATATAGTTTTACTACATAATACGGAAATTAAAATGAAATTTCCCTGCGCTAAAGAAATACAATTTAAACTTTTCAAAAGTGAGATGATTATATTTATTAGATATGGTCATATAGATAACACTACTTTAAGAACAGAATCTTTCTATGATATCCAGTTCAATATTAAAGGGGGGAGGACCTACATAAATCTTTCAAAGATTATATTGTGATAAAAAATTTAGATGGAGATAAATAAGTATATTACAGAGAATAGTTATTATTATTTACTATCTAGAATAGTTATTATTATTTTGAAACATGGATTTATTTGTGCAACATTTTGAAGTCATTCATTGCAAACAAAGAGACTGCCTGTGTCAATTTAATAAAGGCCTTCAAGAAAGGATTTTATGGACAGATTAGACTTGCAACATTTATTAAGTTTAGTATTTGGACTCTCAGGAATAGACTGCTCTTTGAAAAAGGTATGGACATTGACCCATTAAAAATGATTTTGGAATCATTACAAAAATTCAAAGCAATGATAAGAAATTCTGCCAGAGATGGTTGACAGACCAAACATGGTTGTTAATAAGTTTAAGTCAATGATAAATACCAGAAGTAGTTAAGTAATAAAACTGCACATGGAGATAGAATAAAATGGATTTAGTAATAAAACTTAAGAAATCTATTTAATCTAGAAACTGAACTATTACATGAAGATGGATGCTACAAGAATGGGAAATAAAATGCAGACAAGGCAAGATGTACAATTGGTGAAAGCAAAAAATTTGGTTTATTTTGTTTGATGTTGGTTGTAAAATTATATCTTTCATTAGATTTGTTCTATTTATTGGAGAGTAGTGGTTGTTTTTAGATGTTATAGTGCTTCATTAATCAAATACCGAGAGATGTGTTGTGGTTTGAAGTTACTCAGATGTAACAAATTGATTACATCTATGATTTTGTCTCTATGAATTGAGCAGCCATGTTGTAAGTGGACGTAAAAGTTCAATTTTGATAAGTTTAAAACAAATTGTGTATAAATTGAAATTCGTTCATCTAGAGCAAGGGAGATTATATGGACAAGAATTTAATTGAATTGTATATAATAATATTTTGTCTAGATAGTTGATATGACCCCTAGAGGGAACACTGGATTTAAGGTGTTATTAACAGAGAAAACTGTAATTTAAAAAATTTAATGTAATAGAAATACTCAATGTTATTTTTTATGTAATTTCATGGTTGTGCTATGTATTATGATTGAAAGTTTGTATTTGATAGGAATATTTTGCAAATCCGTTTGGGTGTGAATAAACTTCAATTTTGAAAATAATTATTAGTGTGTATAGTAATTAGTATTTTATGTCTTTTGTAAAAACATGAAATATTAATTACTATACATAATTTGAGTTTTTTAATATGTTTATTATACATGCAAAAGCTAGTAATTTTTTGTATTGAGAAAGTAAAAAATAGTTCAATTTGATTAAATGAATAGTAGTATTAGGTCAACGAGATCGTCTTTTTAATGCTTAAAGCAAACCGACCATATGTTAAATAACTACTAATGATTATTTCTGTATTTGAATGTAACTTTCTATTACAACAATTCTTTTGATTTTAAATTGTTTTTATAATTTGTGATTGAATTTATATTTGTAGATGTTCCTCTATTTCTTTAGGCCAACATTTATTTTTATTTGTAAAAATTCTAATAATCACGCCCACTTCCCCTCCCAGTTTAAAGTATAATTTTGAGTTATCAAAATTTTACCTAATAGAACAATTTTTGACTAAAAATATATAGGGTTATATTTACAAAAAAATTAATTTAAAATATATTATTTTAATGTTTTTAAAAATGTGGTTTCCATTTAGCTATGAGATATTGATAACAATTATAATTTTTGTTTGTTCTTTAAATGCTTTGCCTAAAGTCATGTAAAATTAATCGTTATCAGAAATAGTTTGTCATTGTTTTCATTTCCTTTCCACAATTTTTTTTAATGCGTCTATAATATACGAAAATTAAAAATAATGATGTTTAAACATTTAAGTTTAATTTTCTATTGCTTTATACTTTTTACATATGTACATATATACATATGTCTATGGCTATTTAAAAAATGTTTCTTTTTGTTTACTTGCATTAAAATAATGATTTTTATAAATCATTTAGTAGTATATGACTTAATTGTTTCTATATTACAACTGATTTAATTCTTAATATTTTTTATATGGTCTACAGTGTCCAAAGACTGTTCATCAGATTTCGTTATATATATGCACCCCTCCCCATCATCATCGTCATCATCATTTTAATCCATTGTCGATCCCACTGTAGGATGAAGTCTTTCCAAGTTCAATCTATCTCTGATCTGTAGCCTCTCTTCTTCATATCACCCCAGCACATTTTCTTATTTTATCAACCATCTCACATATGATCTTTCT
This sequence comes from Epiperipatus broadwayi, assembly GCA_028023455.1. Lineage (NCBI taxonomy): Eukaryota > Metazoa > Onychophora > Udeonychophora > Euonychophora > Peripatidae > Epiperipatus > Epiperipatus broadwayi. The sequence continues at coordinate 295,230 of JAQFVV010006702.1, forward strand.
CTAGGTCTTTTACAATCTCTTGGAATCCAGTTTAAGATTTCAAGTGCCTATTTATTATCATCTCTTCTAGCAATATCGCCAACTCAACTCCATTTCAATCTCTTAATTCTATCAATGATACACTTGTTTGTTTTCTCACCTATGTATTCATTTTTGATTCTTGTTATTCCTATCATGCATCTCTCCATACTTCGTTGAGTGGTCTAAAGTCTCTGAATTATTCTTTTGCTAAGTGTCCAAATCTCAGATCCATTAGTAAGTACTGGTAAAACACATTTAATAAAAATGTTCCTTTTCAAACACAGAGGCATATTTTCTTTAATATTAAATTATTTCTACCAAAAGCACTCCAACCACGTATAATTCTATAATTAATTTCATCCATTGCTTCCATCTGTAGTAATAATTTGACCAAAGTATTTGTAGTTGTTAACTTCTTCTAAACTCACCAATCTTTATTTCGATCTTTTAAGAAAATGCATTGAACATTGCTTTAGTCTTTTTAATATTTATTTTTAATTCTACTTTCTTACTTTCATCTGATAACTCTTGCAATATTTCTTGAAACTTTAAAGCATTATTTAAAAAAAACAACCCTATCATCTGCAAAATCTAGATTACTTAAATAATCTCCATTTACTTTTACTTCCTTAGCTTTCCATTTTCTTCCCCTTCCCATATATATATATAATGCAAAAATATAACCATCAATCAAATCTCCATATTATGTTTCTCAATTTATAAATAAGTGAAAAGCAACCATTATATCATTTTTATTAATGGAAAAACTTGATTCACAAAACACAATAACATTTTAGCTAAACCAGATACCAATATTGAGACTTAACTGCAAAAAAGAAATTAGACAATAATAATAAACTTTTAGTCAAATATTTTACTTTTTAAATAAAATATTTGTATGTATATATAATGTAATGTAACTCTTAGTATTGAATAAAGTTATCTTTGAAACCTAATAATAATAATAGTGGCAGTGTCAGTACAGTGGCAGTAGCAGTAGAAGAATCAGCAGCAGTAGCAGCAGCAGTAGTAGCAGTATCAGTAATAATAATAATGATGATAATGATGATAATAATAATAAATAATACAAATATACAAACTGTATTAAGAGCAAGGCTTTCTTAACAATAAAAATATTGTAGTGCTTAGCATGCCTTCCACAGATAATTGTCATAGATGTAGCAATGCTTGTAACAGAGGTAAGGGAATAAGATGCTGTTTAAATACTAAAAAATAGCATATTATTTGGATAATGCATTAATTAATTAGAGCAAGCCATTTTTTAGAAAGAGGAACACACAATTCTTTTTTATTGATGGCATAATTTTCCTTGGGAATGTGCCAAGCCTGCTTGATCTTTTACTTGGTGTCATTGCATTCTGAGCAAACAAGATTGAAACATGTGGGTTTAAATCAATGGGTGGAATTAGTGAAATGCTAAAAAACAGATGTAGGGTTCAAACGTGTTTGTGCCTGTTTATACATGTACAGTATTTATACTGAATCAGTCAAGTAAACAGGTTGGCCCAAGATTTACCATAGTAAACAGATGTGTAGGAAGAATCTTGACATTTGATTTTGTAAACAATTTGAAAATGAAGATCTGGTGGTAGTTTATTTTTTAAATTACTGATTATCTGGTACAAAGGGGGAGGAGTGTGGAGTCCAAATTGATGGATAGGAGTAATAATTTTATGAATCAAATGAGTGACTTTGGGTATATACAGAAGAGACAGCCAAGATTTATCATTGATTGTTGGAGGTAGGTAGTTCTTGATAGTTTGAATGAGAGATGAAAACTTAAATCCAATGTTGTGCAGGTCAGATATGTATGTGTCAATATTATTTTTATGGTCAGTCTCACATTTACAAAGATAAAAATTTCTAAATGAGACTATCTTAAACCCTGCAAGTGTGTGCACTTTTATATGGAAGAGATTTGATGAGCATTTTGTAGTTGAATGAGCATGTGTCTCATTGAATATACAAATCTTGAAATTTGATGTTATAGTTGTCTTCATTTTCTCATTTATTTTGATGATGAAGCAAGTGTGAGATCCAGTTGGATTTGAGTGATGAGAGAATCCAGGGTGCAAATGAGAATGTCATCAATGTATCATAGGTACAATAATGCATGGCTCAATGTGAGGTATTTAGATAAGATCATTTCTTCAAACTTGTTGAGAAAAATACTTGAAATAATCCCACTTATAAGAAGGCCCATAGGCCCTTCCATCTTATAATATGTGTTGTTGAAAGAAGGAGTTATGTCATTATGTATCCAGGTTGGGAAGTTGATGATAAATGCTATTTTTTATAAATTGTATTCAACTTGTTCTAACACCCACTTGACAAACCCATAAAGTTCTATTATATCTAAAGATGCTAGGCAGACTTGTTCACAGAGATCAATAAGCACTACAGTACTTTTATTGTTAATAAAGCATTGCTCTTAATACAGTTTGTGTATCTGTATATATATCATATTCATGAAGATAAAGTATTCATAAATTTTACTCATTGCAATAATAATAATAATAATAATAATAGTAATAATAATAATGATGATGATGATGATGATGATAATGATAATAATAATAATATTTTTATTATCTGTCTTACCTTTCATCATGTAACTTCGAGAATTTAGTGTGCTATATCTTGAAAAATGTAACAAACAAGATAGATGCATAGCTGCATTAGAAATAAGCGTTATATTGTAAAATTAGTAAAATATACTTAGTAAACTTTTGACTAGTATGATTAAGCAGTCAAAAGTGCACTAGATACATTTTGCTAATTTTACAACCTAAAGCTTATTTCTAATATGACTATTTGTATATCTCGTTTGTTATCTTTCATCATATAAAAGTCAAACTTTGTTAGATTGAATCCTTCTAAAATCAAAAATCAAAAGATTATACCAAATTCATAGTTCACAAATAGTGCTGCAAAACAATAAAAAAATAATAAATGCAGATATATAAAGCTATTCAAATTTATATGTGAGTCTGAGCACAAAGTCAAGGCATTTCTATTTGGAAGTCTTTGAATAGGCAGGTTAGGTTGCACTTTTGATAAGTCCATTTGTGATGAAGCTGTGCAAAATGATGTAATATAAGGTCATGATATTCGCAATAAAAATTGCTTCTGAATTTCTTTGGAAAAGAAATCATTAAATAACTAATTTAGTGTGATTTGCTTCTCTCTTTGCTGGATAAAAATTCTGTTTTGACTGAGAGCTTTTTGATAACTATTTGAAGTACCAATGAGATCAACTGATTTTAATGCGCTGAAGTACAGTTGATTGGCATAGAAATATAATTGTGAGAAATCTAATTTTTTTTTTAAAATACATCTTAGAATATAATAGATAATAGTCAGAATCTACATTTTTTTAAAAAATCATCTTTTCAAACAAATTTAATATTTTTATTATAAATTTTATATATAAAAAAGAAATATCGTCATTCATGCCAATAAAAAAAATAGTTTATGTTTAGAAATAAATATAATGAAATTAAATGTTTTTTCCCCCAAAGTAAATAATTGTTTATTATTATAGTTTAATTATTACTGATTGCAAACTAGGAGATTAAAATAGTCAGCCATTGAAATATATTTTTATAGGATTCTTAATCTTTTAAAGTTTAAATTACTAGACTAAATACATCATCTTCTTTTACCAAATAAATGATTAATAAAACCTCTGACAATTTAATAGACAGTCAACATATGTTTGAGAATTAGTTGGATAAATGTTGATTGTTACATTTATATGTTTAGTTTCCCAAGTAGAACATTCTATGGAGATATTTTTTTGTAACAGAAAGTTCCGAGAAACCATAAGAATGATCTTGGGATTTATTATTTGTACTGCATAAGTGATCTAACTAGTCTAAATTTAAAAAAAAAATTATATCAACTTGTCAAATGGTTAACAATATGGAATATTTTTAATAATATATGCATTGATTTAATTAATGGATGTTAGATATCAATACCACTAGATTTTATAACCAGTTTATAGAAAGGATTTCATTTAATAGAAGAAACTGCCATATTGCACCAACCTATTAAACATTCACTACTTTAAGATTTGAATCCAAATCACTTCATTTGTTTATCTACATAGTTTGAAATTAGTTTATATATATTCCAGTAATTGCAGCTAATCATGAATTGGAGAAATCATTTTGTTTTTGGTGAAAGGTTGTGTAATCCCAATAACGCACCATGTAACTTTTCCTGTAACGTTATAAAATTTTTTTGTATTAAAGAATGGTGATACCTATCTTAATTTGCATCCAATTGCATAACCAGTACCAAAAGTATGCTAGGATAAATATTACTAATATCACTGAATTGTTCCACTCTGAATCAAACATAAATATACATGTGTGTATAATAACTTTGAATGGTTTGTACAATGATAGATTATTAGATGTGAGATATGAAAAATTGGTCTTCTTTTTTTAATGATTGTATAGCTCTCTGTCATATTAGTGCAGGCTAGAGTAGTAGATTACAGAGCGCATACTCCATGAATTGTAGCTCAGCATTATGACTGCAGCTGCTCAAACTACTAATGATCTCCAGAACAATATATCATGAAATTATTTAATTAATGCTTGCATAGTTGGGCTATGAATTAACATAAAAGCCATCATTTTTAATCCACTGAATATATAAAATAATATAAACAGGTAGAAAGTAAAATGAGTAAATTTGAGTATAAACTAAAATTTTTGAATGCCATTTTAAAAATTAACAATCTGAGATGCAAATAATCTGGATATATTGCAAAGAAAAATAAAATGATTTTTTAGTTAGGATAATTAAAATTTATTTTAACTGCAAATAAATATATATCTAGTTATGTTTCTGCTTTGGATCAATTAATCTTTTGTTGTTAATTATTAAAAAGTTATAAATGATATAATTACTACTTTTTAATTAAAAAGTAAATGAGATGATTATAGAAAAAGCAAACATTTTATGGAAATTTATGAAAAAGTAATGATGAAGTTAATACTGTAGAGAGAGACCTCTTGCATGGTATAGGGTTGTAGTAAAAGCATCAGAATCTAGAACATAAGATACGGATCGATTCCAGTTCTATTATTTCTAGTCCTCGAACATTTATGAATACCTAAGCAATAAAGTTTCAGATTAATTTCAATTGTGCCATTTCCGGCACTCAAACTTTTTGTGAACATCCTACCCAACAAATAAAACTACTCCATTATTATTATTTATTGTAGAGAAGTGATTGATGTTTATGATAATAAATAAAACATTATAATATATTGTTGAAAAATGAATAAGTACAGTATGAATAACCCAATTCTAAAGCTCTTTTCGTCACAACATTCGACATATACATAACGACATAAACACATACGCGCACTTAAAACTATATTAGTGGATACACTTCAAATATTTTTAAAAATTACCAATAAATAATAAAGATTTATTTTAATTGCTAATAAATATACATACGATTAACTTATAATATTTTTGCTCTGGGTCGATTAATCTTTTGTTTGCTAATTACAATAGAATTATAAATGATAAACGATAATGGAAATTGCTACCTTTAATAAAAAGTCTATTGCAGTAAACTTTAATATATGCAAATTATTACTACTTCCGTTTCAGTTGGACATTATATAATGGATAAATTAAAAATGGTAACTATTTTAAAGAAGGAATAATTTGACAATTACTAAATATTTTTAGATTATTAGTTAAACATTTTAAAAGCTTCAAATTAATATGGATATAAGTATTAAAAAAAATTGAGAAGTCTAATTTGTTTTTTTTTTGTTGTTGTTTTTTTATATATATAATCATTTGCTAAATTATTTTAATTGCATTCTGTTTTGCTTTAATATATATAGATTAAAAAAAAACTCAAAACATTTTGGAAATTTTATGAAAAATTAAAGAATAACTTTAAAACGTTACATGTCAATCATCATTGCCAACCATTATCAATCCACTGCGGGATGAAGTCAAAGTTCACTTCATCTTTTCTGACCTCTATCCTCTTTTCTCCACATCATCCCTGCACACTTTTTTTATTTTATCCACCCATCTCACATGTGATTTTCTTCTGGGTCTTTTACAATCTCTTGGAATCCAGTTTAATATTTCAATTGCCCATCTATTATCTCCACTTCTAGCAATATACCCAGCTCAACTCCATTTCAGTCTTTTAATCCTTGCAATTTTGCCGGTAACATCTGTTTGTTCTCTTGCCCATATATTGCACATTTGATATTTTCTTATTACTTCTAACATACATCTCTTCATACTACTTCTTTGAGTGGTCTGAAATCTCTGTATTGCTCTTCTATTAAATGTCCAAGTCAGATTCATAAGTAAGAACTGGTAAAACACATTTATTAAAAACATTCCTTTTCAAACACATAGGCATATTTCCTTTTAATATTAAGTTATTTCAACCAAAAGCACTCCAACAAAGTTTAATTGTATGATTAATTTTATCCATTATTTTTTCATCTGTAGTAATAATCTGACCATGGTATTTATAGTTGTTAACTTCTTCTAACTCATCATTATCAATCGTTATTTTTATATTTTAAAAAAATCCATTGAACATTACTTTAGTCTTTTTAACATTTATCTTTAGTCCTATTTTCTTACTTTCATCTGATAACTCTTATAACACTTCCTGAAGCTCTGAAGCATTATTTGCAAAAATAAGTAGACCATCTGCAAAATATAATAACTTAAACAATCTCCATTTACTTTTATACCTTTAGATTGTCATTTTAAACCACAAAATACTTCTTGCAGTACTGCTGTAAAAAGTTTTGTAGATATGGAGTCACCCTGTCTCACACTCTTCTTAATTACCTTCCTAATATCATTATGGAATCTAATTGTTGTATTTTATAAATATTCTCCAGAATATGACAATATTCTGGGTCTATACCTTGAAGATCCAATACTTTAATCATTGAAGAAATACTTATAGAATCAACCGCCTTTTCATAATCTACAAATCCAAAGTATAATAGCAACTCATATTCATTACTTCTTTCTAAAAATTCTCTCAATACTTGGATGTGATCTACTGCACTAAAACCACTTTTAAGTCCAGTTTGTTTTTTTTTGGTTGGTTGAAATCTAATGTTCTCTGTAGATAAACTATAATTACCTTGGTAAAAATTTTGTATAAAACTGTAATTTCTAATATCTTCTTTATTACCTTTTTTAAATATTAATATTATTACTACATTCTTCCAAACATCTGGTACATCTTTATCATTTAGATATTTGGTATACAACTTTACCAAATTTTTTTCTATTTCTTTACTTGCTTCTTTTAAGATATCAATTATAATTCCATTATTACCTGGAGCTTTTCCTTTCTTCAGAAATGTAATTGCATGTCTCATTTCTTCATTTAAAATCCTGAGCAATTTAGAAGATATAATAGTTGTAGAAGGTACTTGTTTTTTATTACTATATAATTCTTGATAGAATTCTTTTACTTATTTCATGATATCATCTCTCTTGTTAGTAATAGTTCCATCTTTTTTTATTGCAGATATAAGTTTTTTACCAATATAAAATGTTGCTTTACACTCTTGAGACTTTTATTCTCTTCTATAGTTTTCTTTTCTAGTTCACAATTATAATTTTTCATATCATTATCAACTCTTTTTCATATTATTTTATTAAAAATTCAAGATATATAATCTTTTTTAATACATTTTTGTTTATTTTCATAATCCTTCTTGTCTCCATAAATTCTCTAGTCTTAGTAAAAATTTTACTGATCAATTGCTGCTTTTTTACCAGCTACCTTTGATGCAGTTTTTAAAAATATATCAGTCATTTTCATATTAATATCATTCAGATCTAAATCATGTTTGAAATCTGCTTATATTTGAAAATGATTTGCAAGTTGTAATTTAAATTCATAAGAGTGTTTCTGAAGATTGGAAATATCAACTATGAATATTGTTTTTCTTAATAATTTTTGTCTCTATTGTTTTGCATTAACATGTATTTTACTTCTCCTAATTGATGATCACTTTCTGTGTTGAGTTTATTAAGAACATTAAAATCTTGAAATATGTATCAAAATATAATCCAATTCTGCTGTACCTTCATTTAGATGCTTCCATATCCATTTCCTTTTGACAATTTTCTAAAAAAAAGAATTCATTATATAAAGTTTTTATTTTTCTGCAAACTCCATAAATCTATGTCCTCACTTATTTTTATTACCACAACTAAATAACATATAGCACTTTCAACATTCAATTGTTTATCAATTTTTGGCATTAAAGTCTCTCATAACAATTTTAAAATGTTGTTTGGTCTAATCAAAAGCCTTTGAACATCCATATAAAAATCTATTACTTCATCATTATAATAATTTGTTGGGGTACAAACCTGAATTATCTGCAGTTGTTCTTCCACTTTTTATTTATAATGAATCCTACTCCATTTGTAATTCTAATATTTATGCCTTTGTAGTAGAGTACATGTTCACTTTTTAAATCAATTGTCTCTTCAGCTTTTCTTCTGTCTTCATAAAGTCCAATAATATCCCATTTAATGTGAGACAGTTTTTCTTCCAATTTTTGTAATGTTTATTCACTTGAAAGTGATCTGCAGTTGCAAGTATCTAAATAAAAGATCATCATCAAATGGCAGCCTGGGTCTGCAATCAGGGAATTCTTATTACCCTGTCACTAATGCTACCTTGGATGGTGACTTTACAGTTTTCTGGGAATAAGGGCCATGATTTAATTTTAATCTGTCATGATTGTAAATATCTTTAAATTTTTTTCATTCACACACAACTGAGAAGAAAGATCCTCGAGTTTCTTGATCTTAAACTAAGAGATACAAAGCCAATAAACTCACTACACTAGTTAATGTATGTTGATGAACAGACCCATGTTCATGTACTGCACGAACAATCTTCATAGTAATAACAGCTGCAATGACAAGAATATATGGAGTGGTTATTTGGATTTTGCCCTGCTTGATTCATTTAAGGTGTCCAAGAGGAATCAAAGGGTCTCCCTTCAATTAACAGTGAACTCCTATCATGCAGCCGATGTTACATCTATTAGATGAAAATAAATTGTATTTAAGTTTTTTTGTGATAAAATATTGGGTACACCCAAATTAATTCATTTTTATATCTAAACAATTATGAGGCATGCTGTATATGTATACACATTCTAAGCTAATGCTATACAAAAAATAATGGTTGGTACCATTTAGTTCAGTTAACCATATCTATTACTAATAGAAGCTTTACTTCTAATCTTACCACATTTATGCCATCTAGTATAAGCTTTAATAATCAGTAGTTGTTACAAGATAGTGCTTATTCAGTTCTGTACCATTCAGATATCTCTAGGCTAATTCCTAGCTTATGGCTATCATTAGTAAAGAGCTTTTGGATTTTTGAACAGTGCATTTGAGAGTTATTCACTAGGAATTATTTTTTACTTTATATCAGCTTTTATTGGTATAAATTTAAGGAGATTAAAAAAAATCATTATTAAATAGCAAAAATAGTGTAAACAAAAATCAGGTGTTATTTTGTTGGCTTGTGATATCTTATTGGATTAAAATTAACTCTGACTATATAATAAATGTGCCTAAAACTATTACAAAACTGAGGTCACCATAAAATATTGAGAGTAAATTGGTTTCAGATCTATATATGCTAGTTAAAAAATATAGGTTTTTCAATTTGGGCTACTAGATTGATAATATAAAAAAAGTAAAAAGTAAATGCTAGTGAAAAGTGCATTCGTCCAAAAAATCCATGTGTACTTTTCAAAAATGTAAAAATACTTAAGTGAAGAGAGTTAAAAACTAAAAATTACTCTGGGTCTATTTGGATGGGACAGAACTTGATAAGGATTTATTAAATACTACCATTTAGCATTGATTAATTCCTAAAGCTTTTATTAGATGGCATAAATACAGTGAAATTATAAGAAATTGCTATTAGAGAGCAAACAAGTGTAAAAAAATATATGATCTTTTAATAATTATTTGATGTGTTTTTAGTTTAATTTCACACCTATTTAAAAAGTATTTACAAATTGATTAAATTAATTTTAGAATTAATCAACAACTTACAGAAAGAGAAGCATTTATATTTGTAAACCAAAAAAGAATTCATGGAAAAATAAGAAAACTATTATAAAGTTTTTTGTATCACATACAAATTACAGTTCACTGAAAACTATTCAACATAAATTACATCCACATAGTTAAAAAAAAAAGATGTATAAACAGATTTAGAAAAGATCAAATTTCAAGTGACTCACTGGTGATAATGTATGTCCATACTAAACTTTAAATCCTTTCATGAAAGTAGTGTGGGAGAGACATTTATTATTCTTTAGAGAAATTAATGTATGAATCTTCAAATTGGCAATTAAAATTTTTGGTAAAACTAATTGGTTTTATATTGGAAAAAGAGTCAGAATAGGATATTGTCACTCTACCCAAGTCAGATTGAGTTAAAGAACAAATTTATGAAAATAATATAAATTTCAATATAAAAATTAAAAATAAATGAATGAATTTTTCATGCTTTGTAAGCTAGTTGATGTTTTACTGATAAAGTTACAGATTGAACATCAATTCAAAAATCTTTAATTCTCATTTCGGCCACCTGGTTACTACATTAAGTAATGTAGTATGAGAATAACAATAGATTTGTAGTCAAAAATGAATAAAAACCGAGATGTTTATTAGTAAAATTGAAAAAGTAGAGTAAAGATAGCATTGCAGCTAAATATAAAAAAAAACCACAAAAAATATTACAATAGAATTAACAGATATAGAAATAATTAACAGTTTTACTTATTGATTATTTATCAGTTACAAAATTTCATTATTTATTGTAGAATAACAGTAAATCTTTAAACAATCTTTAGATTAATATCATCACATCATAAATTGCATATTAAAGAAGTTGAATAAAAAAAGTACTGACGTCATTGAGTTGTGGAGCATGGCAAATACCACAGATAATAATAAAAAAAAATTAACAGGTGTGTCAAATTATATTTGCATTTTTACTTGAATCTTAAATAAAAAGGATAAAATCTTCTACTTGATTCATTTGTAAAATGAGTTAATTTGTTATAAAAATATATAGTATAAAAAGAAGAGATAAAGTAGCAATAAAACCAACTTTCCATCATTACAAAAATGAATGTGCCACTGAAGAACTAGAAAGACCTAATATTTAATAGGTCATTCAGGAGTAATGCATATAACTTATAGAATTCAAAATTGAACATTAACCTTGTTGAGATTTGGCCACACATTTTATATTTTGTGACTAAACAGCTGTGCTTTGATGTGAGCAAAGTTTAATAAAGAAGATAAAATAATCCTAACCATGTCTTCTATGTCTGATATTTCAAATAGTTAAATTAAAGGACAAATTACACTTGAATAAGTTTACTTAAAACTTATAATCAGTAATCATAATTAAATTAAATCTTTAAGGAGATGTTCTCACACATATACATGTTTTTAGAGAGCAAATCAAAGTAAATCATAGTTAAATACATGCACTGGGAACATGAAAATTCTAACTGTATTTAAAATTTAATAATGAAATTTAAAAAAGTAGATATATATTATTAAATCTAAAATTATAGTTAAGCAAAATACAAACATGAGATTTATTGTCTTTGGCTAATCAAAGTCATTCTTCTTCAACAATTTTTTTCATATTTCACCATATTGCAGTATTTATAAAATTTATGTATATTAAGTGCATCAAGACTTTAACTAAAGAATCTAATGTTTTAAATAAAAATAGATAAATAGCAAATGTAAATCTAAATAAAATAAGAAAATATATCCTGTACCATTTATCACAAGAAAAAAGTGCTATACATAAAAACTAAGGGTTTCTGAGAATTTTCAAATAAGTAGAGTAAAAAAAATCCTTAATTGAATGTAATTGAAGTGCTCAACCTATCACTTAAAAAATAGCAAATTTTAAAATTTTCCCCATATTATAGAATATAATATAAACATTATTTTGACCCAATTCAATATTTTAACAAATTTGAAGTCAAGTATTAACTAGCCTTAAATATCCTCATTTTATTTTAAATTGAAGTGATATCCACTTTTTATATTAAAATTAATTAATCATCATAGCACAACTTATAATACCCATTTGTTTTTAATTTTCATTTATTTCTACTTATGCATTATCTACAATATACATTGTAATGGAATAGAAGAAGCATCCTCAATAGCATCTCTTTGATGTTTGATCTATAAATCAAGTGCCAATGATACAGTGCAATGTGATGCACTGTGACTTCTCCTTATAGGGAGTCGGGAATCTCTCAGCAACTATGCCCAGAGAAATCTGTTAGCCACTTTACTTTCCCTTTTCATTCCCCACCTTAAGTTTTCCCATAATCTGCTCCATCCCATTTTCACAACATAATCTTTGTCAACTCCATGGCCTTCATATCTAAATCAACTTTATCTTTCCCCAAACCCAGCATAAAAACCAATAACCCACTTTCTGTATAATCACTTTGCTCATATTTATTTTTCCATCACTTCATTATTTGTACCTTTTCTTCTTTCAAACATTTACATTGAGTATTTTCTATGCTTTTTCCCCACAACTTGCAGACTAAATATTTTTCCATTTATGTGTATTGTTGCTATGATGATTTTATTTATTAATGGGCACCACCTAGTGTGGAAATTATAATTTCACAATCATCACATGATTAATCTAACTCCTTCGATATCCATTATTGCCCATAATGCTAACTGTTATCTCACTGGCTGTCACTTTACATATAATTAGAAGTCACACACACTTTATTTATTATGACTTCCTATATATTTTGAATACTAGTTGGAATAGGAAAGAAAGACATTCAAAGACGTTAAATTTTACTAAAAATGAATAATTTAATAAAATTAACTAACAAACAAACACAAAACAACAACAAATAATTGTATAAATGGAATTATAGTCTCAAATAAATAAGCATTTCCTTTACTATGAGATTATCGATAAATAAACACATAAACATATCATTATTTATAAATTTTCCTCCCCCCCCGTTTATTTGTTGACTAACATATAAAAAATATATACAAAAATTTCTATTCACAATAATACTTGTGCAACTGTGCATAAAACAAAAATATACACAAGTATATTATTCATATATATATATTGGAATTAATGTGACAAACAGTGAAATAAATAATTTAAAAAATGCTTTAAATATAACTGCCATAATTAAAGTAATATATTTTCCCAATACCCCAATAGAAATTAGCAAAAAACAAATCTCGTTATACTCTTGAGCTAATTTACAAAAAATTGTGTGCACGCACAAGATCTGATTGAATATAAATAAGTTCTAATCAAGTCCATGATTTCCATTATTGAGTTTTTTTTCCATAGAGGTATCTTTAACTATTCTCCTGTAGATTACCTGCAACTTTTTAAATATAACTAGATTCTATTGTGTTGCTTTTAAATTTTTGATTTCTCTTGTTAATTTAATTTTCTCTTTCCTGGAAAATTTGACACCCAAAAAAAGGTATTCTCTGTTAAATCAGATTCCATCGCTAAATTGAATACAAAAGCATTTATTTTAACACTGGTTTCATTTTTTCTAGAAGGCTCTTTTAAACATTTCAGGAAAGTTTTACACACAGACATCCTCTCCAGGTAAGACTGAGTTTTAACTAGCATTTAAAAAAAGATCTACTTGTTTATCAATAAAATAACCATGCCATAGTGAGAATTTTATATCTTTTCATATGGTGTAACTATTTCTCTGACAATGTTAAATTGTTTTTCTGATTGCTTAATAGCCCTTCACTAACAGTTTAAAATTCTTGCCACTAATACGGATTTAACAACAAATCATGTAGATTTTCTTTAGCAACTAAATTATAATTTGTTATCTTTGATATGATCTTCTGAGCAAGCCAACTGTAAAAAGGAAAGGAAAAGTGAAAATGAAGCTTTAATATCTAACAAATCTAGAATTCAGCCAGATCAAAAAACGATAACAAAATCTTTTATATTTTTATTCTTTTAATTAAGGTTATTTTTTAATTGCAACTTAAAACTAATGTCTATAGATTAAAAATCTTTCCAGTTCAAAAAACTTGATAATAATCCTAAGCTGTACAATAAATTAAATATATTTTATTATATATTCTTAAATTTATGTAGCAGGAGCTTAAAATAAGAAATAATAAAAAAAAATTAATACACATTCTCAAAAAAGAATTTTTTTAAAATAAAACTTACTATATTTAACAAACATAAAGTCATTATTTTATTTTATACATTTCATGTTTATATTATTATTTTTTTGCAGTTATCAGTTCTTACTGTCTAAATCCCAAAACCATTTTATTGCATTAATTTCAACTAATAAAGTTCAATTCCAGAGTTTTGATAAAGCAACTATGCAGTATTTTATATAGCTTTTAATTATACAAATTTAATAAAATTTGTTCACCTTTGAGTAAAACATCTCTTCTACTAAAAAAATGTTTATTTTGGGCAGAAAAGAATACTGGGTTTAAGCCAATGTATTTGGTAGCTAATGTGTTGGTACACCCCTTTTTTCACACTCACATCAAAAATGAAATAAAAAATCGTTATAGTGCCTAACTTACTCTGGTTCCATTTTTTTTTCATCAATTCATCTCATATCCTGATATTTATGTAGTAATTTAATTTCCATTCAACATATGCTATAGCCATCTACCTACAGACATTGCCACTCCTTGGTGTTTTTTATATATATAAAAACTGTTATACTCATATCATTTCTGTTCTATTTTTACTTATATCTGTAAAAAAAGTTAATGTCTCTGTCCTATATAACTTTTTATTATTTATAATTATTGTTTCTTTTTGACATCTCAGTTTGCAGAGTCATTAGAAAACTGCCTGAGTGAATCATATATATGCACATTCTCTTGTATATTCAAAAACACTTCTACAGTAAGAGCCAAGTATCAAATATTGTCATGTTAGTATATGAATGCAAACCAAAGTCATATACTATTAGAAAGCCAAAAAAGGTCATGAATTTCTCTACTGATAATTTAAATATGCAATTTTTTTCTCATTTTGAGTGCTGTTATAAGCAGATTAATATTGATATAGATCCCATCTGGTGCTTTTAAACTTTCAAAATATGTTCAGCAAATCACATAATTATGTGAACATCAAAACTCCCAATATATAAAAATCAGACATTTTAGAAGCACATACCTACATACCATAATCACATGATCACCATCTCATCCTAGCACATGACTATATAAGCTATTGAGCTTAGATTGAAAATATTATTGTGTTTTTAATTTTATTCTCATGGTTTTGTAGTAAAGTAGAGATAAAAGGTGGCTGCTGGAGGGTTGCATTAGATCCTAAGATCGAGGTGCAGTGCTCTCAGATCCAAGGCTCCTCACTGATGATGGCCACAAACCAGAAACTAGTTGGGGATATTGGATGAGTAGGCACTAGATAGGGAATTTATGCACAAGCCTTCTGGAATCCATTGATTACTCTTGTTAGCACAAGGTGGCACTACTGTATGGAGAGTTTTGCCTTTGTTTACATACCACAATCCTGATTTTTTTAGCAGCTCTAAAAATATCCATACACACAAAACCTTTTCTGTCATCAATCCATCATTATAACTTAATATAAATTTCTCCAAATGACCTTAAAATCCAGGCATTTTAATTTTATAATACTTTAATATCCCTTTTCTCTTTTGTTATAGAACCAGATTGACATCTTGCTCATACTATGGATTGGAAATCTGGATGATGACTGAACTAGACTACTTGATCATTTTGGATGTGAGTGGTTTCTATATCATTTTACTAGTCTAGTTTTTTTCACACTATTTTTGTTTTTTCTTCTCTTTCTTTTTTCCAATACATCTGGAACTTGTGCTTGTTTTTTATTTTCATATATCCTATATTAGCCTCTTTTGTAAATTCATTGAAGAGCTTATTTTCTATCCCTACCTATGACTTTCTGACCCTGCATATTCATGTCAATGGCATTGACAAATTCAGACAATTTTTTATAGTTTTTCTATTAGTACTTAAAAGCAATTGTTCAACTCTAAATGACATTTTGTGGTCCATTATTGTAATACTTTGACTTTCAGTCAAAGCACAGAGAGAGTAGTATTTCTAATTGTGCCATTTGTTATCAAAAACTGGGTATAGGTTTTATCTTTGCCAACTAAAAATCTTTCTTGAATCACTTGATATTACATACATACATTCTAAAAGTTATTTAAGATTGCCTCTTTACATTTTATATAAGAGGAGCATTTTGGTTATTAAAGAATTCCATCATTATTTTTGTAGACTTTTGGAGGTTATTATACTCTACAATCACTTGTTTCCTTCTTTCCTTGCATTTAACTGAAGGTTCATGTGGTGCACCATTGCATTTCATCTGCATTGACTATAAAAACTTGAATTTTTTAAAAACTGGTTTATGCTAATGTATACATCTGGATTTTATATATTCATTATCTCTGTGGAATTACTTTTATCCATTTCTTTTTATACACTATCTTTCTGGTCCTCTCTTTTTTTATTTCCATGTTTAAACAAGTTCTGATTATCTTCTTTTATTTTTGTGTATTTAGTTTTTATTCTATTCATTGTGCCAGCCACCTCTGTGGGTCTTTCCCATACTTTCTTGGGTAACATTATAATATTGCTGCTCTTCAAATTCTTTTCTCAATTCTTATTTGACTTCAATCTTTTTACAAGGTCTACTCTTGTAATTTGATACTTTTTTTCTTCATTTTCTAGTAATCTTGCTTCAATTGCCTTCAACTGTTCATTTTTTGTATTGCTCTCTATCTTGCATAATTTCTCTGCTGCATTTTTTCAAATTTTGAATCATTTTTCTGTTTCACTTCTTCAAATTTTAAATCATTTTACTACTGCATTTCTTGTAATATTTTTTATTTTCCAGCTGAATTTTTTCAAGTTTTAAAACAATTTTCTGTTGCATTTCTTTAAATTTTAAATCACTTTTTTGTTGATCTTTTCAGCAATGCAAAGAGAATAATTCACTAATCATAAAAATAAATATCAGCACTTTTATTCACACTGATGTCTATTCAAAATTTTTCTACTTAATTTTTTCTATCATAAACCTGCTTTACTGTATGCCATTCTCTCTATCTCTTTTCATTTTTTATATTAACCAGATCTAACTTTTTAATTTCTATAATATTGATAACTCATTTTTTATTTCCCATTCTATGCAGAGTACATATATGTATTATAATTTCTTTTATGCTTCATTCTCAATTATAAGCATTATGACACATTTCTTTCAGAGTCTGCTATATTTCAGAATATCATTATATAGGACATTATGAGGTCATTGTGTTATTTATCATTATCTATATATATTTTATTTTAGCCTGATATAACTAGTTCACCAAATTTAGTTGAATAATTTAATTCATATATATTGTACCTACTGAAGTTTGAGATGAATTTCAATATGTGGTAAAATGGCAATCATAAACTATTTTTCTTTATTGTTTGATTTTGATGATGGATATGTTAATGAAGCATTAAACTTGTATCGCTCTGACAATGATAATATTGATATAAAAATTATTTATTATTAATTGTATTATATAAGATTTTGAATTGACTTTACTCATTTTAAAATAGATATGTGAATAATAAAGCATGGAGTTTGGATAAAGTTATTGTTCTTTTCTTATTCTATGTATTTTTGTTATTGCATTCAAAATAATAAATTACAAACAATACAACTAAATGTCTAATGTCTCAAATATGTTTGTTATTTTATTTGTATGTAGTATTGTACTAAAAAATATGTATGAACATATAACTCCAGTGTAGTATAGTAATAATGTATTATAAATTGTCTAATTTGTGTTAAAATGAAAAGAATGGTATTTGTATTACGAAACATCAATGTTTGTCATATGTAATAATTCTAAAATATTTTATTTTATTTGTTGTCACTTTTGTATAATAAAATTTTTATTTGCAGGACACTGATTGGAATTGGCTAAAGAGTTTTAAAAAGGTATTGCTATAGTTACTACGACAACAATGAGAAAAATTATAAATAAAACTGAATAGAAAAAAACTCTTATTTTTCAACAGAAGCACATCTAAATTTCCTTACATGATTTTGTTTTTATTTATTTAAAAAGTATATGGTTAACTGGACAAAATAATGAGTGAAAAGCAACAATTTTTGGCCAGAACTGTACAGGGTGTTGAGAATTTATTAATGAGCAACAATTTATTATAAAAATGAAAAGTAATTGTAAATAATTCATTGCATTATAAAACCATCAGAATGTGTACTATGCTTTAAAAACAGATATTATCTATTTTTCAATGATGAAGTCTAAAAGTTTTCAACAGAAAAATGTACACAGGATTGTTTACCTACTAACATAATTTTATGAACTTGATTTATTATTTATATACAGGATAAAAATTAGTTCAATTTCCATAGCATCATCATGGATGAAACTAGCATTTGTTCACTTATAATCTTTTAGAAATTGATTACTTTGAAATGAAAGGATATTTACATTGCATCATCACATATGTAAATTAGTGTTTGCACACTTATAACCTTATATAGATTGAATATCTGCTAAATGAAAAAATAAGTTGGATATTTGGAAAATATTGGAATTAACAAAAGTTGCTTTGAACTTTATAGCTTTTTATATTTCTACTTTTTCTGGACTAATAAAACTTCATCTGATCATGATTTAAAGAAATAAACATTACAACTATGTTAATATTTTAGAAAGTCCATGTTTAAAGACTATTACTCAGGTTTTTTTGCTTTTATTTATCATTATTACTGTTGTATATTTTTCATTTAATATTTGTGGTATTTATTGATATAAAAAGTGGTGTAATTTTAGGTTAAATAGTGATCTATTTATATACCTAAATGTAAGAGAGCTATGTTTTTTAAGTTTGAATTTATATTTTACAGAATAGTAATTATTGTTTTAAAATAAATATTTAATTTTCTAAATTTATATTAACACATAAGTAGATTCATTAAAGTAGATATTATAGTTTTATTAATTATATTTTATACAAAGTGTAGAAAGAAGACATATCTTAAACTCTCTTATAGTTTAGAAAGTATAAACATTCTACATTTTTTTGAGCTACATAAACATATGGGTTTGTAATTAGTATCCAACAAATGAAGATTAATGTGCAATCACCTATTTAAATATGAAGTTAATGTCAATTGAAAACCTATACATAAAGCATAATCTGATTATATGCATATATTTTAAATGTTTATTTGCCATATATATAATTTTAATTTATATCAGTTTGTTAATAAATTTTGAATTAATTTAAAACAATAAACTTGTTTAATTGTCATTCAATTTACAATATAAATTTATTGGTTAATCATATTTAGATGAGATGATATTCACTAATTGATTATACTACATAATTCATTGGAAGCAGTTATAAAAATGTAATTTGGAAATTAAAAACACAGGATGGGTAAGAAAGGGTAATTACATATCATTTTAAAGCCATCAAAGCATAACATGACCACTATTTCATATGCATATACATGCTGTTAATAAGAGTACCAAACTCTCCATACACTAATCTCACCAAATGCAAGTCTTTATAATCCATGGATAGAGGAAAGTTGGTGCATAAAATCCCTATCTAGTCCCTACTTATCCAATTTTTTCCCAGACTTGTTTCTAGCTTGTGACTTTCATAAGTGAAGATCTTTTGGTTTTGATGAAAGCATTGTACCTAGACCTTAGAATCTAATGCAACCCTCCAGAAGTCATCTTTTACCTGTTTGGTTAACTATAAAAGTAGGTCCTAAGATGTAAACAACATAATCTTTCCAACCCAAGCTCATTTTCTTGTATAGTCACATGGATCTGAATTAAGTTCATCATCTATACATTTGGAATTTTATGCACACATCTTTCTGCATTCATTAGTAATAAAGATTTGCACTATAATAACACTACTGTATGGAGAGTTTGATATTCTTATTAACAGCATGTGTAATCATATGAAATGGAAATCATGTGATGTTTTGATAGTTTTATATCTATCATGCTCATAGAATAATGGTGATTGTGGCTTTGAAAAACCAAATACACCAAAATATATAGTTGTTGAACTGAGTTCAGATCTATGACTTTACAAAAAAATTAGCTTGAATTCAAAACATTATGGTGCTTTCATCTTGGACTGCTAGATTTATAATTAACCAAATAGGTAAAAGGTGGCTTCTGGAGGGTTGCATTAGATCTCGATATCTAGGTACAGTGCCCTCAAAATGAAAGGCTCCTCACTGATGAAAGCTACAAGCTAAAAACTGTTTTGGGCATGTTGGATGAGTAGGTATTAGTTAGGGATTTTATGCACAAACCTTCCTTCATTAATTGATTATAAAGGCATGCACTTGATGGCATTACAGTATGGGGAGTTTGATACTCTTATTACATATCATTTTCTCTGTATTGGATTTAATGCATATTATCTGACTAGTATAGATTTTATACAGCAATAAATTAACAGATTTGATATTTTACAATATTTAATAAGTAATTAGAAGCTTATTGTAATTATTTTGTTAGTAAAAAGTACTGGATATGTTAAGATAAAAATTATATATAAATTGATATGATGATTGATAAAGATACAAATATGATTATTATTGAAGATGAGTAAAGGTAATTGCAATTAAATGTCCAAATATTTTATTTTAAATCATTGTTGATTAAAGTAAATATTATATTAAATCAGTATGCAGACAAAGATTGTAATCTTTTTTAGTTATAAAGTGGGTAATAGTAATATACTTGATTCTGTTGCAAATAAGAGTGATTTGCTTTAATTATATTTAAAGTTCATTAATGTAAATTGTAAATTCAGTTTAAGTATTAAATTTTAATATTAATATTTGATCATAATAAATGTAACAATCTTTCAAATGCTTAGACAATTATAATCTAAAGTTTTAACAATTTAGTTTTATTATACTGAAGAGTAATTGGATATGATTTGTCCATAGCTTTTGAATAAAAATCAAATAGGAATCTATCATTTATTTTAATATTATTATGATTGGATATTGAAAATCTTAAGGTTATTTAATAGAATCACTTTAATTTAAAATATATTAAGTTGGTAAAAATGTAAAGATATGTTAGATTAATTGATTTTGTATTATTATTAAATATTTAATCTTATTATAATTGACTTGTTAATATAAGTATATTGATATTAGTGGAATAATATAGTTGAGTTAGCGGTACTTTTATTTTATTTAGCTGTAATTAGAAATCAATTATTAAGTTATATATTTAGTTACATGTCATTGATATTTAAATAAGCATTTATTTTATATAGCGCTATGTTTATAATTGTAATACATTTAAAGATCAGCCTTTCAAGCTATTGTGCATGTGCTTTTTACGATTGTTAATAAATGAATACTTTCATTCCCAACACATGATATAGTATTTATGAAAGAATAAAATGAATCCACTTATTCTTTCCAACCCAAATGCTTATATATGGGCAAATCTTAAGTACTGGAAATGAAAGCATGAGGATAAACCACTCACTTTAATTTACTGTTTACAATTTCTGAATGAATGACATCTACAAAATTATCTGGAATTTACTAAATGTCACTCTCAAATGAAACTTAAACATATGTAAATAAGCATTTATTTTATATAGTGCTATGTTGATAATTGTAATACATTTAAAGATCAGCCTTTCAAGCTATTATGCATGATGATCTTTAAATGTATTACAATTATAAACATAGCACTATATAAAATAAATGCTTATTTACATATGTTTACGTTTCATTGGAGAGTGACGTTTAGTAAATTCCAGATAATTTTGTTGATGTCATTCATTCAGATATCGTAAACAGTAATTTAAAGAGAGTGGTTTATCCTCATGCCTTCATTTCCAGTACTTAAGATTTTCCCATATATAAGCATTTGGGTTGGAAAGAATAAGTGGATTCATTTTATTCTTTCATAAATACTATATCTCATGTTGGGAATGAAAGTATTCATTTATTATTAACACTCGTAAAAAGCGCATGCACAATAGCTTGAAAGTCATTGATATTGTAAACTTGTAGGGCATATTAAGATTATTATTTCACCCATTCATAAGTTATTTATTTTAAATATAAATAATGCTTAACTTTTATTACAAGTTTATATTCTTATAAACAGCATTGATTCATGAGATATATCACAATGTACCTATGTAATTTTTTGTCATTATTTTCATTCTATTATAAGGGATTTATATAATAGGCATATACTGTTATTTATAAGATAGTGGTATTTAGTTTTATTGCTTTATCTCTGGTTTATTGTAAATAATGCTTATATTTTAGGATAGTTTGAACAAATATTTTATTTATTTTCAAGCCATTCTAAATGCTATTGGAATTTATGAGATTATAATAAAGATTATTATTATTGTTTTATTGCCTTAAGTCTTAGATTGTTATTCATTGAGTGATTCATTTTATCTTAATTTATTATTTTCATTCTCACAAATGACGCTACAATTCATAGGCAATATTAAATTAGGATTGTTTTTCTTTGGTTCATATTTCTATTCTAGTGCAAATGGTGATCAGTAATTAGGCTATGTCTCAAGATGTAGTATGACCCATAATTTTATTTCATAATAAATGGTGTTCAATGGTGATGACCAATGTTTGGTTATATTTTCATTCAGATTATATTAAAGTTTTCATTTCTTATATTCATTATAGTTATTTAGTTACAAATGATTCCCAAACTTGAGAGGCATTAAAAGAAGAGCATACCCTCATTTTAATTCTGTTATGAATAGTGCTGCAATTCATGGACATTGTCAAACTAGGACCATTCTTTCATGACCCACATATTTATTCTGTTACAAATGGCACAATTCAGGTTTGATCAAAAATTGGAATCAGAGAGGTCAGAGTCTCATACATATTGGTAGAGAAATATAAAATTACACCTTGTTTACATTATTAATATTTTATAGGCAGTCATAATCTATTCAAAATTTTTAAAAGAATTTGTTTGGATAGTAAGTGAAGAGATGTTTTGTATATCTTAAAAAAAGGAATTTAGTTAATATTGTTATTCTCTCACAAGTTTTATCGATAACTGGAAGATAGAATGGATGAATATTTTATGACAAATAATAAAATAATTTAATGTGTGGTCATAATTTATTTTAATTAAAAAAATATTATTTTTGCTATAACAAAATAAACAGGTATGGAAACTAATAGTGTTGAAATATCAGAATCTGAAAGATTTATTCGGGAAATATTTGTTAAAAAAAATGAAAGAAGAAATAAGTAATGTTTGAGATTCAAAGAAGAGAAATGAATCATAACTTTGAAATTCAAAGTTCAGAAAGAAAAGAATTAAAAAAATATATAAACAATATATTTGTAGTTCAAAGTAGGAAAAATAAAAAATTCACAGAAGAACTGAACAATAAATTAGATAATCATAATAAAGAATCTAAAAAAATAAAAATAGAAAAGCATAAAATATCAGAACAGGTTCCTTTAAAAGTGATAACTATGGTTGAAAAGTTTAAAAATATAGAGACAGATTGTTCTGATGATGTCGTGAAAGTAAGATGTATATATAACAGAAAAGCTTAGATATGAAGCTCTTAAATATTGAATCATTACCACAGAATAAAAAAGTAAAGAATAAAGATTACCAGAGAATTATAAATAAAATATGGTTGAAAAATAAAGTTTCCAAAAAAGTTATATGTTTGGAGAGTAAATTCAATGATAATATAAATTATAGACATGAAATACAAGGTTATAAAAACTTACATTATAAAAAGATGGAAAATAATTATTGAATGAGTCACAGTTGTAATAATGGTGAAAAAAGGGAATATATCCTAGAGGAAATGAATGAAGCAATCATTCCAAAAAAAATTATAATAATGTAGTGAAAGAAAAAGAGAATAAACCCTCTAAGAAATGGATTAAGACTTTGTTTCATGAAAAAAACTTATATTAGAGGTGACTATGTGATAGACAATAATGTCAATAGAAAAATTTCATTGTTTTTATTCAATAATGTTGAAGATCATTGAAAATTATATGGAGAGAGAAAAAGCTTAGTTTCACTTTAATACTGTCATAAGTTTAGATGGCTTTAGAACCTCAAAGACCGATGATCTATTGAATGGATCTTTATGTTAATGTATTTTTGAATCAAATCCAAATAAATGTGATTTATAAAAAGTTTTAACAGCATAATTTATCTTATAGTGTAATAAATGTTGCTTTACTGCTTGAATTTGAATCCTATATTAGTGATGATAATATGACTGTACATATTTAAAAAAGGAAAAGATGTGAGATCTGTGTTTGTAATTTGGATAGAATCAAAATGTAACTTGTTGAACAAAAGGCATTTATGAAATAATAATGTTATATATAGAGCTCGCAAAATAAGCTCTTAACATGCTTTTCAGAATATCCCCAACCTCAGACCGGTTTATGCAAAGCTTGTTAAGAGCTTATTTTGTGAGCTCTATATATAACATTTGTAAATACAAGCTTATTAAATTAGGTCATGTGACATCTGACTTGATATTTTTTGTAATTTTATTTTCTGTAATGAAATAATAATGTATTAATATTTTTTTTTTACTGTTGTGAAAACACTTGGTACCAGAACTAAATAAGTAATGATAAAAATGTAATATTATGGAAGATAAATAATATGGAATATGGTAACAGAGAAAATAACTTCTTAAATATTTGTGTTCATCACTCCTTATGTATTATTATGAAGTGTTATGTAATCCTAAAGCTGGGAATATTTTGAAATCTTTTAAAAAGTGAGATATATAAATGTTTGCATACTACTGCAAATTTGATAAATGATAAAGACCTACAGCTATTAGGTATTAGTTAGTAACAGTTGGTCTCAACTAATTTTTATAAGAGTATTGAATACTTTGTTTTATGAATAAAACCTAGGGAAAATAAATTTATCTTCAAAATTTAATAATGGAGGTAATCTTAAAAGAAATATTATATTGAAAAAACAGATTGTAAATGTGTTATATGAAAAAAAACTTTATCAATGTTTGGGTGGTATCGAGACAAGACCAATGAGTTCCTTCATTTCGATGTAAGAAACTTTGAGTATGGTATACCATAATAGTTGGTTATAAAACATTTCAGATTATATAATTGATAAACAGTTATTGAAAGAGATAAAGATATAAAGGATTATTTTCAAATTTATAATAAACTTTAGCAACTGTAATTGATAAATTTTATGAAGGATAAAAAGATTACAGATGGATAATTGTATTCTATGATACATTATCAATGAACATTAAATAAGACAATGTTTTTTGTTAATCATAATGCTTTGCTATATTATTTATTGGAAGCCTATAATGAACAGATGTGAATATATTAAGAAGATGAAAATAAAAGAGTAAATAAGTTTTGTCTTGTTTTAGTGAGCATAACAATGAAGTACTTAGTTCTCATTAGGATTGAATTATTAAACAGTATATGAAGGTGGAGAAAAAGAAGTGAATAGATGTTTAGATATATTAAGATTTATTGCATATATTTAAAGGTAATAGTAAATCACTGTTATTAGTTTTTAAAAAAATGGAAAAGAACTGGGAAAAAGCATTTTTTATCCCAGTAGAAGGGAGATGTTGTACCTACTGAAGTTTGAGATGAGTTTCAGTATGTGATAAAATATCAATCATAATTTTTTCTTTCTTGTTTGATTTTGATGGTGGATATGTTAACCTCTGAAGCATTGAACTATGTTGTTATGACAATGATAATATTGATATAAAAAGTGTTTATTATTAATTGTATTGAATAAGATTGTGAATTGACTTTATTTTAAATTGGATATATAAAGAAAAAAGCATGTAATTTGGATAAAATTATTGCTTTTTTATTATATGTATTTTTGTTACTGCATTCACAAGAATACATTGTAAATATGTCTCAAATATATTAGTTATGTTATTCTACTGGAAAAATATGTATGAAAATAAAACTCCAGTGTAGTATAATGAGAATGTATTATAAATTGTCTAATTTGTGTTAAAATGAAAGAATGGTATTTGTATTATGAAACATCAATATTTGTCATATGTAATAATTCTAAAATATGGTTTTTTATCTGTTGTCATGCCTTGAAATTGGCTAAAGAGTTTTAAAAGAATATTTCTATAGTCACTCTGACAACAATGGGAAAAATCATAAATAGAACTGAACAGAAAAAACTCACTCGTATTTTAGCTTTAACAAAAGCACATCTAAATTTCTTTACTTGATTTTATTTTCACTTATTTTAAAATTATATAGATAACTGGACAAAATGATTGAGTGAAAAGCAACAATATTTGTTCAGAACTGTACAGGATGTTGAGAATTTATGAGGAGCAACAATTTATTATAAAAATGAAAAGAAATTGCAAATGATTCATTGCATTATAAATTATCAGAATCTTTATTTGTTTTAAAAACAGATATTACCTACTTTTTAACAATGAAGATTAAATGTTAACAACAGAAAAAGTGTTCACAAGGATTATGTTCACCTACTAATATAATTTCATGAACTTGATATATTATTTATATATGGGATAAAAATTGATTGAATTTTCATAGTATCATAATGAATAAAACTAGCATTTGTTCACTAACAATGT
Organism: Epiperipatus broadwayi; assembly: GCA_028023455.1. NCBI lineage: Eukaryota > Metazoa > Onychophora > Udeonychophora > Euonychophora > Peripatidae > Epiperipatus > Epiperipatus broadwayi. Next base: position 322,143 of record JAQFVV010006702.1, read on the forward strand.
TTTATGAATTGATTACTTGCTAAATAAAAAAAATATCTACATTATACCATCATTATATAAATTGGCATTTGCACACTAATCTTATATAGATCAAATATCTGCTAAATGGAAAAATAATTACGATATTTGGAGAATATCAGAATTAACAAAGTGTGCTTCAAATTTTATTGTTTTTCATGATATTTCTACTTATTCTGGAATAATAAAATATCATCTGATCATGATTTAAAGAAATAAATACTAGAACTTTAGAAAGGGTGTATTAAAAGACTATTAATCTGATCATTTGCTTATATTTATCATTATTATTGTTATATATTGTAATGGAAAATATGTAATCTAAATGATCTCAAATAAAAATACACACATGAAGAAAGAAGGCCCCAAATGTTGATGCCAGTTGTAATGGAAAATTATATAACTGTATTATTCTCCATCCTCGTAAACAAATCATAATGAATTAAGCCTCACATTTAGGTGCCAATTGTAATGGAACGTATCATATAAGAAGAAAATAATATTCCAAATATTGAACAACAATTGTAATGGAACATAGTTTTGTACCTGTAGTGAACTTAAATATTCTTGCCCAAAATGTTGTGTGATAATTGTAATGGAATGGGGTATGACTATAATATAGCACACACATATACTGAGAAAAGAAATTGTCACAAGTTGTTGGATAATAATTGTAATTGAAATGCTATATGTAGCATCAAATTTAATCATTAATTAACTACACTCAAATGATGGTATGCCCGTTGTAGTGAAATAATAATATATGATATAAATAAAATATAATACAGCCTAAATTGTTGACCAACTTTTATATAGCCTACATTGTTGACCAACTTTTATAATGAAAAATATAATTTGAAATTCTATATTTAATCAACAATCATTAATTGACTAAAATTATACTATTATTTCAGTTAACTATATGAATAAACTTAATAATATAGAGCATTGACTATAATATATTATTAATTAATTCTCAGGGTTAACTTAATTTAAACCTAATTATATACCAAATATAATTTGGATCAAAAGGAATTTTATTGAATCCAAAATATATTTATTCAATTGACATTACTAAGAATTTAATACTTTTATATTTGCTGGCTTGAAATTAATGTACTAAAAATAAAGAAAAAAAAAAGTCAAATAAAACTCAAAATCATTCTTTTATAAAACAAATTATAATTATAAATTTATTAAACGCACATTGATTACTTAGTAATATTTACTGAGGCTATAACCTCGATAATATGCATATAAAATGCGATAGTAGGGACCTCTACAGGTGTTTTAACCACAAGCTTACATTATGGAAGAAAAGAGGGAAACCCTGAAGAAAAGAGGGGAACCCTGAAGTAAAGAAGGGTTCCCCTCTTTTCTTCCATAGTGTAAGCTTGTGGTTAAAACACCTGTAGAGGTTCCTACTATCGCATTTTATACGCATATTATCGAGGTTATAGCCTCAGTAAATATTACTAAGTAATCAATGTGCGTTTAATAAATTTATAATTACAACTTTAAATTACTGTAATAGATTTCTAAATATAAAATCTTTCCATTGACTTGTTGTAAATTGAAAGATTTTGCGAGTATTAATGTGTAATAAGAAATGTGGACTTAATCAGTGAAGTATTGAATAGCTTCACGCTCGCAGATCTAACCGCTTCAGCTTCACCTATTTAAATAGAAAGTAGGTTGAAGTAAAGAAGGGTTCCCCTCTTTTCTTCCATAGTGTAAGCTTGTGGTTAAAACACCTGTAGAGGTCCCTACTATCACATTTTATATGCATATTATCGAGGTTATAGCCTCAGTAAATAAAACAAATTATATAACTTTATTTTAAAATTGCAATTTTTGGATTTGTATAATGGCATAAATATACACATATATAAATAAGATATTAATTCAATGTCCACATAATATAAACCATCTAAATAAAACATTTCCATTGGAGAAATTCTAGATGATCATAACATATATGTAACATGTGTGGATTATACCAACTAGTCATATGCTTAAAAATTTATACATTTACAATTATAAAATAGTGTTGGTTAGTTTGTGAATGATTACAAATCATGATAGCACAAAACACAGACATTCTTTTACTTTAAAGCACTAGTATAACTAAGTATTCTAAAGGAATCACATCCTTCAAATAAACTCAACTTGATATTACCTATTTAAGTACATGTAACCTTACTTACTATGGTGGAAAATTCAGCTTTAATTAAATCTCATGAGTGATAGATCCAAAAATAAGACTCCATGGTGCAACTAGCATAAATATATCATAAATATAATGGCTTCCAAAATAACACCTACATTTGAGGCAAAAAAAGATGCCTGGACCTTTATCTCAGTGCATCAAAAAAAAATATATGAAGAAGCTCACTGTAAAACAACAACAATAGGTATCTAGAAATATGTGATTATAATCACTGGCAACATAAGAACTATCAAATCATCGACAACTGCAATACAAATTGGAAATTCATTTACTTCATCCAGCACAATAATAATAATTATAATAAATAAGGCCTGACATACTAAGGCTATTTTACAACTAATCATAGCAAGATAAAACTTCACAAAAGTTGATTAAAGTTATAACCATAATTTTGACCTCAACAAATAATAAGTAATGTCTGTACCAACAAATAAATTTAAAAATCAATCGACTGAAATATAAATAAAGATAATTACTAGCATATAAAATATCGTCACTAAGATATAATGCACACAAGTTTGGAATATTAAATATTTTTTTAACTTCTAATAATTAGTGGATATGAATAAATTCAATCAGATTGTGGAAGTAAGAATTAACAAACAAAGATAATTATTAAACAATAATATTATTTATAAATGTTAATTCTATAAAATTTGTATGTTTATTCAATTCCTATGCAATGAAATATACTTTATTACTTTTCAATTTAAATTGACAAATGACATTCATTATTTAATACACCGGTATGCAAATACGAATTAAATAAGGATAATATATATATATATATATTCATAATTACATCACATTCGCGTAATTTATACTATAAAATGGTTTAAAAAATAAAATAAAATAAATATATATATATAAAATTGTCTTTTATCCTTCTTAAGATTTTAACATTAAAAAAAAAATTATTACAAGTGAGTTTTTAAATGTTTCACTTGCATATACTTTATAAAACTACAATTAAATGTTTTTAAAATAAAATAGACAATAATAAAACAAAAATAAGATAAAATAAAAGTTACCATTAAGGTCTCCATGCTTTTTAAAACAAGTCAATTATTTCCAGCACTTTAAATATTTATTCATCCTAAAATGACTCGAAGAAAGGTTGTAATATGTACATATTATTAAATCAATAGATTCATTTCCAGTTGTTTCCATGATGTTTGACTATGTATTCTGATAAGTTAACTATTATTTTGAATTAAGAAGACATTCAATAGCTTTATTGCTGACCATCGGTTTACTTTAGATTCCATGTTTTACAAGAGTCCAATGGCGATATATATATATTGGCATATAGAGGAGGCCAATGCCTAAAGAATGATAATGTTGTGTTCAGCTAATCATTTTTAGTATTTAACCTTTATCCTATAAGTTTTGGTAATCAAATTTTGAATAATAATTTGTTTGGAAAATGATCAATGACAGTTATAACTTTTTTCCTTTTTAGTTAGTTAGTTAATCAATACTTTTTTTAATAAGCTCACGATCTCTTGCTCCATAAAAACCCGTGCTGATTTTAAGATCTCCAACACCATTGTTTAGTAATTTTAAATATTTTAATAACAAAATAAATTTTTTTTATTATACCGTAAAAAAAATTATTTTGACAATCTATTAAGTAAATAAACAGATAAATAACCATAACAATAATATAACATTTTAAAATAATTTTTTTAAAACAAAATACAATTAAATTAGAATTGGTAATTTAAATATTATAGCTAATATCTATAATAAATACACACTCATAATTATATACATATATATTGCCATTACAATTATCCATCTTAAAACAAAGTATATCATAATAAATAGATAAACCTGAACTAAATAATAATAAAACAATTAATAACAATAACACTAACAACTCATCTATATATCCTTAAGTAAAATTATATCAAGACATTTTTTTACACCATACTAAAATTTCAAAAAAAAAAAAGAATGGATTTTCTATCCTGTACAATATATATATATGTCCACAGATGGCGTTCTACCAAAAACACCGATCAAGCGTATGTTTTGTTTACATAAACGTCAGAGTAGTATTTACTATCCCTAACTATAATTCCACTTTCAGATCATGATTTCAAGCTATTTGCTATCATCAGTGAAAGACAGGAATAAAGAAACTAGATCTAAACACAAACTCTGAGCGTTTATGAAACAATTTCTATTCAGCTTGCAAGTGTGAATTTTTTAGACACGTAATGTCTTCAAACTCAGCATAGCAAACCAGATAGCTATATGGGTCTGATCTCAGTTCAGCATCACAACATAGTAGAAGCCTCTGCAATCTATATTATTACAAGAAAGACCTCAAAGGTACATTTATGAAAAACAAAAATGCAAGTTAAAAAACTTGCTAACGCTTGTATTTATGTCCACAGATGGCGTTCTACCAAAAACAGCGATCAAGCGTATGTTTTGTTTACATAAACGTCAGAGTAGTACATACTATCCCTAACTATAATTCCACTTTCAGATCATGATTTCAAGCTATTTGCTATCATCAGTGAAAGACAGGAATAAAGAAACTAGATCTAAACACAAACTCTGAGCATTTATGAAACAATTTCTATTCAGCTTGCAAGCGTGAATTTTTTAGACACGTAATGTCTTCAAACTCAGCATAGCAAACCAGATAGCTATATGGGTCTGATCTCAGTTCAGCATCACCACATAGTAGAAGCCTCTGCAATCTATATCATTGCAAGAAAGACCTCAAAGGTACATTTATGAAAAACAAAAATGCAAGTTAAAAAACTTGCTAATGCTTGTATTTATGTCCACAGATGGCGTTCTACCAAAAACACCGATCAAGCGTATGTTTTGTTTACATAAACATCAGAGTAGTAAGTGGAATTATAGTTAGGGATAGTGAATACTACTCTGATGTTTATGTAAACAAAACATACGCTTGATCGGTGTTTTTGGTAGAACGCCATCTGTGGACATAAATACAAGCGTTAGCAAGTTTTTTAACTTGCATTTTTGTTTTTCATAAATGTACCTTTGAGGTCTTTCTTGCAATGATATAGATTGCAGAGGCTTCTACTATGTGGTGATGCTGAACTGAGATCAGACCCATATAGCTATCTGGTTTGCTATGCTGAGTTTGAAGACATTACATGTCTAAAAAATTCACGCTTGCAAGCTGAATAGAAATTGTTTCATAAACGCTCAGAGTTTGTGTTTAGATCTAGTTTCTTTATTCCTGTCTTTCACTGATGATAGCAAATAGCTTGAAATCATGATCTGAAAGTGGAATTATAGTTAGAGATAGTGAATACTACTCTGACGTTTATGTAAACAAAACATACGCTTGATCGGTGTTTTTGGTAGAACGCCATCTGTGGACATAAATACAAGCGTTAGCAAGTTTTTTAACTTGCATTTTTGTTTTTCATAAATGTACCTTTGAGGTCTTTCTTGCAATGATATAGATTGCAGAGGCTTCTACTATGTGGTGATGCTGAACTGAGATCAGACCCATATAGCTATCTGGTTTGCTATGCTGAGTTTGAAGACATTACGTGTCTAAAAAATTCACACTTGCAAGCTGAATAGAAATTGTTTCATAAATGCTCAGAGTTTGTGTTTAGATCTAGTTTCTTTATTCCTGTCTTTCACTGATGATAGCAAATAGCTTGAAATCATGATCTGAAAGTGGAATTATAGTTAGGGATAGTGAATACTACTCTGACATTTATGTAAACAAAACATACGCTTGATCGGTGTTTTTGGTAGAATGCCATCTGTGGACATAAATACAAGCGTTAGCAAGTTTTTTAACTTGCATTTTTGTTTTTCATAAATGTACCTTTGAGGTCTTTCTTGCAATGATATAGATTGCAGAGGCTTCTACTATGTGGTGATGCTGAACTGAGATCAGACCCATATAGCTATCTGGTTTGCTATGCTGAGTTTGAAGACATTACGTGTCTAAAAAATTCACGCTTGCAAGCTGAATAGAAATTGTTTCATAAACGCTCAGAGTTTGTGTTTAGATCTAGTTTCTTTATTTCTGTCTTTCACTGATGATAGCAAATAGCTTGAAATCATGATCTGAAAGTGGAATTATAGTTAGGGATAGTAAATACTACTCTGACGTTTATGTAAACAGAACATACGCTTGATCGGTGTTTTTGGTAGAACACCATCTGTGGACATAAATACAAGGGTTAGCAAGTTTTTTAACTTGCATTTTTGTTTTTCGTATATATATATATATTCATCTAATATATGTACTATTTATTGATACAAATAGTGGTATAATTTTAGGTTAAGTAGTGATCTATTTATACACCTAAATATAAGAGAGCTATGTTTTCCCAAGTTTGAATTTATATTTTACAGAATAGTAATTATTGTTTACTTTAAAATATTATTTTTTTAGTTATATTCACAAATAAGTAGGTTAATTATATATATTTCTATTAATTATATTTTTATATGAAGTATAGAAATAAGATACATCATAGACTCTCTTATATTTCAGAAAGTATAAACAGTCTACAACATTTTGCATAAATATGTGTTTGTATTTAGTCTCCAATAAATGGAGATTCATGTGCAATCATTTACTCAAATATGAAGTTAATGTCAATTGAACATCTATTACTTAGAGCACAATTGGATTATATGCATATATTTTAAATATTTGTTTGCCATACACACACATATATATATTCTAACCTCCCCATTTTAATGTAATTATGTACACATCGAGTCCACCATGGCGCCACAATCTGCCCTTTCACCCTACGTGTAATTACGTGTATATGTGTACTCCACTTCCCCCAAAATAAATAATATAACATAGTGAAAATCGCCTCACTGGGTTCTAGCTCTAATAATTAATGAGATATTCAATTAAATGCTTTACTAGCTCAGGTTTCTTAAAGTTAACTTAGGTTCTGTTTTAGACTAACTCAAATAACTATTCTATAATTCATGAGACTAGAAGTGGAAATAAGGGTGACAAAATAGATTACATCGAGATAATATCCCCTAGGATACCACCTCAATGGCATAAGAACACTATCCCCCCTTATATTACTATTACATATAATAACTACATAGTATTCTTATGACTTCTGCAACTTCTAATCACTAAACTCTTTTAACAATTAAAGTATTAATCTTTTATCTATAATAACAATAATAGTAATTATCTAGCTCAGATAAAATAATCTCAGGTTCTTAACTTTATTCAAGGTTAAATTAAAATAAGGTAGCAAAATATGATAAGGGATTTTGTGTCATAATTTACTACTCTGAAATTAGATTAATAATAAAACAATAATAATAATAATCACAATCTTCATTGTTTAATCTAACTAGTACAGCTTTTCTTTTATCGTAAATTTATAACCGTAATAAATTAGTTAATAATCTAATATCCTCTTTTTTTATCTTTAAGTAATAAAATAAATTAGTAAGTGGCAGTGTTTAGATAATCTGATAAATGAAGCAAGTGGCAACTAATAGCATACAATTTAGCAAATTATTATGAGAATGGATTTATGACCAGTAACGTAATGCAATTTTATAATTCAATTACAAAAAAAAAACATCAATAAATATTTAAGATTAAATATACTTCTCTATTTTATATTTTGTGCAAACAATTATATACTTAGTTTAATGACGGTAAACACATCCTGTGAATTCATGCAATGATGTAGAGAAAACAAAACTCAGACACAAGTTTTAATAACAAATTTTAGAATTTTATTAACAACAATCAAAATTAAGATAAAACAAACAAATCTATTTACATTTATTTACAAGGGATATCCTCATTCTTCTTTACGCTACAATAGTTGAATTATACATTTTTAAATTTCTTTTATAGTTAATTTAAATTATTATACCTTTTATAAGTTATTTATTTATTTCTCATTAGGTTTATTATATTACTTATTTTAACTATTTTATGGGTAATACTATTCTTTACTTTTTATATGTGGATAAACATCATTTATAAACATTATAAATTTACAATCAATATGATTTTTCCTCTTAAAAAAAAATTACATTTTCTTGTAACTCTATATAAATCACTCTGCATGTTGTTCAAATATTATAACTACCTATAATGTTTGTTCTGTAATGCTTGTAAACTCTAATACATTTATTCCATAAGCTATACTTATGTATAATGCCATAACACGGGTTTAATTATCACCTGTTTCAGTTTCACATATATATTATAATTATTGAATGTCATTATATTCTTTAAATATGCAATACTTATATTTTTAAATATAATCAACAATAAGAAAATGTTAAATCATTTTTAATAATTTTGTATATTTCTCTTTGGATATATTTTTATAAAATTATAGTTCATTTCTTAAAAATTAAAATAATTCTCTGACTCCTTCCTTTCTTAGGATATCTGCATCTTTCTTTCAATAATCATAATCTACTCTTTGTTAATACTTAACTATTCTTATTTCAAATAACAGCATGACATACATTCTAAAATATCTATTGTTTCTTTTCAATAGACTTATCAAATAACGATGTAGTTGCAAGAAATACAGATAAAGATAGCGAAAGATGTATAGGATATTGGGAAGATAGATAGATAACTTATTAAAATATATACTTCAAAATGTATGGAACAGTGTGAATAGGTCTGACATTCATTGTCTAATAACCCTGGTGATAAGCATGATGTGGCAGCTATTTATTCAGCTTTACCAAACATCTAATAAGATTCACAAGAAAGATAAAAATAACACTGTCCATGACAACATGTGTAACAGTCGTAGGGCTTTGTTAACTATGCTGATTACCATCTAAAACTACTTATTATTTCATTCCCTGTAGCATCCTAGTTTTTTAATACATCCTCTTGGTTTCCGAATCTCCACGTACTACCAAGTCACTACCCAAACTATCTCTCAAGATTTTTACTGTATCCAACATCGATAAAACTAACTACCTTTTAAAACAATAAACAAAATTCACTAATATAAAACATTTCCCTATTCCATAAGAACAATTTGTCTTTCTTTATTACACTATAGGTTCGACATCTATGTTTTGTTAAAATAACACTTAAATATCCCAATCGGAAAAATTAACAGAAAATATGACATAACCATCGGTTATATTGAACTATATTAATAACACATAAAATGATTATCGTATGCATATTTTTAAAAAATCTAATTACATCTCAAAGTGTTCAGAGTGTTGTTTTTCAAAATGCGTTTTACACTAATAATAACAATAAAACTTTTGCATTACATTCATTCGATTCACAGCTAATCTAAATAAATAAAACATACATTATATCATTAATAACCATAAATGTACCAAAATAATCTTTACCTTCCTATTAGAGTTCGTAGTGGGTTTCTTTCTCCTCGAGCATCGCAAATATACAAAATTTTCACACACATACAATTTTATTTGAACATTCAAAATCAAAACATATTATTTTATATAATGTTATATTGCGAATTAATGTATTTGTTTCCCTATCGCTATCTAGAACTTAATGTTTAACTTAGATTAATAAAGAAAATAATTTAAACCATAATCACATATTTTTCTGGCGGTAAATCTTGGTTAGTCCCATAATATTTATTATTTCTTCTTTGTCCGAATGTTCTTCTTTCGGCTTATTAAAGTTTTAAATAAATTAGTTCATTTAGCAAACTGTTTAGATGATCTTTAGTTTTAGTGTTTAATTCAAAATTATTAGAAAACATTTTATTTAGTTATCCCACGAAGCTTTTAATGTTCGGGCGAATATTACCTCGGCGCGTTGATGCATCTTTATTTCTAGCTGAACTACAATTATTTAATCATTATGGTACCAATTGCGTTCTCCATGGATCCAATTTTTATATTTATTTCTCTGTAAAATATTTTTCTTCTTTAGGCAAGTATTTTCCTTGGTAAATTTCACTTTCATTCATTATTATTTTATACACAACATTTTCAATCTTTAACTATTTCTAGAGTAATTGCTCAGGTCATCTTAAAGAAAACAATTCAAAAAATTCTTTTTTTTCCATTTATTCTTATACGAATAATATTTATTTTTATTTTTTATTATATTCATTAACTTTGCGCACAATGTCCTTTCATTAATTTTATACACACGAAAGCAGTTTTCATAGTAATACGCTATACAAACTATATCAACAAACAACATTAACATTTTTGGAATATCATAAAATTTATAACTTGGTTTTAAGAATCTATCCATTTTTTATTAAAAATTCAGATTATATTTTAATAGAATCCACTGGCAGGTTATTGTGGAGTTAGTGAAACATTATTATGAGAACTTTTTTAAAATTTTATTCTTAGATTCTCTTCGGAAGATTTTAAATTGTCAGTTAGTTTCTTTCAAAGATATTATTAAAAAATTATAATAAAATTGACTAATAAATTGAAGAAAAAAAGAAATTTTAAAGAGCTTAAAATTTTACCTCTGCTCTGAAGTCAACACATTTTTGTTCTCCTAGTTTATACAATTAATTGGCGCAATTTTTGTTGTCTGCCAAGATCTATCTTTTTATTGGTCACTCCCTTTTTTGGTTTATAAACAATTTCTAAAGTTTTAAAATCATGACGTAATAGACTTAAATATTAACCTATTATTATTTTTAAATTAATTATTATCTATTACAATTTAACTATCTTTTAAATAATTTTGAAACAATAATTAATAAAGATGTATAATCTTATTTTTTATTATGATGTGTGACAATTCCATCCAGTTCCATAATATACTATTTAAATATTTTAATTATTAGTATTAATTTAAACTGGTGCTTATACATAAAATATTCCAGACAGTCATGTAGACATTTCCGGTGTTTAGTATAGTTTTATCTGTCTTAATAAATTGGCTACTTATATTATTTAAAATGATTATATAAAATTTTGAAAAATAATTTAGAAAAATATAGAACTAGATGCAATCCTCACTATCACAATACTTATTATTAAATATATCACATTAATATTTTACTGTTTAACTATAGTTTATAATTTTAAATACTATATAATATTAATTTTAAATTTTTTTAGTAATTGACCACTTATAACCATCACTGACCTATAGAAAAGGGCACAATATATATATATTTATATATATATGATTTTAATTTATATCAATTTGTTAATAACTTTTGAATTAATTTAAAACAAATAAACTTATTTGGCTATCATTCAATTTTACCATGCAAATTTATTGGTTAGTCATATTTGGATGAGACGATATTCACTAATTGATTATAATATATAATTTATTAGAAGTAGTTATAAAAATAATTTGGAAATGAAAAACACAGAATGGGTAAGAAAATGTAATTATATTTCTTTTTTCGTATTGAAGTTAATGCTTATTATCTGATCAGTATAGATTTTATACAGAAATAAATTAACTGATTTGAGATTCATAAATATTTAATAAGTAATTAGAAGTTTATTGTGGTTATTTTTAGTAAGAAGTAATAGACTTATTAAGGTAGACATTATATATAAATTGATTTGATGATTGATAAAGGTACAAATATGATTGTTATTGAAGGTGAGTAAAGACAATTGCAATTAGATATTTGTATATTTTATTTTAAATTGTTGTTGATTAAAGTAAATATTATATAGTCAGTAAATGGCCATGGAGATCACAATCTCATTCAGTTATAGAGCTGCTAATAGTAATATATTTGATTCTGTTACAAATTAGAGCAATTTGTTTTAATTATATTTAAAGTTAATTAATGAGAATTGTAAATTCAATTTAAATATTGAACTTTGATAGTTATAATATAAAGTTTTAATAATTTGGCTTTATTAAACTGAAGAATAATTAGATATATGTTCATAGTATTTGAATAAATATAAAATAGGAATCTATCATTTATTTTATATATTGTTATGATTGGATATTGAAAATCTTAAAGTTATTTAATAGGATGATTTTATTTTATAATATATTAAGTTGATGAAAATGGAAAGATATGTTAGGTTAATTGATTTTGTTATTATTAAGTATTTAATATTATTATAATTGTCTTAGTTAATAAGAGTATATTGATATTAATGGAATAATATAGTTGAGTGAACAGTACTTTTATTTTATTTAGTTGTAATTAGAAATCAATTAGTGAGTTATATATTTAGTTAGATATTATTGATATTTTAAACTTACAGGACATATTAAGATTATTATTTCATCCATCCATGAATCATTTCATTTAAATATAAATATAAATAATGTTTAAATTTTAGTACAATTTTGTATTATTATAGAGAATGTTCTGATTTATGATTAGTATTAAAATGTATCTGTGTAATTCTTCATTATTATTTTTATTATATTATAAGGATTTATATAATAGACATATAGTGTTATTTATAAAATAGTGATATTTAGTTTTATTGCTTTATCTTTGGCTTATTCTAAATAATGCGTATATTTTAGGATCACTTGAAGTAATGTTTTATTTATTTTCTATTTATTCTAAATGCTATTGGAATTCATAAAGTTATAATAAAGATTATTACCATTGTTTTATTGACTTAAGTGTTAGATTATTATTTATTGACTGATATTCACTTTAGTTTATTTTAATTCTGTTACTAATGACACTACAATTCATGGTCAATATTAAATTAAGATTGTTTTTCCTTGGTTCATATTTTTATTATGTTACAAATGGTGACCAATAATTAGGCTGTAACTCAGGATACATTATGATTTCATTATAAATGGCATCAACTTCAGAGTATATATTTTCTTTAATTGTAAATGATGACAAATGATTGGATTATATTTTCATTCAGATTATATTAGTTTTCATTTCCCATGGTCATTATAGTTATTCAGTTATAAATGACTCCCAAATCTGTAAGAATTTAAAAGAAGAGCACAATCTCATTTTTATTCTGTTATAAATGACATCACAATTTACAGGCATTGCCAAAACAGAACCATCTTTCATGACCCCCACATTTATTCTGTTACTATATATATATATATATTAAAAGTCGGTGTATGTGCACCTAAGTTGGGCATCCAAATGTAATGAAATTGAAAAAAATATGTCATAAATTAAATGACCAAATATAGTTTTCAACATCATTTCTCTCTAGCATCTGGTCTATAGGTAACATGATTATGAAGATTTTATTTAATAATGAGTGTCAGCTATAATAAAAATTATAGCTCTACAATCATCATGTGATAAATCCAACTCCTTCAATATTCATTATTAACTATAATGTTAGCTATCATCTCACCAGCTAAGTTACATATATTTAGAAATCACACATACCCATTTAATGACTTTATTATAGTATAATTAGATATATTTTGAGTACCACATATGATAATAAAGAAAGTCATTCAAAGATGCTAAATTTTAATAAAAATGAATAATTTAATAAATAAAAAACAATTAGTATAAATGAGTTATAGTCTCAAATAAATAAATAAGAATTTTTCTTGATACTAAACAATAGATAAATAATTATATAAATAATTCATTAATAATAAATCCTCTCTTTTATTTATCCATTAACTGATACATAAAAAATGTGTTAATACAAATCATAATATATTTGTGTCTAAAGAAAATGTAGATAAGTATATTATTCATATATAATTAAATTAATATGACAAAAGAAGCAATGATATAAATAATTGTGTTAAAAATGCTCTAAATATAACCACCTTAATTAAAGAGAAACATTTTTACCAATATCTCTTCTCATTATATTCTTGAACTCAATTAAAAAAAAACATACATCCAATTTTAAGTTACAATTTTGTGTGCTAAATAAAACAGTCAATCTATAACTTCCATGATTGATTTTTCTTTTCTTATGTAGAAGTGTCTTAAACAGTTCTCCTGTATGTTATTGGTCTCTTCTTAAATTTCACATCTTTCTTTTGTATTGTTTAAAAAATTTTGATTTCTCTTGTTAAATTTAATTTTTTCAAATGCTTTTAGATCTGATTACAATCAGCAAATTGGGTAGTAAAACATCCATTTTTTCTAGTAGATTCTTATAAGCATTTTCATTTCAGGAAAGTTTTACACACGGATGTTCTAGATGAATCATAGAATAGGTTCATATCTTCAGATAAGATCAGGCTTCAGCTGACACATAAAAAGGTTTTAGCCCTTTATCATTAGAGTTATAGTGCCACAGTAAACATTTTCTATTTTTTATAATATGATATACTACTTATTCTCTAGAAATAATAATTTTTTTTCATAATCAATAACTCTTCACTAACAGTTTAAAATTAACTTCCCACTAATATGGTTTTAACAATAAATGACATAGATTTTGTTTAGCAACTAAATTATAATACCTTATTATCTGTCTGGTCTTCTGAACAAGACAGCTAAAAAAGAAAGTAAGAAAAAAGGAAGATTTTGTATTTAACCAATCCAGGATTTATCCAAATCAAAAAACGATAATAAAACTCCATTTTATTTTTATTTTTTTAAAATTAAGGTTATCTTCTAATTGCTATTTAAAACTAATGTCTATATATTAGAAATTGTTTATTCCAAAAAGCAAGATAATCCTAAGCTAATTACAATAAATTAATATATTTAATTATATATTCTTAAATTTACAGAGCAGGAGCTTAAAACAAAAAGTCCACAAACACTCCCACACACACAAAAGATATTTTATAAAACTTTAATAGATTTAACAAACATGAAGATATTCTACTTTATATATATATTTATATTACTTTTGTCCCGTTAACTATCTTTACTATAAAAAAGGCATATTGCTTGGCTTTACTTGTAGAAGGTTCATAAGAAGTTCACGTACCAGACCTGCAAGTGCCAAAATTGATTCCGGAGCTCTTGATTCCATGTTGGATGCTCTATCTATTGTATAAACTATGCAAGGAAATCCTTGCTATCTAGCAAAGAGGCATATGGCTTTATTGTTTGGAAATTCATAAGAATTGTGTACAGTAGACCTGCAAGTACCAAAACCGATTTTGGGACTTCTTGAACCCAAGTCAGATGCTCTACCTTCTGTTCCAAACCTTTCAGATTAAAAACATCAAAAGTATTTTACTAAATTTCAGATAGTAAAGTTCAATCCTGGATTTTGATAAAGCAACCACAAAATATTTTCTACATATTTAACTATAAATTTTAACAAAATTTACTAACTTTTAAATAAGACATCCCTTCTATTATGGAAATGCTTATTTATGTTCAGGAGGAAAAAATACTGGATTTAAACCTAGATACTGATATCATAATGTGCTGATACAACATGCTAAATAACTCCTCAATAAGGAATAGGTAATAAGCTCTGGATTCACATACTATTATTATTATGGTCTAGTGAAACCATAATATACTGTGTATCAATATAGACTACTTCATTTACAAGCTATCCAATATATATATAAATAAAATCAGTAAAATTCATCAATTTAATAAATTTTATAATATAGCACTCACTATTTTTTCTATCATGTCATGCAATCAATTAAAATTTTCAAATGTTACAATTTAAACAGATAGAATCATATTTACTAATAATATTTTTTCAGATTATGCTGAAAGCACATAAATTTTATTTTTTACTTTTTATCTTTCACAAATTTTATATGATGTACAGTAATTCATATTACAAAATGTTTTCTAAGCCTAAAATTAAAAGCATTATGTAAAATATCTTTTTAAATGATAAAATCAGAATTGCTATATTAATAGTGGCACAAATGCAATGTTAAACGTCTTACATTAATGAGAAAGATTGAAGTTTGTATTTAGAATTTTTGAAGAATCTGAAATGGATAACTAAAAGAAATGATTATATAAATCCTGAAGTTAATAACCAAACAAGTGAACAAATTGTTTTTGCTGAAAGCAGGGTCTACTTATACATCAATGTATAAAGAAGATTAAAATCTAACACTTCACTTTCCATTTTATTTTTAAAAAATTAAAAGATTTGGAATAAACATCTTTTTTTAATATTTGTTGAGTGAATATGAATAAGTAAAAATACACACATTAGATGTAAATAGCAAATGTGTTCTCTTACTTTATTATTAATAAATAGATTACCATTTTTTAAACACTTTATTTATATTATTATCTTATTTTATATATTTATATTATAGACATAAAGGCATCTGCATTGTATATATATATATGGAAACAAAAAATATAAACTAATTAAAGGAAATATAAATAAAAACAAAATACAATTGCAATTTTTCATGTTTTACCCAGGCTGAAAGATCACAACATACTATATTATATCAATAATTATGCACTTATAATGCTCTTAAAGAAGTTATTTTACTAAATTTATTTAAAGCTTAGCACTTTCAAAGCTCTATGGCTTCATAATCATAGCTGTGTGTGGTTGATAGTGATGAGGGGAGTATTCAAATTTATGTTAATTAGATGATTCGTTATTTATTTAAAATATTGTTTGACTTAGTTTGTCCATCTCTTTGAAATGGTAAACAGGTGTCCTTTCTATTAATTGATTGGGTGTCATTATTTATGAAATATGCCTTCTTTATTTTGCCCCTATAGTCATTACTTTCTTTGCGCACTATTCTGGGGTTGGTGGGTTCAAATCTGTGTCCAGTAGCTTTTTCATGTTCCACGAATGCTGATGTAGACACCTTGTTGTTCAGTGCCCATTTATACATATATATATGCTGGGATGCTCTATTTGTAATGGTAGTTTTTGTTTCCCCATAATATGAGGCTCTGCATCTGGCCTGAAAGCATTGTATCTGGTACACCACTTGAGATGTTAGTTTGGGATCAAGTTTATCTTTTGAATTTTTTATTAGTCTATTAGTGTTGGCTGAAGTGCGGAAGCCAATAATAAATTCTTTTGATAATGTTTTAGTTAGATGTTTGGCAATGTTGGGTATACTATATTGCAAAAATCTTATATATATGAGATTCAAAAATAACAGGAATTGTTCTCTGGTAAGTTTATTTATTATTGCACATGATTCTGCTGCTACATAACTAATGTGAAAACTCTTTTGCATCAATCTTCCAAATGATGTCACCATGTAAAAGAAGGGTCACATTTTTTGTATAGTGTGCTTGTCGATTTTTGTAATGGTTTAAAGTTGGAATAATATATAAAAAAATTCTTTTAGAAAAAACAGCAGGGAAAACCAACAAGCTATTTTGTGAATAACACTAGGTTACAAATGGTTTATTAAAAATGTCAAATTCACCAAGTCCCAAAAAAGCATGGCGAGTGAAAGCAAATGTCATGCCAATACTGATTTTTTTTTTTAGATAAACAGCATTTTTCTCTCAGAATTAGTTTGTAATGATTTGTTTTATTTACAAGTTCTGAAACATTTGTGTGATGTGATAAAATATAAACATCCTGTTATGTGGAAAAATGAGGAATGTAAGTTTTACCACAATGAGTTTCTGCACAAAGCATCGAATATGAAATCATTTTTAATTAAATTCAGTATGAAATAGCTTATTTATCAGCTATATTCACTAGATCTCTAACCATGTGACTTCTTTTTATTTTCTCAAATGAAAAAATGCCTCAAATTTTTTTATTTTTACAACTTAGAAATAGTAAAGAAAAAAATGACACAGCAATTAAAGGCTTCACTTTGTGTTTCTGGACTACTTTGAAAAGGGAAAAACATGCTTAGACTAGTGTATTGCATTAAATGGATAGTATTTTAAAAAAGTTTAAATTTATAACACTTAAAGATGAATAAACAATATTTTATTATAACATTTCGATTACCTTTGGGTTCCCTCTCGTATATATATATGCAATAAATTTTTTGTATGTATGTTGACATGTTGTATAAAGTATGCAATTATTTTTTCTTCAATGTTCATGGTTTTCTGTTCAACTTATGTATACACACACACACACTTTGATTTACAAATGTCAAATTTTCTGAATTCACAATTTTTATATATTAAGCAGCTCTATTTTATCCCCTTTTTTAAAATGTGTAATATATATTTTTAGATATACTTAAAACTTTGCACGTCACCATATATTCTTGAAACAAATATAAAGAGGCATCTGACAAAGATAAATAACTTCCAATGCATTTAGTTGGTCCAGGTCATATATTCCTACATATAACATCATTTGTTCATTGCTTATCAATAGTGATTGCATTCTGATTGACAAAAAGTCAAACTTTAAGGATATGTAATGAAGTTAAATTGTTCCATGTGTTATGTTTAATTTAAAAAATACAAATTTATTAATTATAAACTAAAGTTTGTTAGGTTTATATCTGGGCTATTGATAATCACTAGTTTAATTAATGATTAAGTAATGATTGTTAATATATTTATCTAAAAAGATTGATATCAAAGTTGAGATTATAGAAAGTTTAATACTTTTAAATCAAAATGTAATAATTTGGTAGTAATAAATACTACAAAATTATGAAGATATGTGTAAAGATAGATAATCTGAGCCTAAAGAAAAGCTAAGGTTAAGCATGAAATACAGTTTGAGACGTGTCATTTGTCCCTTTAAGATGTCTTTATTTATAAGCTTTAAGAATGTTTAATGAAGTGAAATGAAGTATATAGAAATATATATATATATAATGAATGAATAACCAATATACGTTATTTATATCTAATATATTCCCATACATACAATTTTTGTTGTAAATCTTCATATACATACAATGCTAATGAAATAGTATAATTTGATTACGGCGTCTGTTAGAGTGCCGAAAATCTAATTTAAATACACAGAAAGGTTTAATAGGAAATTATATTCGTAATAGGTATTAGTATATATCAAATTTAATAATATTTCAGAATAAAGTATAATCAATATAAAAAATAAAATGGCTTAAATAAAAATAAAGACAATTTCAGAACATTTTATTTATAATTATAAATTATGTATAAACATTAAAAATATTCATGTCTTGATCATTTACTTTACATATTAGTTTTAAAATATCTTTAATCATAAAATCCTAACATATCTAAGTTGTATGTTATATATATATTTGTTTTGATAACAGCACTCCTGTTGTGAGAATGAAGTTATCTTTTTCAAAACAATTATTAATGTCAGTTAAAAGAAACTGCGAAAGAATTAAAAAGGATTTATTTAATAAAAGTTTATTATTATTTATTAGGTGTTGTCAAGCTCACGTAGATTCTACATGTTCGTATAAATAACTTTTACCCGGGATAACCTATCAAATAAAAAAATATATGTTATTTATTTGTAAAAATATATACATATGTATTTTTTTTGTAAAATGTTTATTATTTTATGCTTTTTAGCACATAATTTGAAGTGCTTTCATTAAGTACATCTTTCGTGAAACAACACCTTACGGTTTAGTGGTGAGTGACAAACATCAGAGCTTAAGGTCCCTGGACTGCAGTTCAACGTAAATAATAATGATAAATTTTATCATATGGAAGATTAGATGTAAGGTATTATTTGATAGTGAGTTGGCTGGTCCTATTGAAGACATTTTCTTAAAGTTATTATATAAAGCTAAAGAAAGTGATCTAAGAACATGCCAGCCTAGCCTTGCTGAGCAAACATGGAGTCAATTACATATTTAGCAATAGCCATGTATATTATTTATTCATGACACTCACACTTTACACACCATGGGATTTATATGCCAAATTAGATCACCCCTGATAAATAACGTAACTTAAAATTTTACTTTTAATCTTGTAATCTTCATCTAATTTAATAACTAGTTAGTCTTTAATGTGTCAGTCATGATCGTAAACATGAACACTATATTACAATGTATATTTTACTTTTTGTGCAAATAAAGATTATTTGAAAAAAAAAAAATGATAAATTTAATAAATAAAAATATTATCGTCTATTTTGTCATCAGTTAGTTTGCTAATAATTATCAGCAATTATCATCAAACTAAAAATTAAAACTTTGACTGGAAGAGGAGAAAAAAATCTAACCTGATTTTTATTCAAATTTTGATTACAAATTTTTTTATTATAAAATTATGTTTTGTAATTTTTAAAATATACTTATTTTTATAATTATAAAACTATTTAATTAACACGATTGTCAATAGAATTTCTATCTATCTATCTATCTATCTATCTATCTATCTATCTATCTATCTATCTATCTATCTATCTATCTATCTATCTATCTATCTATCTATCTATCTATCTATCTATCTATCTATCTATCTATCTGTCTATCTATCTATCTATCTATCTATCTATCTATCTATCTATCTATCTATCTATCTATCTATCTGTTTTCTTCCCATCTATATTTCTTTCCCTCTCTCTTTATATATATATATTGATACAAATATTTTCATGGGTTACAGACATAAATGATATACGTTGCATGTTCATTCATGCGTGGTTTCGGCTTAATCACACAAGCCATCAACTGGATGATGAATAGAATATTATAAAAATGATTGTAGAGACGTTATTAACAATCGTTTATAACAATATAAAAGTTTCACCAATAGATATAAAATAGAAAAAGTAAAAATCAGAAAATCTTTAGAATAATACGTTTTTTAAAAAAATCATTCCATATAGGAGGAAGTTTGCATGTGTCATAATGTTTATTGGTACAAGTTGGTCTTTTTAGCATCTCAATGGCGTCTCTGATTTTACATTTGTAGAGAATATATATTTATAATCAACATCATATATAGATGAACCTGTAAAGTATATCATATTCTAATTGAGATGGTATTTTGGAAAATAGGGTTATCAACTCATAATGATTAAAGGATTATTAAAAATCAAATGTGCATCATTTATATTTAACTAAATATAATTGTTGATAACAAAGATATAATTATGTTTAATTTGCACGAATGTCAATAGTGATAATGATCATCTGCAATGTAAGCATAAAAAGTAACAATATCAATGATGATTCCAATAATTGAAATGATAACAAGGAGGAGAATGTATTAGCTGTCTAATTAAATTATCTCATATTAAATAGAAAATAATTATATATATATATGTATTTTCTTGCATTATAATATTTATGACTTTCTTAGTAAGCAATATTACAACATCACTATTCAATCAGTCAGAAGTATAAGGATAATATCCATAGTTTCTTGATTAAACTGAGAAAAATATCACTTAGTATAATATATTCTTTTTCATAGGCATATTTATGATCAGAAATAGCTTGGAAGAATTTAAAACTCAGATACTTTAAAATTTTATACAGTTTAATAAATTAATCATAAGACAAATTTTTCAGATTGTCTTAAGTTAAAACAATGGCAATGATTGATATATAATTAATAGTTCACAGAATAATTTCTGTATGTACCACATGATACCTTAGAGTGATGCTGGTGATGGTTTTGGGGAATGTGATGTAATCAATTTGACATTGGAATGCTATAACAATTATTTGTACTGATATTTTAGAGTAAATAGTTTAAAATATAATTTTACCATTCAAGTTTTCTTCGATCTCAGTTTCAGTTTGGCCTTTGAGCATTTTATCATCAGATTTTCAATTGGATGGATGGTTGAAAAGTTGGAGTGTAAAGTGGATTGAAGCATGTCCATTAAAATATAAAGATTGGCTACCTTAATATATATCTGAGAACTTACTGCATACATGTGTAGAGATGATAATCTGGACCAACTGATGATTGCTGGTTTAGCATGAAATATGCATATTGGTGATTATTTATCTTATTGACATATATGTGTTTAAGTGTATCAGTGTTATGAAATAGACTGGAGAGTAGTGGGTCATGTGAAAGTATGTGTTCATATACCCTATATATTACATTCAAGTTTTCATTTTTATGTTTAGATTTTAGGAGTCATCACGCAAAACAGATTATTTACAATTTGCACAAAATAGTGGTATTTGTTTACACTTCATTTGTCAAGCAGAAATAATTGTAAAAATAATGTGTTTTTTCAAAATTGTTTTCAGTCATTTAAAAGATGTTTTTATTTGTTATCTTAGAAAAAAAGCTTCTGATTAACTTTGTAAAAACTGAAATACATAAGACAACATTCACATGATCTGTAAATCAGTAATTGCAATCTTGCAATAAGTAATTTCAAAAGGTTAGTAAAGATTACATAAAGATCAAATGAGAGAATTCAGTTTTTTCAAAATGGTGGCACTCACACTTTATTAACCAGAAATTGTCATAGTAATAAGTTTTTGTTTTTTTAGGTTATTTTTTAATCATTTAAAAGATGGTATTTATTTAATAAATATAAAATATAATCATTTTTATAAATTTCTAATACTTTTAGGAGGATTTAAATTTACAATCAAAAGGAAAGAAAAACTATACATTATACTAACTTATATAAAAAAAGGCTTTTTTTTTTTTTTAATTTCTCTAAATAAATTTATACTATTTATAATTTTTTCATTCTTTTAGTATGTTAAAATGTACTTTTAATAATATTTTTTTTAAAAAAATATTTATATATTGATAAAAAGATTACTCAAACTGAAAGCTAACTATAAAAAAATTAAATTCCACAAAAATGATCTAATTTTAATTATAAAATTTAATTATATAAAGGTTAATAAATATAAAATATATTTATTTTTATAATGGTACACTGTTTTTAGAAGGATTTAGTATGCATCATGGGAAGTTATGTTATTTTTTTTTATTTTTTTTATTAAGAAAAAATTTACAGTGTCAGGTAGCTACATTTGGTAATTACAATAGTTTCATATAGAAGATCAAAGTTTTGCAATCAATCTGTGTGGCATTGTCTTCATAACCTTTATCACAGTAGTCTGAGATGTCATCTCATTGTCACAAATGATAATTTGTGCCAATGTGTCTACAAAGAGATGCTCTGGCACAAGGAGTCTATTCTTGCTAATGTAATTGATGTTTCTTTTATTTCCATAAATGAATTTATAGCTTTTACTATTTTTCTATTTTTTTAGTTATGTTTAAAATCAATTTTAATAACAATATGTTAAAAATAGTTTAATTTTAGCAAGAACTTTATTAAAACTGAAGACCACATGTAAGAAAACAGAATTTTGCAAAGTTAGCTTTGATTTAATCAGGTTTCTTGTAGCTGAATGATGAATAATTGGAATTACATTTGTTTCAAGCATTTGAAAAATAATTCTATTTGAAGTCAGTATATTCATTAAATGTTTCATATATATGACTGAAAATGTTAAAAAATTAAAAAATAATAATTAATAAAATAATTTTCTTTTAAAATAAATTGAATTAGTCTGTAAATGTCCTCATGTATATGCCAATTTCATGAACAAACTTAACATATAAAGATTTATGAGAAAAACATTAAAATTATAATATAGTTATGGAATGCTAAATGCTATTCATTTTACATATTTAAATTACAAGATTCAAATGTACTTATTTATAAACATCATTAAGTCAGTTGTATAAAAATCAATTAAATTCAAATGTCTTTTTAATAAAGTTCATGGAATAATGATTTATATTTAACTTTATATACAATCTTCATGTTTACTGTCAACTTTTTATAATTATGTCACCACAAGGATAGCACAAATAATAAAGCTTTGGTTACATAAAACTTCATAGTCTCACTCTTGATGTAATAATATTAATTCTTAACAAAATTATGATAATGATAATAATGGATCATCGATAATTATTCTTCCAGGAAGAGTATGAGTAGTCACTTCAATTCTCTCTGTTTTTTTTTTTTTTAGCAGAGCATGACTTTACCTATCACCGATTAATTCTTTAACTCTGTAACTCTCTCAGTAACTCTATATTCTCTCTTTGAATTTTTAACTGTATTTGTTCTAAATCTTTTATTACATTTACTTTGTAAAACCCTTTGGCTTCCATAAATATTTTTTTAAAACTGTTTTTAAGTGGTTTAAGTTTCTTAATTAATTTATTTAACTACCTTCTTTACATAAAGCTACTGGTATATTCTTCTCTTTAATTAAAGTGATACCTGCTTACCAAAATATATATATATATATTTGTATTTGCATATATTTTATTATACATTTTATGAAGGCTATGAATATTAGGCATGGATCCTCAAAAACGTTAAGCCGATAAACTTTAATACTAATTTATATCTTCTCTAATTAACAATTATATATTTTACATATAGTGAGAAGTAAAGCTATATTTATTATATACGAAATATATTAAAACTAAAATTCTTTACTATATTATTTAAAAATATATAAAATCTCAAATCTAAATTTATGCAAACTATAAATTTTATATCATAATCTTTTGATATTACATTCATTAAAATTCTTTTAACTATTTCTTTTTTGAAAAAACTGCACACACACACACAAATGATGGATTACTATACTTCCTACTCTTTTTACAAAAAAAAATAACAAATATTATGATGAAATTCTTTCCCAAATAATGAACTTATCCAACTATAGAGTTATCTAGATCTGATTCAGTATTCAATACAGCTGATCTTTAAAATAATAAGGTAAATAAATAGCCAATGGCATAAATTGGCCAATGATATATTGAGGCCAGAAAATCTCATTGTTCGTAGTAAAGTGATGAAACTAGCTGCAAAATAGAGATCCATTTGAGAAATAGTCTGACAAAAGTCAAAATAACTGGATCACATTCAGAATATTAATTCATATTTTGAAATTACTCTGAAAATAACACACAGTTGTCCACTATTTGCTAATATACAGTTAGGTATGTTTAATCTGAAGCAGAAAGCTATTAGTGGCGAACAATATCATGTCTTAGCAAGGCAACATGATTGAAAGTGTTAGAGATATATTAGAAGTCACAAAATTCCTTTAGTGTTTATAATTGTTATGGTCTATAACTATGCATTAGTGAGTCTTCTAATTGTAATGGGTGGAAAACTCTTTTAACTATTAAAAATATGTTATTATTCTCAGCAAACATTATTGTTTTTGCATCAAAAACATATATAAACACAACATAATTGGAATAGCACAACAGGATTTACCCATG
Organism: Epiperipatus broadwayi; assembly: GCA_028023455.1. Lineage (NCBI taxonomy): Eukaryota > Metazoa > Onychophora > Udeonychophora > Euonychophora > Peripatidae > Epiperipatus > Epiperipatus broadwayi. The sequence continues at coordinate 347,421 of JAQFVV010006702.1, forward strand.
TGGGTTGATTAATCTTCATGAGTATTACAAATTGACATTAGCTAAAATTATTAGCAGATCAGTACTGTGAAAAGAGAAAAGGGAAAAAATCTCCATAACAGAAAAAAAGACTAAGTTTAGTTTCCTGGAAGAATTTGAACCCAACAGTCTAGAATATTTGTATATGGATTAACCAAATCAAAAATCAGAATTAAGATTAGTAAAATTTAAAAGTATGCACAGATCCCTATATAATATCATATTTTAGTCAGCTCTTTTCATTTTATTAGAGCTATATTTTGATAAATAATATCTCTCTAATGGCTGTTTATTTCTATCCTAAATTGTATTAAAGAAGTATAACTTTGGTTTCCAGTGTTAAAAGGGAGGACGAAAGATCAGAGGTTTTGCCACAGGGTTCAGAAATTTTTTGCTGATCTGTGGTTTAAAAAAATTTTTGAATGAGGCATTGAAAGAGATAATTTGTTGAAAAATTATAGTCTATGAGTCAAGCATTCAATCATGGATCTTTGATTCTGTGAGTTTCTAGGTACCCTCACTCAAACTACAGAAAACCAGATAGCTCTATTACAGAAATCTAACTCATTACTAAAGTTATTAGCCAGATATGTGGGTCAGATAAATATCCAACTTATCAAAAGTAAAGTTAGAGATCTCCAGCTAAAATTACTGTTAAAGAGTGCCAGAATCAAACACAATCTTGTACTTACTGCCAGAATAGTTTGCTCAAAATGCAACAAGCAGAAAACACATGAAATATTTACATAGATATTCACTTTGAAGATATTTCAATCTTGTAAGTCTTAAAAAAGTATAAAAAACAGCAATGTGTCCAGAAAAATAATATAAAAGTTTATTCAAAAATAATATGAATGTTTATTCAAAAAATTCAAAGGGTAAATACAAAATCTTGTAAAATCAATATAAACAATTTACAAGAAACTGATTCAAAATTTAAATTATTATTAATAGATTTCTAATATTAATAGAGCTGAATACCTTATCTTTAGGGATATGGAAAACAATATTTTGGCTGCCATATGTAAAAAATCATAGACTATAACCTAGTAATAAGATGATTACAGATTACCAAAATAATGAATCTTTCCTCCTGGGTAAAACAATATTAAATGTTGTAGGACCCAAAAAATATTATAATTACCTCTTGTGGAGTCTGCATGAGAACTTAGGAAGGTATTAATTCATAACTGGTTCAAACACTTAGACTGTGTACTGAGTAAAGTGAATCATATTATTAAAACAATAAAACTTCAAACTGGATTGTCCAGAATAATTTATTGATAGAATTGGGTCAGTATTTAAAAACACCAGACTATAAACCAACTGATCAATTAATCAATTTATTAATAAAATAGATCTTTAAATAAAGGCAACAATAAACATTACATCTTTTATTTGATATACCATTGGTGAATAAAATTCCAAAAAGTAATTAAATAGAGTTATCAACTTTGGTTAAATAAAAAATCCCAAAACAGCTGAATCCAGCTTACTGCATCCTTAGGCTGGAACTCTCAATTGAAAATGATTGTATTGTCTGGAAGCTAATTGTACATAGTAATTACCTAGGGATCAGGCAAATAAAAATGACTAGATCTTATGTCTGGGGTCTTCATTATCATTATCACTGACATCAAGTTTAAGACTCATCAAGACTAGAACTTTAAGACAAACATGCCAAAAAAGATAAGACTAGTCATAGGTGTACAAGTATGATGAAATAGGAAAAACACAAAAATAATACTCTATAGATATCTACCCATATACTATGCTATATGTTCAGTGAGACTAACAAATGATTATAGCTATAGTAGTTATCCAATTAGATAATAATATCATAAGCATAGATGTCAGTTGGAACATGAATATGAAGAGTACCATGAAGTAATAAAGAGCTTTCCAGATTAGATATTGATGAATCAAGTAAATCACCAAATATAAGATTTACAGAAACAAGGTGAAAAATTAAAGCAAGAAGATAATCCAGTTATATACTGGCTTATTTCAAAGATTGTCCATTGGTAACATTAGCTAGTGGGATGAAATGTTGTAGACTTATTTTAAGTTTTCCTCAATAAAAGACTTGTCTAAACTATAATGTTTTTTAAATAGATTCAACATAAAATATATCTGATCAATGAAATAATGATAATCTAAAAAACATAGTCAATGATGTAAACAAACCAATCATATGTCTAGATCAATAAATCTGATTGATCACAATGAGATGGAGAACTTCGTTATAAAATGTAGATTTATTTGAGAGTTATATCAAGTCAAAATTATTGTATCACATTTAGAATAGTTCATAATATGAAATTACTAAGAAAGTAATGTAAGTTATTCACTATTTGCTAAAATGAAATTAGCCAAACTAAAGCTCAGAGCAAAAATAACTAGTGGCAAATATTTCATGAGGCAAGACAATTTGGTTTACAATATTAGGTTTATTAGGGAAAATGACAACATTGTTCTTATCTGCTGTTTGTTACTGCAAATAATTATACACTTGTAATTCTACTCACTATAATAAGCAGCAAATTATTTTAATTGTTATTAATATATTATTATAGTAAATTTAAGATGCAATAAATGTTTTAGAAGTTACTTTTTATTTGCATCTCATTTATTTCTCAGACATTGTAACATTATTTTTCAATTGCAAACTACATATAAACATAATATTATATTATGAGACATAAATTTTGCATATTAAATAAACTTGATAATATTTTTATACTGAAGCTTATAATAGATTCAGAGGGCATGATATGAATCGTTAAATCTAAAACATTTTCTAGTTGTTAATAAATATTTTTTCATTATAAAGAAAATTATGTAGGTGCTGCATGATTCTTTTCAATACTTATAATATTTCATTTTGTAGCATATATTACCTTTAGTAATATTACAAATCTTTCTCTCCTGTATAATAAAGTTACAATTATTGTAAGCATTACAAGAAACCATGTAATATTTTTTTTATAATTGATTATGTATCTAATAAATGTATTGACAGATTTTGCATTTATTTTTAATTTTTTCACAGTTTTTACATTACACGTCCTTTGATCTAGTTTTCTTACTCATTTTACACTCATTCTCCATCACTTAACCAATTTTAAATGCTTTTATGATTTCTAAATTTATTTTATTTCCTTCTTATTATTTTTGATAATAATGAAAAATATTTAATAGTCATTGAATTGATTTGAAATTTTTCTTTGGAGTCACCAATTTTCTCATGTATAGACACTATATCTACATTATTGTTATTGATGGCTTCTGTGTCTATATTATTTTTACCATAGCTTCTACATTCATTTTATCTTCACTATTCAACTTTACAATACCACAACAACTAGCAAAGTGTCATAGAATTACACTTTAGCAATTGACTATAGTATTACTTCTTTCATCTAAGATAGAATTGCTTTTCTCATTTAAAGAATTCAACACCATCTCAATTTTAGTTTCATCTCACAGTTTATTTATTAAAGACTTTCTCAACTGTATATGGTCTTATAGACAGGTGAACTTGGTTGTTCTCTGCTATGGTATTATAGATTTTTGTTTTCATAAATGCATCTATTTTAAGTTCTTCAACTAAATTCTGACTTTTATTAGATGCATGTAAAAACATTGATTAGGCTGTGGCACAGCAATAGTGTTTGCACAGTTTTCTTTTAATTCTTTTTGAGTTCATTGTAATCTCATTATAATTTTTCAAGTTTTTTGTAATATACCCATCAGAGTTATGGTATTTAATTTTTCACCATTTTGGTGAAAAGTGTAATTACTATTTTGTATAAATTCTTCATAAATTTTTAGACCACATTTTTATAAATTTTTTTATTATTTCCATAAATACTTAACAAAACTGAGGTGGGAATACTTTCTTTTCTAATTTCATTTTTGGTTGTGCTTGACTTTAATTTGTTAGAATCTTAGTTTATTATTATTTTTAAATATAATATAAAGACTTTAAAATCAATCTATATAAATTTATTTCTGGATGCAACCCAATATAATGTTTCTTTTTATATAATATTTTTGTCTATGAATCCTCATTTCATGCTTCTTTATACTATACTGCCAAATCAGTTTTAATTATTTTCTTGAAATTTGTTTATTCTTGTTGAAATTTTTTGTTCTCCAGATGTGTATTATACCCCCACTTTCTTCAGGTATATGTTATTTTTAAAATCATTTTGATTATTATACTTTCTAAGCATGTGAAAATATCTTGGCTTATCTTCTTTCTATGGTGTACAGTTATAATTGAATAACATATGGTCACATTGTATATTAAATATGTCATTGAAATAATAATGTTGAACAATAAAACCTTGTATACTTGGCTCCATATTGCCATAAAATATAATAGATGAAAACTTTGGGAAGTGAGACAATCCACTGATGATAATGAGATGATGCTCAAAATAATAAAATAATCATAGCATAATGAATTATTTATATGTAATTATATGTGCATGTTGATAATGGAATAATATATTTATAACAGAGTTCAACTGTAAAAATATTAATCGTGATGATGAAAACTATCTAATGGGAAAGCAAAAAAAATTCCAGTTACTGCAATTATTTCAATACTTTGAATGATAATAAGGAGGAGGATGCATTAGTTATCTAGCTAGATTATTATGATTATTTAATAAATATTTTTGTAGTGGCATGTATTTTCTTTGCACTATAAACTTATGACATTCTTAGTCTTATAGTATTATAAGGATACCATGCTTTTAATTAAAGATCTAAAGATAGAAAATATTCTTCTTGTTTAATTAAAAAACTATGCCATCCAATTTCTTAATGTGGATTATTTCCATAAGCATACTTATGACCAGAAACAGCATGGGAGAATGTAAAACTCAGACACTTCAATATATAAAATTAATAATAGAGCAGAAATATTTTATAGCTACTTAATTAATAAACACACACATAATAACTAAATATATAATTAATAGTTCATAAAATGCAATTCTGTATATGTTTCAAATTAATTAAATAATTATAAAAAATGATTAACGAATTTATAACAATTTTTTTCTTTTATGATTTTTTCCATTTGTTTAAAAATTAGAAATATAATTGTTTCAAACTTTAAAATAATCATTTGTTTGAAAATAGTCTAATCATGAATTGCTGTTTTATGTACATATATATGCAATAAAAGTTAAAAAATACTTTAAAAATAATGTTTAATAAAATTATTGTCTTTTAAAAGAAAGTATTGAGTTAATCTGTACACACAAAGTATTGAGTTAATCTGTACACAAAAGGTGTGAAGGTTGCCTTGACATCAGTGAGAAATATTGATTACTATATTTTACTGTGATTACTGGTTGGAATCTAATTATATCATTATCCCAGATTAGCTTTAGGCACTATTTCGCTTATTATTTCTAAATAATACATGGGCAATTTAAAAGTATTGCAGTTTGTAATGTTAATCGACTATTTATTAGTCTGCATTACAGTGACATGTTTATTTCATGTTTAAAGAGGTTTATTTAAACTTCAATGTATCAATATTTCATACTCTGTAGTCAAGTTGCAATCTTTAAGTGTCCATATATATTCAATGAACCATTAGTAAGAATGGATTTCCATTCTTGCTATTAAAAGGTGTGAAGGTTGCCTTGACATCAGTGAGAAATATTGATTACTATATTTTACTGTGAATGTTTAGGTGGTTACTGGTTGGAATCTAATTATACACACAGACACACACATATATATATATATGCCAATTTTACAATTGTACTTGACATATAAACATTTGCAGAAGAAAAATATTAAAATTGTAACATAATTTCAGGAAATTAAATATTATTTAGATTTAAATATTTAAATTAGTAGATTTGTATAAACTTAAATTATAAATATTATTAAAGAAGTTTTACATAAATCAATAAAATTTATATTTTTTTAAATAAAACCTATAGAATAATGACTTACTTACAGCAACATCTATTTTCTTAATGTTCAATCAATTTTTTATGGATATTTATCCACATAAATAATTTATCACTATATGTAATAGCTTAGATTATAGGCAGATTAATTTTTGATAAGGTTATGGTGATAATAATGAAGAATAATGAATAGCCAGTCCAATTTTTAAATTTTTTTTTTGCAGAACAAGATTTTGATGTAACAATCTATTCAAACTATAGTTATCACTAACAAATTCTTTAAGCTATAATTCAATTGGCAGTTGTATATATCTCTCTGAATTTTTAACTGCAAGTTATTTGTCCTCATTTTTTATATGCCATTTTGCTTCTTATCATGATCTTTTATAAGTTCTTTTGGTAAATACCTTTAATTTCTATAAATATTTTTTTCATTGATGTCTCTTCATGATTCAAATTCCTTAATTAGTATATTTATCTGCCATATTTCTATAAAGTTTATTTATTCTTCCTTTTTTAATGAATTAAAATGATACATGTTTATCAAAAAATCCATTCAAGAATATTCACAACAATAATTTATTTTTTTTGAAGTTAAAATTATTTATTATGTTACTTAAAAAATATAAAATCTCAAATTTAAAATGAAAAAAAAGGATTTCATATTTTTAATACATGTACCTTATTGATTTTTATAATAGCTCAATGATCCTGTGTTGAGTATAGAGGAAACTCTCAAACCCAACACAAGACAGAGACTTTATAAAGATAGGAGTGGCAATCTTATCCTTAATCTAGGATTCTGATTTATGGAGGCCATCTGAAGCATCTTGGTATGAAAGAGTGAAGGTGTTACTCTGTTCATGATTTATGTATTAATATTATGAATTAATAGAAATAATATAATATTCAAATTTAAGCAAAATATAAATTTTATGGTATTTTTATCAGAGTTTTTTTTAACTATTTCTTTTACATTATAGACATACACACTTTATAATGATGTATATAACTTCAGTTTAGTCATGTAAGTGGAATTGTTGTACACTTTGGTGCTTGAACATCACATAATTTCTCAGATAACTAATTATATAATTATTTATCTGTACAGATTATTTTGATTATTTCTCTAATTTTTAAAAATATAACTATAATATTTATTATCCCCAAAAATTAACAGAAGACACCTATGATTTAGATTTCTACCTAAAAAAATTTGTGAGTTCTGTGAAACCCAACCTCATAATTAAGGTTATATAGATTTATAAATATAGCATGTTTACTATTTTAATGCAGAGTTTAGATATTTTAGAATCCATTTTAATTTAAATGTTGTTGACAAATATAATCAACATCAGATCAGATCAGTCTTAAATGAAATTTATATATTGATACTTCATCTTCCAAGCAACAATTAATCAAATTTAAATTTCTTGTATGTGAAGATTCATTGTCTGAGGTAGGTTCACTAATAAAGATAATAATATTCAGTGATCGACAAATGAAGACATTTGATTGTTGTTGTGATAATTTATTATGATTGACTACTTATTTAACAATATATATTAGTTACTAATATTGAAAAATGCATGATATTTTTAATAAGCTCCAATAGTTTGAATTACCTCATATAATTAGGTAGTTTTTTACATCATTATGACGCACTAATGAATAGAAAACTAAAGATTGTAAACATTTACTTAAAATTATAGAGAAATTTATTTGTGTTTCCTTTATTATACTAATATTAGAAAACAAAACAAGTTTATATGAATTTTAAATTAGTTTAAACCATTTAAAACGATTTGCATTTTCAAAGTTTTTAATTTAATTGCTAATACACATACGATTAATTTAAAACATACTTACTGTATGCCAGTCTTTTGTTTGCTAATTGCGGTAAAAAGTAAATGATTTAAATTAAAATACTACCTTTAATTAAAGCATGCAGCAGAAAACTTTAAAATACCTGAATATCATCAACCAATTAATAAACAAATGAGTTCATGGCATTAAAACTTTGTTTTACACAATTTAAAACAAAAACGTAAGCAATTTTAAAATATTTTGTGTTTGACGTTTATTCTAAAATTTAAATTATTAATTATTTGAAGTCAATATTTTAAATATTTACTTGAATAGATTTAGAAAAAAAAAATATTATGAAATATTTTTGAAAAACAAAATACAGTGCTTAATAAAGCATCGAATAAAAAAAAAAATGCAATAACTTAGCCTTCTCCGTTAATGAAAAAAAAGTAGTATACATATAAGAGAGAAAAATAAGTGCTTTATATGTAATAAATTGATTAATACACGTGATGTTTATATGTGAACATTCAAAATCCTTTGCATTTACAGCGCACTGCTTACTAGATTGTTATCAAATAATAACTTTTGTGTTACAATTTTCAGTCTAACCTTTCTCACGATACAATATTTTAAATACATGAACATCATAAAAAATAATATGATTTTTTGTTTATACAGTTTGATTATGACTCGACTGATTTTGATCACTGAAGATTTTTTAAGTGGTCATACAATATATATGATGTTTAACCTATTAATGCATTAAATTCATATCTCACTTTAGATGGTGATAATTTCTATCAATTTGATAACAAGTTAGTGAGGAGTGCCCTGAAAATTTAAAAGATTTGATTGGTTACAAATACAATATATATTGCAAGTACATTGGTCAATTTATAACATAGGTATTTCTTATGGCACAATATTTTTTTTCCATTGAATGTTATAATGAGGATTTAAATTATTCTCAATAACAATGACATATAAATACTGATGCAATAACAAGCTAAACACCATACATATATAAAACTGAATAATGAAACCTACAAACTTTAAAATTAAAAATATGAAACATAAATTAATTAAACTGAATCAATCTAATGTAATGTATGCTATGGAGTGTAAAACACACAGATTACTCATATGTATACAATGGGGGAATTAAAATGAGTTTAAGAATAGAATGATATAATGTTCAGCTGTTTCTAGTAACACAAAAATAATTATTTAAAAACTTCAGTAGTTTATAGACATAAATAAAAACATGGACATAATATAGGTGAAGTGTTTTGAGAAGAATTAAAGGGCTGAAAAATAAAAAAAGCACGATGAAAAAACATTCAAATAAAGAAACAATTGATTAACTGCCTATTATTTATAGGTGACAGTTTATAAATTGATAATCTATGAATAGGCTTTTTAAATTATATTACATTTATTAAAATAAAGATTAAATTATACATTATGTTTTAGGGTTTGTATATTACATGTATCAACATTAGTTCCCATTTTTAAATATAGTTTGCTAAGGAAGAAATGTTTTTACAAATACTACTTTAATATTGCTTTTAAAATTATAAAAGATAAATATAATAATTATTTCATCTGTATAATTTATATATAGATAAAGATAAAAACAGAGTGCAAAGGCAGTACTCATCAGGATCCCCTATTTCTAGATGAGAATTTGAACAGTTTTTTTTTTTATCTTTGGTTTACTTTCTAGCCTAGAATATTTAGATACTAATTTATAATTCAGTATTGTAATATTAGCTGGATTGATTTGAAAAAGAAACTCTAAGCCTAATTGAAATTTAAAAATTTATCCAATCTGGAAATGAACTCAAATTATATTATAGCTTACAGAAGTCTACCATTATGCTATGAAGATCTTCATACATAATTTTACAATAAACTTCTGTATCACATTTAATATAATAATATCTCAAAAATATGCATAAATGTAACATATATTTTTAATATTTAAAAAAAATTTTTTTTTTTAAAAAAAAAACCCCAGTTTATTTTGTTGTTAATAATCTAATGCCAAACATTTTTTTCAACATAAATTTGCAAAAATTAACTTGACATTGTTTTCATAATTAATAGAATTTTTTGAGAAGATGCACTTTTAATATGAATAGTGCTTTGATTAAATTTTGCTTTTAATGAAGCTAGATTTAGTGATAATGAATTGTTTAATTATATATTTATCTTAAAGTTAAGAGTTTAGATTTTTTTAAAACATAAACTGCAGTTACTCTATGTGGGAATATCTAAGTTTTGTAAATGACATTTTTTAGTAAATATTTTGCTCTGTTTAAAAATGATTTGAAAGTAGAAACCAGGGATACGCTAACCAAGAGTATACAGCTAGGACCGAATATTTAGGATACCAATGCTATAATATTATATAATTATAAAATATATTTATATTACAAATTCCAAGAAAAAATATAAAATATATTTTTTAAATTTAATAACAAATCACTTATATATACTGATTGTATTGATGAGGACTTTTTCAAATTGATGTTCTAATCATAAATAAAAACAACAACACGCATTGATGCCAGTAAAAATGGACATCCTAAACATAAATAAAAATAATTGCTGCTCAAAATTAAATGTCAAATAGTAAAATCTGAAAAATTTATGTTTAGCATTCTATATTATCGTTAAGAATGGTATAAAATAAATATCCATTTTAATTACTTTATTTTTTTCTACAAGATAATTATTTCTACTAAAAGTATAATTCTGTCTCAAGTTTTACTGTCAACATATAAAATGCGTGCAGGAATAAAATGTAAATCATATGAAGAGTGTCAAAAATTCACAGTTTGGTCAATCATTTAATATTAACTGTTTTGTTTATTTCCAATAATAATTGGTACATCACGTGACAGAAAATTAAATTAAATTTTTAATACTTTTGAATAGAAAAGCTCCCTTCAGCTATTCACTCTATCTCATACAACAATTATACATGATCACACACATGAAAAAGAAAGGTAACTGAGCTCAAATATATATGTATTTGTGTTAAACCAGCATTCATCAGTTGGTTCAGATCATCATTTCCCACATATATATAATCAATGCTTGATTTGTATTAAGACAGCAAATCTTCAAACTTTAACAAACAGGCTTCACTATACTCCATCCACCAACTCTTCAGCTATACATGCCATTATTTTCAGAAACAATCACAACATCTGCAAATCTATATGTTTTTTAAATAATCTCCAATTACTGTTAGCCCTTAACTTCCCATTCAAATCCACAAAATATTTATTTAAAATTTATGTAAAATCTTTTGGAAGTATGGAATCCCTCTGCAACACATCCTTCTTAATGTTAATCTTTTTAGTATCACCATATAATTTGAACATTAGTGCTGAATTTTGATATTTTTTAGAATATGACTTTGTGAGTTTTTGTTACTTTTGTTCGAAAATGATAATCCATTATTTTCATGATTAGTAACTATCTTTCTAAAAGATGCCCGTCTAGAAACAGAATATGATTTGCATTTGTATATATTTTTGTCAGGTGGCGATATTTAAATTTCTCATCCTAAATACAAAAAAAATAATAGTAAGCCTATAAAATTTTAAAAAAATTTCACAATTGCAAAATAAGCTTAAATCACTGTGAGGTTTTATTTTAAATGATCTCAAGATAGAAAGTACTTAATCTTTAAAAATTAAATACATTTTATCTTTTTAAAATATAGTTATGAAAGTTCAATTCACCTGAAATTTAAAGAATGAATTATTTGCTTTTAAGAGAGAGAGAGAGAGAGAGGGAGAGAGAGGGAGAGAGAGAGAGAGAGAGAGAGAGGGAGAGAGAGGGAGGGAGAGAGAGAGAGAGGGAGAGAGAGAGGGAGAGAGAGGGAGAGAGAGGAGGAGAGAGAGGGAGAGGGAGAGAGAGAGAGGGAGAGAGAGAGAGAGAGAGAGAGGAGAGAGAGAGAGAGAGAGAGGAGAGAGAGGGAGAGAGAGAGAGAGAGAGAGGGAGAGAGAGAGAGAGAGAGAGAGAGGGAGAGAGAGAGAGAGAGGGAGAGAGAGAGAGGGAGAGAGAGGGAGAGAGAGGGAGAGAGAGAGAGAGAGAGAGAGAGAGAGAGAGAGGGAGAGAGAGAGAGAGAGGGAGGGAGAGAGGGAGGGAGAGAGGGAGGGAGGGAGAGAGAGGAGGAGAGAGGAGAGAGAGAGAGAGAGAGAGAGGGAGAGAGAGAGGAGAGGGAGAGGGAGAGAGGGAGAGGGAGAGAGAGAGGGAGAGAGGGAGAGAGAGAGAGAGAGAGAGGAGCATTTCTAACTCGAAACATTTTAGGGCAAAATAAAAGTATCTAATACAGCAAAATGTTTTAATGTTGTTTGTTAAATTCTACTTTCTTTTTCTTTTTCTGTTCGCTTATATATTTTTGAATTACTATTTAAACTGTAACATGAAGTTTATTTTATTATTATTACTGTTTTCAAAAAATAATAAAAAAAACAACACAACTTTAAATAACTTAGTTGAAGGGAAAAATTTATAGAATCTCTTACCAGAAAAATAGAATAGAAAAATATCACTGATAATAGTAGTAAGTAAATGATTAGTTTATTTTATTTTTAGATAAAAATATTTAGATAACTATTTATCTTCCAATAGCTGGAGGACTAGCTAGTTGAAATGAATGTAGAGAGCTATCAGAAAAAATCTTAGGCTTGCCGTGGAAATCCTATCTTAGATAGCTAATTTTTTTAAAAAATTATTTTTTTCAAATTTTTGAATACTTTAAAGCCAACTCAGAACTTTTTCTAATATTTGATCTATAGACAATCCAGTTATCCATGTATTCATTCATTAATAAATTGCAGTCTAGTTTTTTTCAACTAAGAATAAATCAGGAAAAAAAATAAAGAAATCTCACTAACAATAAATTAGCTTTGTGAAAAAATATCTTTTTCATTATTTTTTTTGAGGAATTTACATTAGAATACATTTGCATTGCAGTAATCTACTTAAATATGGTTGTGATCACTAATATTTAAATAGATTGCCTAAAAAGTCTCACTTACTTGAAAAATATTCTTTATGATTTAAATTCTTTATCATGGATCTGATAAGCAAATGTATTAAATGTTGTAGTACAAAGTCTTAATAATTTATTTTTTTTAAAAAATGTTGAGTAATATATAATAAATTTTTACTTGTAACATAATTAATACCATGATCTATTAATGCATAATAAATTCACATTAGATTATAATATATTAGAAATAAATTAGGTTATTTATATTCTATATAAAAATTACATAAATCAACATGAGAAGAAAATAAAAAATTGGTCATACCATTCTGCACAGAGAAATTATTTCATCCATCACACAAAGAATTCTGTTTAAATAATCTAAAATTTCTAAAAAGTTCATTTACTGAAACAAAAAATTCCTTCATTGAATTAGATTGCCAACATTTCAGTAAAATTATATTAATCTTTGTCAAAGCTAAGGTTGTAATGAAAAACTGGTATGTCTCAAGTTACATATATATTAAACTAAAATAATGAGCATGATAATAGCTTTAATAAGCTGTATCAATAAATGCTACAAGAGAAAGCATTTAAAAATCTCTATCTAGAAACATTGCCAAATTGGTTTCTAGCTATTGCCTATCTTCAGTGAAGCACTAGGATATTCCAGACACTAAATTCAAAATATGAACTCAAAGCCAGCACTTATCTAACTTTTAAGTAGAAAATCTGAAATTATCAGATACCTATATGTCTTCAAATCCAACTATCTAACTTAAATAGCTATATGGGTCTGAATAATTTTCAGTTACACTATATATTAATATCTTTAGCAATATAAGATCGCTTAAGACCCAAGAGCATAACTATAATAGCAAATAAAATTAAATCATACATCACATGACAGTCATACATCACATGACTTAATAATTTTGATTTTTAAGTCTTAAATGATGTTATATTGCTAAAGATATAACTTAATAGTCCATAGGTGGAACTCTTATTGGAAAGTCATCTTCCTCACAGTGCACACAGAATGGCTCAGAAAGGTTGGTTTTGCAGCAATGAAAGGTGCCTTTTATATTTATTTGGCCCTTTAAAGGCCTTATTTTACTGTTAATATACTCTTTCATTCACTAAATGTCAGTTTTAGTGAATTTTTAACACAATTTCCCTATGTCTACCTTGTGCTTATTAGCATTTAACTACCTCACCCCCCCCCATTTGGTGGGTGGTTCAACTGTTTCATGGACCATAAAAGGTTTTATTCCCTCTTAGACTCTTAAATATTTCTCCTACTCCAATTCCCTGTCACTCAGAACTTGTTCATAAAGTTTTTTGTGTTGTTTTACTTATTTAGGTCTTTTTTAATTATCTTTTTTTCCAGACACCCCCCCCTCTGGGGTAACTACCCATCTAAAATTTCATTCAATTTTCTCATTATTCAACTAAAATTATTAATAACAAGTTTTCCAGTGGTTTTTTTGCTTTTACATTAATATATTTAATTTTTCCAGTTCAAAATTGTTTTCTTCATTTTACTTTTCATTCTTTCATGTGATGTGATGTGATGTACTGTAGCTTCTTCTTAAACAAACTCAAGAATCTTTCAGCAATTATGCCCTAGTGGAAAAAATGTATAGAGTCCTAAACTATATGAATTAAAACCTTCAAAAATCACCCAAAGTTTATCCAAATCGAATTTCAAACAAAACTTAATTAAAAATATTATTTCCAAAGAACCAAGTACAATGGGGAAAACTAAAATTACTCATCTACAGAGGACAAAATCAGCCTATTGCATCTAAGCATAACTCAGAAACCTCCTTATTCATCCCTGAAACCTCTAAAAACTTAACATATAGGAATTCCTTTAAAGTTAATGCCACATAATGATGATCCTATTAATCCACAAGGGCAACCAAACCTATCAACATTGCTTCTTACCAAAGACTTTTCTTTGCCTGGATTACACACCCCTTCCATATCTCTTTAGATTTCATATATATCCCCTTTTCCCTCACCATATTGTACTTGAATTTCATTTTGCCATGTAGTCATCTCTTTATAAATCTTCTAACTGTTGTGTATTTTGTCTTTTTGATGAATAAAAGCTTCCATCACTGAGAAAAAAAAAGATATGACTTAATAATTTTGCTTTTAAGTCTTAAATGATGTTATATTGCTAAAGATATTAATATATAGTGTAGCTGAAAATTATTCAGATCCATATAGCTATTTAAATTAGATAGCTTGATTTGAAGACATATAGGTGTCTAACAATTTCAGATTTTTTGCTTAATATTTAACTATTAGATAAGTGCTTGCTTTGAGTTTATATTTTGGATCTAGTGTCTAGAATATCCTAGAATCTCACTAAAGATAGCTAATAGCTTGAAACTGGTCTGGGGATGGGGATGTTTCTAGGTAGAGATTTTTAAATGCTTTCTCTTGAAGCATTTATCGATAAAGCTTGTTAGAGCTATTAGGATGCTCATTATTGCAGTTTATAATTACAAGCTTATCAGGTAAAGTTACATGATGTATGTCTTGATTTTATTCGATATATATATATATATAGCTTTACTTCTCACTATATGTAAAATATATAATTGTTAATTAGAGAAGATATTAATTAGTATTAAAGTTTATCGGCTTAATGTTTTCGAGGATCCATGCCTCATATTCATAGCCTTCATAAAATGTATAATAAAATATGCAAATACAAATATTCAAATAAGCTAGTATTACGTAGCCCATTTCTTCGAGATCTCGAAGCAAGTATCCTTTCTATTAATGGCATGGATGTTTCCATTGATGTAAAATGCCTCCTTTATTTTTCTTTTGTGATCATTTGATTCTGAGCACAATATTATGGGATTGGCAGGTGTGAAGTTGTGTCCAGATTGTTTAGCATGCTCCAAGAATACAGAGGACGTGTTGCTGTTTTTCTGAGCTCTGTTAAATGTGTAAATATGTTGACCCAGTCTAGTATTGATTGTAGCTTTCGTTTCACCATAATATATAGCATGGCATCCAGCCTGAGGGCAGGCAATAGAGTACACCACGTGTGGGGTGAACGATCGATCAATGTGGTCTTTAGAGTTGTTAAGCAATCTATTAGAATTAGGTGGAGTTCTAACTGCTATGTTAAATTTATCGTTTAATGCTGGCCTTAATGCATTTTTGTTTAGAAACTTTTATGTATGTAAATATGAAGCAGACAGGAAAGAAAACATAAACAACTATATTAAAGATCTATTAGCAGCAGGGTTCAAATTCAAAGCTATTAAAAATAAAATCATAAAATTTAATAATACAATAAACAATAATGTACCTCACACCAGTCTACCTAGAATAACAATCCCCTACATTCCTAAAATATCTAACAAACTAATGAAAGCATTAAACGATAAATTTAACATAGCAGTTAGAACTCCACCTAATTCTAATAGATTGCTTAACAACTCTAAAGACCACATTGATCGATCGTTCACCCCACACGTGGTGTACTCTATTGCCTGCCCTCAGGCTGGATGCCATGCTATATATTATGGTGAAACGAAAGCTACAATCAATACTAGACTGGGTCAACATATTTACACATTTAACAGAGCTCAGAAAAACAGCAACACGTCCTCTGTATTCTTGGAGCATGCTAAACAATCTGGACACAACTTCACACCTGCCAATCCCATAATATTGTGCTCAGAATCAAATGATCACAAAAGAAAAATAAAGGAGGCATTTTACATCAATGGAAACATCCATGCCATTAATAGAAAGGATACTTGCTTCGAGATCTCGAAGAAATGGGCTACGTAATACTAGCTTATTTGAATATTTGTATTTGCATATTTTATTATACATTTTATGAAGGCTATGAATATGAGGTATGGATCCTCGAAAACGTTAAGCCGATAAACTTTAATACTAATTAATATCTTCTCTAATTAACAATGATATATATATATATATTCTAACCTCCCCCCGCGCATCCTCACCCCCAAAATATACTGTTTATAACGAATATTACGGGTTCTAGCTCAGTTAACAAATAAATAAATGAAATATTCAGCATTGATTAAAAATGATTACTAGCTCTAATTTCTAAATACAAATACGGTTCAATTTTTAAAATGAATTAATAAATATTTACTATTTTCATGAGACATGGAGTGACAATACGGGGAACGAGATAGACTACATTGAGATATTATCCACACGATACTACCTCAATGGCATAAGAACACTATTCCCCCTTTTTACTATACCAAATAACTAACTCATAGTATTCTTACGACTTTCTGAGCTCTCTTCACTACGATTAAAAATAATAATTATATCCTAATCTTCTTTATAACAAGAATCTAGCTCAATTAAATAAAGTGAAGTAAAATAAAATAAAATCTCAGGTTCATAAATTGTATTCTAACTGATTTAAAATTACGGTAGTAAAATATGAAAAGGGAATTTTATGTCATAATCTACTACACAGCAACTAATAATAATAAAATAATAATAACAATAATAATATAATATAATCTTATTTCTTCCTAAATGAAATAAATAAATACGTACGTGGTAGTATTTTAATAATCTGACGATAGAATACGTGTGGCAACATTAGCATATAATTTAATGTAATATTGTGGCAACTGACTTATGACCAATAAATAATATGAAATTATGATCTTTTAATTTTAACATACCAATAAATTCTCAAAATTATTATAACACTTTTATGTTTACCTTTTGTGCAAAATTTATATGTCTGTTTCAATTATAAATGTATCATGATTTCATGCATCCATGTGGAGAAATAACAACGCGGACACAAAACTTTAAAATAAATTTAAAACAAAGTTTATTAACAACATAAATAAATTAACAATATTTTTACACTATTTACATTGGATATCCCTTACTCTCCTATCTCAACTTAGTTTATTAGTTTATAAAATGAAATCAAAATAATATTTACTTTTCCTAGTTAAATCTTATTTTTTTTTAAAACACTTAAGAAAATACAGTATTATTTCTTGATTTATTATTATGGTTAGCTTATTACAAAAATGCATTTCTTGTATGATTATCACAAATACTTTTCATCCCTAATATTATTAAAATTATATTTTTTACAAAATTTACATTCGTAGTAAAATTCTACAAAATAACAAATTTTAGTTTTATATTGGTTGTATGGAATCTTACAAAGTCAAAACATTGTTATACATTCGTTATTAGATTTTTATTGTTCACTATCCGATGTTTATTAATCCTAATATTCACATTCAAGCCTTACTTCGGATGATATAATTACAACTATTAATATACCATGCACAAGTATATGTTTATTACACATTGAACTATTTTCTTAATAAATATGCAATACTTATTTTCTAAATATTATTAAAAACATTCAAATTTTTTTTTATCACTTTTAAATCTAAACAACTTAGTTTAGATTTCTCTTTCAAAAAAATCTTTTATTCATTTCCGAATTAATTTTACAATGTATTATATGATTCTTTCTCTCTTTATGATATTTTGGACTTTCAATTTTAAAGTTACATAATTCTATACATTCCAGCAAATAAACTATTCTTACATAAATGATAACATATCTTCAGTTCTATTTTATTCATTATTTCTTTGAAAATATCTTTCTGACCGATGCAGATTCACAAAATAAGGATAGCTAAGATAGATGCATAGGATCACAATACAACTAGAATATTACTCATCATATATCTTGACAATCATGGCACAGTGAATTAAAAGATACTATAGAGGAGTGACCTTTACCTGTCTACCAACCTCTATTATAGGAGCGATGTTAAAGCTATTTCTTCAGCTTTATTCTAACATCAAAAGTTTAAAGATATGCAAAAAACACTGTCCAAACTATATGTGTTCAGTCATAGGGCTTAGTTAACTATACTGAAATCACACAAAACTAAATATGATCCAAATCCTTTATTTTTCCTATTTCTTAAAAAAAAAAACATCATCTTGGTTTCCTTTCCACTAGTACTTCCAAGTCATTATCCGATCTTATTTCTCAAGATTTTTTCTATACTGTACATCGACAAATACATATCTGCATTACTAACAATAATAAAATTCATTTATTTTAAAACTATTCCACTGTTCTATAAGACAGCTTGCTTACTACTTTCCTCCGTATATTTAGTCATACAAACTACTTAAATATCTGAATACTTTATCACATGAAAGTTCAAAAGAATCACACAATTGTTCTGTTAAATTATATTATTAATATACTTTAAATAAATTATTGCATGCATATTCCGAATTACTCCTATCTCATAATATGTTAAAAATGTTGTATAAAATGTGTACATATAATTTAAACTTTCACACTTCATTCTTAGGCCAATAGATGATCTAAAAAAAATACATTATGCATTATAAACAACTATTAAAATTACCAAAACGACCTTTATCTTCTCGATCGCGTTCCGTAGGCTTCACCATCCATTTTATCCTTGTAGATATAAGATTCACATCCATACACTTTATTTTTAAACAATATTTTTATAATTTTATCAAGCTATTATATTTAAATTTTAATATTACTAAATTTATGTTTATATGTTTCCCTAATCTCACATAACATTTTATATTCTAAAATAAATTAGTAAAAAATATTTAAACTATATTTACTGTACTTCTTTATCAAACTTTCTTGAAAACCGTTCATACTAAAGCTAAAAAAAAATGTTTATTATTTCTTCTTCAGTCACTTAATGTTCTATTTTAAGGTAAAACAATTATTGCTCTGTTTAATAAATATTCATAGATGACAATCCTTGGTTTTTTATAATATTTAATACAATTATTAATTATGATATCAATTAATCCCGTAAAGAAAAAACGTCTACATATTCTTTTCTAATATTTTCTGCTAATATTTTCCCGTGCGACTTTTACGATGCATCTTCTAGGTACTTTTATTTAAATATTCAGTAAATTTTTCTATCTCCATGGATCCATTTTCATTAAGTAATTTAAATTTATATTTTCTAAATCAAGCATTTCTCCAATGAACACTTTATAATATTTTAATTTTTCTTAGATAAAGTTTTTTTTCTTTCCTTTTTAAAAAAAAATAATGACTCTTTCCTATCATTATTCGGTAATTTTTCCTTTCTTTTAAAGTTCTGGTAACTATATACTTTGTAATGTTTCCTTTAAAAAGGACAAACATTCTTTCTCTGTTATAACTTTTACATAATTTTTCTTTATGATATACGTATCTTAATTTTTTCCATAGAGAAGAATAAAATAACTTCAGAGTAGCCTTATAAATTTGTGCATCATAATTTTTCCTGACGGCAAATAACTTCTCTTTTAAGTTTTCCGTATAGCGTCCAAATTATATTCCTCTGAGTTACAATAATAAGTTTCTGGTTGAGCATAAATAAAGCTGTATCAAGGCACTTTACAAATATTTTTCCTTTCTCATAACTTCTATATACTGTTTTCTGTAGTATTTCCATTTTACTGTAAGGTTTTGGCTAAACTTGAATAAAATCACTGGTAAGAAAACTTTTAAAAATTAGCCCTCCATGTAAAGGTAGTTCAAAATATTATATTTTAAAAAACTTTTAAAACAAATACAAAATTTTAAAATTATATTACTTTTCTAGCTTACGATATTATACAGCTAAAAAATATGTTACTCCCTCCTTCACTTACACATTACTTTCTCCCGCTCCGTCTAATTCTTATATTTTGTCTGCTAAAATACCTCCGTTGATTGGTTAATGACTCTTTTTAGCGCGAACAAATTTACACATTTTTAGTTTTATAACAGACTAGATTTTTCAAATAAGACATTTATGACGTAATGATTTAAAATATTACTTAGAATAGTATTTTTAACTCAATTATAATTTTATCAAAATTATTTAAACTTTAAAACAATTATTAAAACAATATTTAATACCTATTTTAATATTAATATTTAATTTATCTTGTTTTTATTTAAATAAAATATTTAATTTTTTTTTTTTTATTAACTGTATTCAACTTTTAAACACTACTTAAATATTACATCATTTAAACATTTAAAATAACTATTTAATATTTCAACATTCATTTCAACGATAGACAGCAATTACATTTAGTTCCATAATTCACAAACTTTATTATTATATTCTAACAAGCATGTGTGTGAAGGTATATAATATACAGTCACATGATTACTAACTTTATCAGATGATTTTTTAATTTACGTCTCGGTCTAAATTACCAAAACTGATATATTTTATAAAAATTTGGAAAATAATTTTAAAAATGTAGAACCAAATATAATTCTCACCATCCCAAAGTTTATTTTAAAATATATTAGATTAAATTTGAATATTAATTATAATTATAATATTACATATAGCGTTTATTTAATTTATTAGTTTTAAAATATTACAATTGGATTGTTAATATACTTTTAACTATTTATAGCTGTATTATTTTATATGGCCAGCTTTTACAACCATAAGCAAGGATATCTTTAATCTTTATTTAACTGTTTTCTTTTAAAATAATCCATTACACTTTTATACCAGGTATTTTCAGCCTTAAATTGTACTATAAGATCTAATCGATCATACAATTATCAATATATTACAAACATATCTTAAAATTTAAAATTTTTTTTTAGCAATTGACCATTCTACCCTATTATGACCTATAGATAAGGGCACAATATATATATATATATATATATATATATATATATATATATATAATGGACAATGTAGTTAGATATAGTTTATGTAACACTTGCTAGAAGATACCACTAGATAAAAAATCAGATCTTTTTCTTATTCTAAATTATTGTATATTATTTAAAACTAATGATAATAGACTATAGTGAAAGAAGTTAAGTTTACTAGCAAAGTTACACAAACACACAATCCCATTAAACCATACAAAGTCATTTTCCCTTTAATAGTCTGGTGATTATTAAGAGCATGCCTATTATATAAATATATCTATGTTTTCCTTTAAGTAATCAAATAAGGAAACAAAATTTAATATGTTGTCTAGTAAACAATATTAATTTATTATTAATAAAAATAAGACTATAATGCTGTTATAATAACCACTGACATTTAAATTCACATAACACAAATAGACAAATGCACACATGATTGATAAGTCACTTTCCAATGAACTAAACATAAATACCACTAGATTTACAGTGAGTGTCAAAGCAATCCATACAATGAATGCTTCCAAAAAAATGATGAATGATATGTATCATAAATATGAAATAAACTTACTAATGGAAGTGAAAATTAAAGTAATGATAATAATACAATAACTATCATTAATATATATAAAATATTTAGAGATTACACACACTAATTCATCATTAAAATAAGCCATACTTAATAATACTTAAAGAAATCACCCATGCTCTCATCAAAATATTTAATAAAAGCAAATCAATGGAGACAGTAAGTTTCTTAGAAGATTATATTGGATACCACCAACACATCATAAATAAAAATAAAAATGCATATAACATTACAATACTATCGAAAAAAACCCAATTTTTACTATAATTCTTCCACAACCATCCTTTGATATTAAAGAAAGTTGGATTTTGAAGTGAATGATGAGAAGGCTATTTTGTTGGTTTATATAGATGGTAATGATTAATTGAATTTCACTTGTCAAGGACTACTCGTTAAAACATGAAACAATGATTGTGAAAGAATTTCAGTAAAGTTTAGTTTTTTTTGCCTAGTATTGTAATGTTATATGAATTTTTATTTTATTTATTATTACTAGTATAGTGTTAGGGAATATTTAGCCATAAATTAAATACTTCTAATCATTCATTATTTAAAAACTTATCAATGCATGCTGCATCAGCCAATCTCATAAATAAACAAATAATTACTAATAATTAAACACCATTAAGCATCACAATTTTATAAATAATTATTAAGTATACATTATAAAATTTACATGGATATTTATTTATATAAATCAAATTTTATATTACTGCAGTTTTCCCCATAGAAAGACGTCAAAATATTTCACGTTTAATAAAATAAAAATAAATCGGAACTCTATAGCATTTGTATTACATTTTGAATTTACATGAAAAAAAAAACATTTTAAAATATTAATTAAAAAACATACAACTATCAACATATTATAAATTTAAATATTATTTAAGAACTGACAATGTCTATATCAGAAACAATTTTTTTTTTAAAAAAAAGATCAATAAAAAATAAAGATTCATAAATTGTCTTTACTTTCTTTTATCTATATATCCAATTTATGTCATGTCATCCTTAGTGATTTATGAAAAGATGCGGGCAGAAGCAATAAACAATAGCAGACTATTTTTAAGGTGTTACATTTTCAGATCTGTAATAAGTTGAAGAGAAAGATAATAATACTGTAATCGGTTTATAGCACTAAATGATGGTTTAAGTTGTATTCCTACTACTATTTAAGTAAGAGATCAAACAGGTTAAAGTTACCATTCAAATTCATATCTGTCTTTTGGGATGAAACAATGAAATCCAGCAACCCATTGTGAAAATTTTAGAATACATTCTTTTTTTTTAAAAAAAATGTCAGACGATCTAATCTGAACACGTGAACGCTTTAACAAAACAATAGATTTTTTTGGGTTTATAATTAAAATATTTAATAGAATATCAGTTTTTTTATAAATCAATATTTTTCAAATAACAAAAATTGATTTTAATAAAACAATATTTTATATAATTATAAATAAATTAACTTTTAAATTATAATCTTATAAAATTAATTTTATTTATTTATAGTGCAGATCTCATTTATTTTTTTCATATGTATGTATGTGGTCGTTTGTATCAGTTGTATAAGATGGAGTACTTAGCTGTAGAGAGCTTGAAGTCTGAATTCAAGTCCTTTCTAATTACATTAAGTTTAGTAAAAACAATATACTTATATTTGAATATTACATATTTAGTTTGTATTCTGCCACCCATCTTCTATGTATTTAAAAGGGCATATTAAGATTCTTATATGTGAGTGATCAGAGTGACTTTGAGTCAACATGGATATGACAATTAGTATCAGCAAAGGCTTTAAGTGTTCCATTATCAGATTTTCAATAACAAAGATGGCTGAAAAGTTGGAGGGTAGAGAAGTTTGAAGTTTGTTCATTAAAGTTTGAAGATTTGCTATCTTAATATAAACTGAGCACTGATTGTATATATGTGTGGGAGATGGTGATCTGGACCAACAGATGAGTGCTAGTTCAGCTTGAAATATGTATATTGGAGATCATTTATCCTTTTCACATGTATGTGGTCATGTGTATCAGTTGGATAAGGTCGTATGCATAGATATTAATAGCTTGGAAGACTGAGTTCAAGTTCCTTCCAAATTACATTATGTTTAGTATAGACAATATATTTATATTTAAATATTAAACAATAATAATAATAATAAAATATCTTTAAATAGATTCATTGACATCATGTATTTAAGTTATATTATTTCATTTAAATAAAATTTATTTTCCATAGATATATCTTAATATATGAAATAGTTTATACTTCTCATATATTAAATATAGCAGACATAATATATGCATTTATATGCATT
This sequence comes from Epiperipatus broadwayi, assembly GCA_028023455.1. Classification (NCBI taxonomy): domain Eukaryota; kingdom Metazoa; phylum Onychophora; class Udeonychophora; order Euonychophora; family Peripatidae; genus Epiperipatus; species Epiperipatus broadwayi. The sequence continues at coordinate 371,865 of JAQFVV010006702.1, forward strand.
AATAGAGAGGTTTATTAGTTCTATAAAAATTAAATGGCTGAGCAGTGAAACTAGTGCATCCTTTCTACATGCCTTACACAGCATCAATATCTATACAAAAGAGCCTCAAACAAACCAGAACACAGCTCTATCTTCCTGAAACATCAAAAGGCAATATGAGACCAATTTATTCCTTCTTCTTCAACTATTCAATACAGAGAGAGAAATGATTTGAAAAGGAAAATAAGAGAAGCATGCTATGTATGCAACAACAATAATGCTATCAATCACAAAGATTTGGCCTTCCCCCCATCGAAGAAATGAACACTCTAATCTAAATAACATAAATTAAAAAAATTTGAATTCCATTAACTATATATACATACACACTCATTTCTTCATTACTTCCCAATGTTATCTTGCAGTGAATATAATAACGTTATAAGTTCTCGAAAGCACTCAGTCATATAATTTTTATAAAACAAATAAACTTCTCTATTAATGCATATTACTTCTGTTATATTTTATTATATATATATATACTTCCTTTCCAAATCATACAATATTTTATTTAATTTTTTTTCCAAATACATTCAGTTTATTTTCAAATTATGCACAAATTGTTAGTGATTTATCATATTCATTGCTATATTTAAATTCAAATTCATGTATGATTTTTTATTTACTTAAGTGATACTTTCTATTATATGGTATTGTTCAAAGGAGTTGGAAGAAGAAGTCATGGTGGATAAATTAATCATCATTGTCATTATCTGTCTGTTACTATCTTTTTAAAACATATTCCTTATATATTGATAATTAACAGTGATTGTTAATTGATATGATATAACCAGATAATTACTGTTATTTATTTAAATATGGGTTTGAACCTCATATTCCACAAAGCTTGCAATAGTTTTGAAAGAAAAAAGTCTATGAAATTATAACTTTTTTAATGAATGGAGGCTAAAGGCATAGATTTTTTTGATATACTTTTAATCAATAATCCAATAACATTCTAATAATGAAAATGCATTTTAGAAAATAATGATCCTGTTTTGCGTTGTTAGCTGAGAGGTAGTGCAGCCACCATGCAAGCAAGTAGTTGATTGCAGACGGTTGTGGGTTCACGTCCCGGCCGATGCTATGACATATGAAAAAAAATTAAAATAATGATCTATAATAAATAAAGGTATTTCATCATAGAAAAGTATATCAATGAAAAAAAACATTCTTTTATGAAGATAAGAAAATAGTTTTTGTTTGGCTGTGATTTAATAAACTCTATTATGATAAAAATAAAAAATAAATATAAAAGATGTTTGATTTTTAATACTGTTTTTTAAATAAAAAGTGAATGTTTTGCTTTATACTTTCAACTTCAGTAACATTTTTTTTTATCAATATGCAACTTAGGTTTCCTATCTTGGTTTCCAACACTAAACAAAGAATTTATTCAACATATGAGTCTGCCAATTATTGTTCCAAATTGTGAATAGATTGTTTTTGTTTGATTGCAATTTAATAATTGTCACTATGAAACCTCTCACAATTTTAATGTCCTCTTGAGAAAGATCTTTTATTCCAACCTTATTATAATATAGCATATTCTATTAATCATTTTTATATATTTTAATCAGTAAATCTATAAAAATCTATTTCCTCTAAAATAATGTTTGAGGTTTGTTTATCTAAAATTTGTACCCCCCCCCCCATTATCTGAGATCAAAGCTTTTTCAGATAAAACACAGTTGTGTTACAATCTATTGAATCATTTATAAATTGAACATTTGTTACTGAGCTTATTTGTATAACTAATTTCTTGTAATAAAATATCCATATTGTGTACACTTAAGTTCACTTGGTGTGGAAATTAATCACAGTATATAGAGGGTGTTCGAAATTATTTTATTTTTTTAATAGACTTAATTGGAATATCAAACTACTGGTTTTGATATTTTTTTTTTTTTTAGATTTGATCATTAAAAAAATGATTTCAAACATTGATGCAATATTTTCAAAAGCTGAGAAGACATTTTTATCTCATGACATTTATATAATCTACACAGAGATTATAACAAGATTGAAACTTTCAAAATATAGTGAATTTTGTTACCACAATCCAGAGATTGAAACCATAACAAAATCTATACTGTAAAATATTCAATTTCAAGGAAGTTTCTGTAATAAAAAAAAAAAAATTGTAAAATTATATTTTCAAATTCTAGCAATGCATATAAATAGACAGTATATGCTGACCTCACAAAAAGAACTATTTGTAATTATCAAATATATAAAATATTAAGAAAATAAATGTTTGAGTATTTCTGACAAAATTAAAAGCATCATAGCAGTAATTGTTTAATTTTTTTTTGTTTTTATAAATGAGACAAATTTATTGACAAAATTGTTAAAAGTAGAAATTAGTAAAAAGTTAAACTTATTATTTGTTGATTTTCTGTTGCCTTTTTTTATTAGTTTGGTCAATTTTTTAACCTCAATCAATCAGTTATAACAGTTATAATAGTGAATTATTCTATTTCCTTTCAACTTCTATTTACTCAGTTTATTCATAATATTGATGTTTCTATCTTTAGATGAAATGTAAGTAATGATTTTCTTAATCTGTTTTCAAATCCACTATTATTTGGTAGATTTGTGATCATGTTGGAGATGAATAAGGATATTTAATAATATTATCACTATCTGAAATGAATTTTGACATTTTAGAAATCAGTTGTTCAGTGAATCTTTCTCTAAATGATATATATTTAAATGCTATTAAAGGAATATAATTATTTTAAGAACTTCAATCTTCTGAATAGATTTCTAACATAGGGTCTTCATTTGAATGAGTCATTAAATCATTACAATTTTTGTTCTATACTTTCCAAAATCATTATTATCTTGATTTGGATTTTTTTATACCAGGTGTCCTCAAATATTTTTGGAAAAGAGTTCATAGAGAAAGATTTCTAAAGAATAGTAGGTTGAACAAAATGAATTTTCTAAAGAAATTCACCAATCCCCAGATACAAAAAATTCTGAAACCCCCCCCCCCCCCCCCCCAAAAAAACAAAAAAAACAGCAAATAATTAAATAATTCATAATCATTTAATAACTATGGAGTTTTATTAAATTAAAATTTAAAAAATCACCTCATATTAGAAATCAAAAAAGTAAAAATTTAATATGATGGATGGATTTACTTTCTTTTTTTAATATCAGGTTAAGTATAGTAAATGTCTATAAATAAAAACGAAAAGAATTAGATTTTATATTATTTCCAGAAACATCTATTATTTTTTATGCTAATCCAGCTATTAATCTGACAGTTTCAATCACTATAAGATTTGGAATTTAAATCAACTTATTTGAATAGCTATATGGTGAGACATTAAAAAAGCAAATTTATATTTAAATGATATTAATCAACTATTAACTATAAGCATATTTGGTAAACAAATATTTGGATTCATTTTTCAAATCATCAGTTTAATAAGCATAGTAGAAGTAGAAATTGCTGCAATGAATAAATATTGCTAATATATAGGAATATGCTTGTCAGCATTATATATAATACTGTGATACCCTGCCATTATTAATACTATGAAAAACACTATAACAGAGAATAAAATAAATTGAATAGAGTGAGTATATTTCGAAGTATAAGCATCAGAATCATGGGTATGAACCATGATTATGATGTTTACATGTTGAAAGTATACTCTTGTCTACTCAATTTATTTTATTCTCAGTACACACTTACATATTGAACACTCATTTTAAAAACATTTGTTAATTATAAAATATAAAAATATCTGTCATGACTATTATCTGGGATTCAAACATAGGGCAAATAGAATTTTTTTTAAAAAAAACATAGGACTTTTTTTATTTCAGATAGTTAGCCCAAATCAGATAATCATCTATCACTGGTCAGTAAATAGGTATCTAGATATTCTTAGCTCCAGGTATAATAAGGAAGGGAAAATGCTCAAATCATCACCAGCAATTGACAAACCTTGTGGCATTTTCTTCACCATGACTGTTTCTCTTGAAAGCACTGTTAGAGAGACCTTCATCTTGATAGTAAGATATTTATTAAAAAGAATATTTTTCCTCATATGTCATAGCATCGACCGGGACGCGAACCCACAACCGTCTGCAATCAACTACTTGCTTGCAAGGCGGTTGCGATGACCTCTCGGCTAACAACGCTTGTTTTATCATACTTTTATATATATATATGTCAAATGCATTGACTGGGAAGCGAACCCGGGCCAGTTGCTTGGAAGACAGCTATGCTAACCACTAGGCGACCAACGCTAGAATATTATCGTACTTTTTAAAAAGAAAAAAATTCTAAATTTTGATGGCCATAATAAAATTTATCATTTGATTTGCTTCAAAGCAGTTTATTTATTGCATATTACTTGTATTAAAAATAACTTAAATAACATATTGGCATTATATTTTAAATAGTTCAACATTTGATCATTAATCACATTTTTCAGCTTTAACTACAAATCAGTTAAGTCTGCTATCGTGTGGTTTATTTACAGTGTTTAACAGAGAACAGATTCACTGAATAGATGAGTAAACAAAAAAATAAAAAAGACATTTATGCAAAAAATAAATATTTTAATTCATTTAATATTTTTTAAATTATTAATGTTTGTTTAGAAGTTTAATTTTTCTCACAGCTTAGTAACTAATTTTTTTAAACAACATATTTTTAAATATTTACATATCAAAATTAAAAAATCTTACTTAAATATTTTATGATGACTTATACAAGTTTTAAAAAATACAAATGAGAAACTAAATAACGAAACACTTGTCAAATATGAACTTAATGTTTAAATTGCAAAGTAACCAAATCAGGCTCCCTGCTATTGAATAAATAAATTGAAGATTTTTGCAATTAGACAAGAATTTATTGTTTAAAATGTCATTAGCAATCAGCATTTCATCATCATCACACACACACACACAAAATCAATGAAATGGGAATTTTCAGGTGCATAGTCTTAAGGTTACAGCTTTAATAAATATTACTTTATGATAATAACTTCTTAATATCAATTTCAAATACATATTGCGAATTTTTAAAATATAATTTTGTATTTTCCAATTATTGTATAATTTATTTTTTACCGTATTTTAGGAATTTTTATGTAAGTAAAAGATTGAAGCATGGTTTTATAAATCTTAGGGCTGGTTAAGTCCTGAGAAGGCCCAAGTCCATTCATTGTTTACAATGTCAATTTTAGAAGATCATGTTTTACTGTTGGACATGATAAAACTGTTATAATTATAGTTGCTAGAATGTGAATACAATTCATAAACAATAAAAAAATGATTGCTAGTATTGGAGAAGTAATTTACTAGTAGGAAAACAATTATTATATATGTAAACAAAAAAATAAGAGGGATTAATTTCATGTAATACCTAAAGAAATAAGGTAGCATTGGTTTTGCTAAGTAACTATCATTACTACTAACAGCTGTTAAGCTAAACTAATTTGCTCTAATATCCAACAATAGCTAAAATACCATCATCTTTCAGATTACATATACACTATGTATCTAATAATCAATTTGTGCTGATTTTATGTATAGCAATATGTATTTAGAACATTATTTAAGATATTTTCTTATGTAATAAACAATTTTCTGCAATATCCTGCATGATTATTCATTTACTGCAACAATGTTCTTTGTGGTTACTGCTATGATAGCACGACCTATGCAAAAACTAAAAATCTATGAATTGAAGTTTAACTTTGACACTTTTAAACTTAAATGCCATATGTACAAACCATCCAATTATTATTACTGTTATAATTTCTTTAAAACATTTTTTTAAAACAACAACAATTTGGATTGTCAATTCCTCAGCAAGCTTTGTGATAAATGCTTAGCCAGAGCCAGCATTTAAAATATCTCTGTCAGAAAGTGCTTGGCTTTGGGTTGGTATTTTTATATCTAGTGCCTGAACCTATTCTGGCACCTCTCTGAGGAGTTCCAAAGCACAAAACCATGGTCAGGGGTTGGGGGGGGGGGTTCCTGATGGAGATATTTTAAATGCTGGCTCTGGCTAAGCATTTATCACAAAGCTTGTTGAAGAATTGGCAATCCTCATTGTTTATAACTTACAAGTTTAAGAGAATAGGGTCATGTGATCTGTGACTTATTTTGACTATTTAACAACAATTTCTTCAGTTTTTCTTACATAGATTCTTTATTCAAATGTCAAATGCATTGCTTTTACTTTGAAAACATTTTTTTTTTGTGAGACAACCAAATTTATATTTAATTACCAAAATGCATCTCTTTCACTATTGAAATTGTTAAATTGTACTTAATTTAATAAAAGGGGATATGCCCAAATCATTACTTCTATAATTGGGTGTGAATATAAAAAAGACTTCAACAATAAAATTAATTATTAAAATCGCATGATGATAGTTTTGTTTAAATGAACTCTTTAAAAATTCATTAATCTGTATAACTTTTGAAGTTAAAAATAAGATCTATATATTGTTATAATGTATAATTTATTGATAAAAGTTAGAAATGCTGATTATCCATAATGGAAAATTACTTTAACTTTCAATCTAGTTATGTTATTTATATATTATTTTTGGTATTAAGAGAAGACAAGCATATACAGCAAAAGTAATAGATTAATCTATATTATGTATTTATTAACAATTATGAATTAATTTATGTTGCAGTGATGTAGAGTTAATAAACAATTAAGTATTATTACTCATGTTTTTTTAAGGGATATACTAAAAAGAAAATTTATTGACTCCAAAAATACTTTAGTAAAATAATTTATAATAAAAAAACTTAATCATGATCAATGTTTATTACTTTCTAAGCCTTATAATGCAGTGGAAGAGGGTTGAATTAAAAAGATAAAGAGTCCTAGATGAAAGCTCAGCTCAATCAATTATGATTCTGGAATATTATATAACTTCCTGAATGATAAATCATTTGATTACATCTTTTATAGCTTTCTAGCAACCAGCAAAATGTCATTGCAGCCAGGTATTTTCAAAGAAAATCATCCAAAATTTAAGAAGCAAAGTAACAAATAATTATCTCATTTTTTTTTTTAATTATTTAATTTTTCCACAAATAGATTATAGCATGAGATCTTGCATCAATACAAAAATTCATACATAATGTATATAAATTTACAATTTAAAGGAAATAAAAATATATAGATAATAATTTTAATAATCATATATTGTACTTCAGTCATTTTTATGATTATATTTTGTTGAATTTTTTACTCAATCATAGGGGAAGTAAGTGTTTCATTTGTTACTTATCTGTAGATGTTCAGGATTGTAGCTAATATTCAAATTATATTGCTCTTCATGTATCTTATGATCTTTATGAGACAGATCAAATAACTAGGTAATAATGAGTGAATAAAAGAACTTTTAATAAAATGATAAAAAAGTTTTATTAAAACTGATGTTAATCGTAACTTATACTGCTATGAAAGTAACAGTAACACCAAAAAGAAAAGAGAATATTTTTTCAGCTGTATGAGTTGTCCAAACAGTAATTTTTACATATAGCCTGCTTTCGATCTTAATATATTGTAACTGTAAACTTTTTGTTTATATTCCCAATTTCTATATTTGATTCAAATTAAGTATATTCCTCTTATTATTTATTATTTGGGTTTAAGAAAAACTTTATTACAAATCTATTAATAAAATTATGTGTATAGAAAAATAAAATGTGTTTACATAGATTAATATTAGTGTTTTTATTACTTTGAAGTAATTTAAGTAGTTTAGAGATAAGATAGACTTCTTAAAAGGAATATTATCTCAAGGATGTGGTTTCATTTTCTCATGATATAAAGATAAATAAAAGGATAACATTAACTCAGTAACTGATGAAACATTATAGCAATTCAATAAGTTGCAACATCAAGAAATATGGATAGATAGGCTAGCTGTGCCCTCTCCTCAATTACAACACTTATTACATTTTTAGGTTGCAAAGATAGGAAACTACCAAGATAGATTATTAATCCTGGTAAACAGATATTTTGAACTATTAACAAAATAATTTACATCAATTTATATATATGTCAAATGTGTTGATCTGGATGCGTACCCAAGCTAGCTATTTGGAAGGCAGCTATGCTAACCACTAGGCCACCAATGCTTAACAGCAATTCATATTATTGAATATCATTATCGTGTTACAGGTAATAATAAATATTTTATATTCATCTTTTATTAACTTTTATTAAAGTAAATGATATTGATAAATAAAAATGCTGAATAGATGTGAGAATTACTTAGTGATAGAAATAAACAAAATTATATTAAACTTTGTGTTTATTATTCAGCATTTTATTAAAAAATAAATGAAAAAAATCGTACAAATAATAAAGTTATTGTAGTTAAGGTCGTTTATTATTTATTGCAAAAAGTAAAAATAATATTTAGTTTTATTTTTTTGTAATATTCTAGTTTGAATAAAAACTTACATTATCATCTGAATAAATTAATGTAAGAAGGGAAACTCAAAATTGGTGGCATGATATAGTAATTTTGTGTCCTAAAATGTTATTTGTAAAAAAAGACATTAATACATCACATGATTACTATTTTCTACTTTATGGAGAGTTTGATACTGGTTTTTTTTAAAAAAGTCATTACAAAACAAATCATAAGTACTCTTAAAAACTAAGCCTAACACATACATATATTTCACAAGAAATTAAAAACAAAGGCATATAATCAAATCTACAGTTAAGTACCTTAGCAACCATACAAATGTAGTTTCATCTAGATTTTGAATCTCAAATTTTTGATCCAAATCTGAAAAGCATTAGATATACATCAAACAAGCATAGGTAGATTGTGCATTATATCTTTTTAAAAATGTAAAAACACAAAAAATACACATGTCCATAGATGAAACAGAATAAAAAATAAAATATTGAAAATTGGAAAAAAAAAAACATAACATGTCAGCAAAGAAGTGACATATAAGGATGAAATTTAATCAATTTGGATAAGAGTACTACTAATATCTAGAATTCAGCAGTTTGGCAATTAATATTTAATATTTTTCTGCCCAAAAAATGAAGAAAAAAAATAATTTAGTACTATTATTAGAAACTATCAAGGAAGTAGATATTGGTAAAGTAGTTGTAAAAGCTCTTGCTGAAGCAGAAACTGAGCTAGATAAAGTCTAAGAGTTAATAATGTTAATTATATTTATAACAGAAAAATAAAAATCATAGCTTTATCAATTTATTTTAAAATATATCAGTGCATCTATGGTTACATTTTCATAGAATTATACTCCCAATCGTTTGCTAATAAAATGTTCAGATATTTAAATGATATAAGAATTGCAACAAAAATAGTTAACTTTGAGAATATGAAAATTTTAGTCTTTATCAAGAAGTTAAATTCTGACTGTATGGGTTAATTATTATAATATTTATTAACTTACTTTGATACATTATACAGGCTTAAACCTGCATTAATATATGTAATACATGTGGGGTTCGAACTCAGACTTTCACATGACCCACCACTCTCAGTGCCATCTCATATTGCTAACCCACCTGATCACACACATGTTGAAAAGATAAATAATCACCAATATACGTATTTCATGCTAAAACAGCAATCATCAGTTGGTCTAGATCAGTGGTCTTCAACCTTTTCACACCTGCGGACCGGTAAAAATAAGGATAAGGTTCCGCGGACCAGCAAAAATAAGGATAAGATTTTGCAGACCGGCAGAAGTCTATAGATAAATTTTCTTAAAGATAAGCATAATTGTTATAACTGATCAAAACAACAATGTTAAATATATAAGATAAAGTTTTATATATATGGAGTTTATATAATAAAAAACTTTTTTTAAATTTTTTTTAGAAAAGTAATAAAAAATTTAATTCTACCCCCCCCCCCCCTAAACATCTGTGATAACTAGAAAAACAAATTAATTTATGAATGATTGATTAGATTTTGTTTTCGTTCTGTTTTCTTTTTTTTTTAATTGGGTAAAAATGAGATGAAAAAATAAATAAAAATTGGCTATATTAATTAAAAGTTTAAACTCTTATGCCCGTCTAGCACGCGGACCAAGGGTTGAAGAACACTGGTCTAGATTACTATCCTCACACATATATATAATCAGTATTCAGCTTCAATGATTTGTTGAAAGTTTAGATAAAATCAAAAACTTTTAGATGTACCTTATAAAATTATTATATTTTAGTTATTTAAGTCTGCAGTTGATGAGTAAATATCAAAGATCAAAATTTTAACAAAATAATTATGTTTTGATATCATTTAGATATCTAAAATTTTAAATCATAATAGAACTTCCAATATTTCAAGTATTTTCAAAATTTAAAGAAATCCATGGCTGATCTATATAATTAAACTTAGTCAAGAGTGTTCTAATCTTATAGTGCTATAAATTATATGCATTTTTATTAAATATATTTCATTAAGATAATTTTAAAAAGTTCAAAATTTATTTTACAGATATTAATGCAAAAATAAATAAACTTGAAGATTTTGATTTAGAATAATTTAAAATATACCTGGTAGATATTGTCTCATTTTGGTTCCTATTCTAATTCAGCACCTGAAATAATTGTCATGTCATTTTATTTATAGGACCAGACTTGGGTGTGTTAATAGCAAAATGAAATTTAAAACTGAATATGAAAAAGTAATCATATACTATAGTTTATTGAAAATTTATGAAAAGCCAAATGTCATTTGTAATAATATATATTTATGTTGTTATTTTTTTTTAAATAAAATATTATTAGACTGTAAATTGAAACACAATGATTTTCAATCATATAATAATTTATCATTAGCTAATTTTTGTGTATTATTTTTTGTTACTAATCCTTAAAAAATGTTTCCACCCTTGATCTAGAAACTGAGTTTTAGTATTAGATTGATAATGAAGGCCGAAGAGAAATGTTGCATTTATAGAAAATATTAGGTTAATTATTTTTAAAGATTTAGTAATTAAAAATCACTAAGAAAAATTAGAGAACGGTTTATCTATTGACTAATACAAATACAGTTTTTGATTATTCATTGTAATTTACTCTTTATTAATAATTATGATTTTTATTAGCATCTATTTTCTATACCCATAAACTTTCACGGGGCAGTTGAAAAGGAGAAAACTAGACATTTTTTTCAATCTGCTGCAATTTATCTTGGATTCTTTAAAATTTAAGACAGCTTTATAAATTACTGATTTTTTTTTTTTTTTAAATTGACATCATTTTTTTATACGGATATTGCTTTTATTAGCACGGTTTTACAGTTATAATATATTTTTATTTTTGCTATAATTAGTTGTACACTTATTTATTAAATGACGTAAAAACACGTCATTTATTAAATGACGTGTAATGTAGCACCCTCTACACATTTCAAAAATAGTTTTTTAAAAAAATCAGGTCAAAAAATTTTAAACATTCATTTACTATTTTATTAAAACAAAATGGCACGAATGATATAAATATGCATGCAAAAAATATGTATACTAACAGTAACTGCTAATATTATTAAGGTCAGCAAAATATAGGTTTTCACATAGTTCAACGTTATCACCACATAAAGATGTTAACAGTAAATTACCATTGCAACTAATGAGTTAATTCATAAATAAAAAAAATTGTTATGGTTAATACCAGCTTGCAATGATAATTAGAATTGAAGAGAAACATTCTTCACATATTTTAACGAAATAGATTGAAGTTTTCACGCAGAGAAACTTATCACTTCCGCAGTTGTCGCTGTATTGAAAATTTTATTTATTTATTCACAGCTTTTTTTTTTTTTAAAAATCTGTTCATGATTTTATTTTACAACAACGACTCAAATGCTGACTTAGAATGCATTCCCTAAGAATAAATATTAATTATAAGGCAAAGAGATTCATAAAAGAAATTTTAGTAGCTTACTGTTTTGATTGATTATTTATCTCGTTATCGGAATGTTATAATTACAATAATCCCCTCTTTTCACTCACGCAATATTACGAAGTCAGCAAGCAATGACATACTACCTTCACCAACAATCAGATTATTGTTCGGTTTTCATACACAAATAAATCTATTTGCCTTCTAACAAACACATACTTTAAGATTGATTATAGATAATAGTGATCTGTTTTTACTCGCCACCTTTATTTTGTTAATATTTTTACAAGGAGACGAATAATTAAAAAATAGAAAGTTGCTAATATATGTAATTTATATTTATTTGAAAGTGATTGACTTTAAGGTCATCATTTGATTCTTTATTTTAAAATATGATCTGAAGCATATTTTTTAAAGCGCAAGCTATATTGCATATGAACATCATCGATTATTATATGTTATTCCTCCATATTGTATAGCCGTCTAAACCTATTTTCTGGCATCTGTTTTGTTTTTAAGCCAACAAACTTGCTTTGTAATAGACTACTTAATATGTGTATAAAATATTGGACTTCTGTAGTTATCAGAGTATAATGATGACAAGTGACTTATTTTGGATAGCTATAATTTTTTAAAATTTATAAATGCGTTTCTGGAGGTCAAATTATTTCTGATTAGAAAAGTTGTTAGTAATATTTAAAAATAAAAAAACCTAAAAATTTCCACATTATTTACCATAATAATTATGTAATATTAAATCATCTCTGCTCTTTATTACTGTCTTACCATGCTTTTATTACAACCCGCTGACAGTTTTGATTGCTCCAGAAATCTTCTTCAGAACTTCTACTTATATATGCCTTGAAAATTTAGGTGAAAATCCACAAAAAGTTTAGAATTTTTTTAGATAACCATACCAGCTATTATTCAGTATTTGTAAATAATTATAACTTTATCTTTCTTATTGCATGCCAAATTCATACAATATTAATATTATTTGCCTCCAAAATCTTCTTCAGAACCTCTACTTAGATTTGAAAATATAAGTAGAAGTTATGAAGAAGATTGTTGCGGCAATTAAAACTATCATTAGTGGATTCTAAAAAAGCAGTGTAAAAAGTAATAAAGAACATAAATGTTATTAATATTATTTGTAAATAAATGACTTATTAGCTATTTTTAAAAAATATGCGAACAATCTGTAAACAAAAAATGTGATGATACTACAACATAACCTTCACCATTATTAAAATGTCAAACACTTATAAGCATTGATTTTATGATGTTCCTTTAAAGATATAATGGACAAACTTTATCAATGTAAAAACCATTCACATTTATTTAGCAGAACTGAACAAATTTCTAAGATATAAGATATTAATAATGGAATTAAACAAAAAAAATAGTGAATATCATACTGTGATTTAGTGACCCTGGGAAGTATAGTTATCACTGTGATGAAGATTTAGCAACATATAATAGATTTGATTAGTGGATAATAGCATGATACAAAACATTAGATTATAATCATTCAATATTATATCACTGAAGGGAAAGAATAAATCTGAAAATTATAAAAATATATAAGTGAGAGGTATTTTACAATCTTTAAATAAAGGACTGATTTGAGAAAGACAATTGTGTTCTGTTGAGAATAATAATAATAAAATAAATGTTTAAGAATTATAAAACATAAATGTTTCTTCAAAATTTATATAAAACCAATGTCTCTTTTGCAAAAAAACTTAACTATAATAGATTATTAATAAAATATATTACTTAAAATTATATTTTAGGAAATTTTGTGCTTTAGCATGATGATAGAGTAGCAGATTCATAATTGTATATTCTTACATCAGTCCTTACTGAAAACAATCAGTAATAATAACAACAACAATATCAACAACAACAACAACCTGCTTTAGTTAATTAAAAAAAAGTGCTCAATCTGTCACTTTGGATAATTATATGATGTTCCAAAAACATACTATATAATTATTTATTTTATATTTTAGGAAAGCAAAATACAAAACTCAGTATAACTATTAGTTAAATTCTTAATTAAATTTTGATAAATGCAAAAGTTGTAAATGTATATTGATGCTTTAAAATTGCTCATTATTCCTTATTACTTATTCACACTATTTTTAATCCAACAATTGACCATATGAAATATTATATGAATGTAAATTGACATATTAATATTTTAGTTCAGATAGATCAAAATCATCATAGCAGAGAAGTAGATTTATCTTTTGCTAGCTATATTATAGTACTGACTATTAAGAATATTTTATTTTAACATTTTTTTTATATTGATAATGTGTTTTGATAAGTAGCATTTGTTGGAATTATCAAATCAATGCTGCATTGTTTTAGAGTTTCTTGCCATGTGAGTGGAATCTCTTGACTCATTATATTTTGAAGATCTTAACCAGCACCATAATTACTGCTGGTGTATAATTTGAACTTTTACTTTAGGTATTAACTAGAAATGTTTGCATTTTAGCAAATGATTTATCTTTAAGAAAATATTAAACAATTGTAAAGGATATTAATAAAAAAATTACAGATACAAACAATAAGTGAAGTCATATTTATAATTAGTAAAAAGTTAATTAGAAACAAAACTAATTAACATTTAAACTTTTATAAATGGTTCATATAAAACAAATATTGATAATAGTAATAACAACAACAAAAACAACAAAAATAATTATCAGAAATAGAGTTAAATACCAAAGAGTTCATCAATATCTGTGATATAGCTTTAAATATTGAAATACTAGAATAAAATGTATTAAGGAGTTGGCAAGCATTGGTGAATTATTACTAACAAATTATCATATGCATTGCGTGATTGTCTAGTTAGATAAATGACTTTTAATAGTCGATGTAACATACATAAAATAAAATGATTTATTATTGTTTTTATTTTATCAAACAACTTTAAAAATGAGAAAGAATAATAATTTTCACAATGGAGTTTAATTCGGCATTATAGTAATAGACTCAAAGATTTGAGTTTCAGATGAATAAAAAAAAAGAAATATTAGTTTGGTCACCTGAATGGACATGTTCAGCTCACTTTGTTATTTGCATGCGCAGATATTAGAGGACTTTTACAGTGTCTAAGCATACAGTTAAATTTTTTTTAAAAAATAATATTACATTAAGAATAAAAATTATTTCTTATATAGCTTTTCTAATTCTAAAAAAGGCAAAAATTCAGATATGAAAAAAAAAAACTCATTAAAAGTTATAAATAATGAGCATTGCCAATTGCTCAACAAGCTTTGTGATAAATGCTTAGCCAGAGAAAGCATTTAAAATATCTGTCAGGAACCCCCCCCCCCCCCCAACTCTGTCCATGGTTTTGTGCTTTGCTACTCCTCAGAGAGACACTAGGGTAGCTTCAGACACTAGATCTCTATGCTAGTGCCTCTCTGAGGAGTGCCAAAGCACAAAACCATGGTCAGAGTTTGGGGGGGGGGGTTCCTGACAAATATTTTAAATGCTTTCTCTGGCTAAGCATTTATCACAAAGCTTGTTGAGCAATTGGCAATGCTCATTGTTTATATCTTATAAGCTTAAGAGAATTGAGTCATGTGATCTATGATTATTATTTTTTCATTAAAAGTTAGTTTTGCTGTTACAATATAAAGCAAAAATTAAACACAAAATGTGATCAAAATACCACTTACTGGTTCTTTTGTATGTTTGTTTGATATCTTAAAGTAACAACTTTCAATTTCTTTTGCAACAAAATTACAAATTTTGAAATATATCAATATCTTGGTGAACTGTGCTATCTATGATATTCTAATTTCAGTTATATCTCTCCAATAAAACCAGTCATTATTGCATTTCTTTAGAGTGCATTGAAAAGTATTTTGTAATGTAAGCAGGATCTGCCCCCTCCAAATAAACATGCATAAGTTTGCTTTAAATTATTTTTTTTATGTTTGTTACTCATCATTTGTTTCATATGTAAAATTTAAAATTATTCTATTCTATTATATTCAGAAAGCTGAAGAACATACCAATTGACCTTATGATTTTTCTTTGCAATTACAGAGAATCCTTAAAGTAAATTTTCTAATGTTAGATAAAACCTGAAGCTCAAGTTCCACTCCCATAAAATAAATTGGCCAAAACAACAACTTCCTGTGCAATTAATTTAGTTGCAATAATTATGTCATTATGATGAAATATTTTATCTTTTAATTTATTAAATACAACAATAGCATTTAGTAATTCATGTTGAAATTATTCAAGTTTACTTTTCTATATTAAAAATCTGTTACAATATTTAAACTGATGACATATTCTTAAATTAATAATCATCTAAATTAAAGATTTTATCATCATTAACTGATAATGAAATATGAATTTTTTGAACATTAATTACAATATCAAATTTTTATAGGTTGCATTCAAAACATTATAAATATTTTGTAAATCAGTTTTTGTACAGAAAAATTAGTTTTGTAATCAACATATAAATCTAGAAGCCAAGAAGATGAATATTTTATTGTTCCTTTTAACCAGTTTAAATCTAAATCTCTGTCATCATAGCTAATACAAATTTTGATGTCTGCTTCATGAAGGCATCTATAAATTGTTCTCAAGATCACTGCCAGAAAAATAGGAAAGAAAGTTGAAAATAAAACCCACTCTTGTTTAACATCTTTTCATTTTAAATAAGTTAGATTATCCAATAGCAATAATAATGTTTTATTTTATATATAATAAAAATATAGTTCACTGGTCAGTTAATTAATTTCAAATATTGCAATAAACCTGTTTTACTACTTGAGTCAAATGCCATAATGAAATCAATAAAAGCAATATATAAATTGCCTCTTTCCTGCTTATCTAGAATTTTTCTAGTAACTAAAATCATGTTTAATGTCTTTTAATTCTGTAAATCCACTCTAAACCTCCGTAAACCACTCACTTATAATTAGAAGTAACTTATTAAACATAATCTTGAAAAATATTTTAACTCTAGCAAATAAAAATATTTCACAATACATTTTAATAATTATTAACAATAAATTAAAATTAAAATATATGTATCCTCCATATACTTTTATTACAAATTATTAAATCCATCATTTTATATTCATTTTCTATATTACAGTTTGATAGTTATGTATATTTAGAAGCTAAATTAGGTGCATTTCTCATAAACTTTTCATACAAACTATTAAAACTTGCTACACTTGTTCCAGTCTCTGTACTACATTTAATAAGTAGTTATTGAATTTAGAAGTTAAAATATATATAATATTACAAAATGTTTACATTTTCTATACTAGTTGTATTGTCTACATTAGATTTTACTAATCAGCTGCTACAATATTTAAACCAATTTAAATATTTTGGTAGATTTATAAGTAGAAAAATGGACTTCAATAGTAAAAATTAACACAGATTATGTGCTACTTCATTTATTAAATTAAAAGATAGAGTATTTATCATTGGGGAAATAACTACTGCAACTAAGCTGTATATAAAGCTGTTATTTTAACTAATTTATTGTATGGATATGAAACTTGGATACCCTATTAGCACAATATAAAGGCATTACAAAATTTCATTTAAGAATGCTTCATAAAATTTTAAAAATACAGTGCCAAGATTGTAAAACTAATTAATATGTTCTCCATCTTGATGGATGTGATATATTGAGCTCATTATTGTAAATTCACTTCTTTGGATTGAACATGTATTACATATGAATCAACAATGGAAAACTTTCTAAAAAAGTGTTTTATGTTTGAACTTCAACATAGGTTCAGTAGAAGAGATGAGATCCTAGTAGACCCTGGCTATGTTATAAGGATTATCTCAAATACATTCTAAAGAAGTGCAATACCAATTATTTCTATTGGTAAGATATGGCATAGAATGGAATTCATTGGAAATCTGCAATTATACATGGTGTTGAAATGTTTCAGAAAGAAATTTTTTCTGCTGACTAAACTAAAAGGCAACATCATAAAATATTAAGTAAAGAGAAAACTGGACTAGCATGTTCTTTATGGAGTTGTATTTGATGTTCACAGATTGCTTTGTATAGTCCTTTTTAGAGTAGCTTTTCTCCCCTCTCTCTTTTTTTCTTTTGCTGTTGGAGTTGCATTAGTCATATTCACTTTGAGTGACTTTATTATTATTATTTTTTATTATTGTTGTTGTTGTTGTTGTTATTATTATTATTATTATTATTATTATTATTATTAATTATTATTATTATGATGATGATGATGATGATGTTTCAAAAGGCCTTTATAGTCTCAAAAGAATTACAAATTTTGCATTTACATTGTCATTTTTGATAAGAGTTCTTTCTGGATTTACATATAATTTCCTGGATTGTCCATTATCATTTGAACCCCATTAGCAAATCAATCACTTATAACAGAAGGGTTAAAATTGTTGCCAAATTGTTCTTGTTGCTAATTTGACATGCATATCTTTCTAAGTTACTTTATAATGTTTAATTTTCCCAATTTACAATGATCAAGCTATCAAAAGACCTGTCCTGGCTGATGGAGAGGTAGAGTCTCTTGAACATGCAACAAAGCCCACACTATTTAGAAATTTTGCTGGATCAATTTGTGACCCTGCATAAATTTTGGTTTCAAGCAGTCCCATTATATGAGGTTTTGTTTCCTTGATCCATTGTTTCAACTTAAATATTTTTCCTATTGAATTCAAACCCTGTACATTAAAAAAAGCAATTTTAATTTTCATTTATAAAGATTTACTTTTTACTTTGAATTTATTTGAATTATCCTTATTTTAGGCTGTCTATCAATTGTAAATCTTGGGCATCTTCGAACTCACTTTCAGTTTCAACATCAGTATATCTGTCCATTCGATACCCTTCTCCTGTGTCATCAAACATAAGCTCTCCTAATTTTAGCTTTTTTCCTATTTTCCTGTTTTTTGAGGGTCTTCCTGGTTTTATCTTCTGTTCACTATTAACCTGAATAACTTGCTGCATATTTGGCATTATTGTCTGAGTAATCTCAGTATTCGTATTGTTTCTTTGTTTTTTAGATAATTCCGGTTCTTCATCCAAATTCATATTCTCTTCATAATATTGCTTCCCATCAACATTTTTTTTCAAAGTGTGTTTGTTTATAGTTTTTTCTAAATCTTTAACCACATGCATTTGTATATCATTCCCTTTTTTTTCTTTTACTTTTGTATTATTTATCTTAAGGCACACTTTTTCCTCTAACCTTAATGAAGAATCTAGAATCTTACGAATATTACTATCATCATTATTTACATTTACATTTTCTTGCTTATCTGTATTCATATGTGTTTGTATAGAATTTTTTTTCCTTTTCACTTCCCTGAGTTCCCACATCTGATGTCAGTATTTGCTTTATATCTCTTTGTTTATAGCTTGTTTTCTTTTCTAGTCTTTCTTCTGATACATCAAATCCTTTGTTATTTCCATTCTTTGGACAGTCTATAATCAAATGGCTTCTTTCTCCACAGCCAAAGCATTGTGGTCTAAGCCCTTTAATGTTTAAGTATAATACTGCTACCTGATCCATAATTTGCCTTGGAATTTCTTCTGGTTTAATATGCTTGTGCAGCTTTATCTTAAAATGATGACTGTTGGTGTATATAAGTGTGGATGTACCATTGCACAAGAATTGCTTAATGTATATTGCATCCCCAAATGGTTGGACCATACTTTTGAAATCATGAATGCTAAGCCCAAAATACGCATTTTTAATGATTCCTGAGCAATAATTTTGCAGATTTTCATCAACAACAATCATTACATATCCACCAATTATTTTTATTTGTGATTTAAATCTCATTTTTTGATTTTCATTGAAAAATTGTATAGCTATATATCACGAGTGGTGGGTCATGTGAAAGTCTGTGTTCACATACCCTATATATTAATTATATTTATTAAATTCATTTAGTATTTGGGGCTTGTTAAAACTAAGGTACTATCTTGATCCTTCATTCAGTTGAATAGTGATTTCAGATTATTTGTCTACATAAATCAAAATAATAGACAGATTTCACTAGCTTAAATAGCAACAAAGTTAAAAGAATGGGTGGTGCTATTTCATTCTTTTAATAATAGTTCATGAATATTAGATTTCATTGATAGTAACAGTTGCTTTGTTTCAATTATATATAAATATATAGAAGTGAATAATATCACATCATGAAATATTAATTCAGTAAAACATCTCATATCATCTTTAACACTTTCTGACCTCACCTTAGACATTAACCATTGTATATATTTTTCCAAAACCAAAGTTTATTTAGACATAACAAATATCATCAAACAATATTTAGAAAAACCATAGAGATTATGAAAAGACTGACTTATATTAATAAACATAACAAAACATTTAAACTACTGTCTAAATAGGAGAATTTCTTTACACAAATTAATAAAAAGCATCGACTAAATTTAGTTCTCATATTCTAAAGTTTGACTTTTACTCTATGTTTTTTTTTATTTTTACTTTTTCTATATTGTCTTGTGATATCATGGGCTCTATTTTTTTCCACAATTCTTGATTTAATTAATCTTTTACAACAACTTTCTAAATCTTTTAAATGACCATATAATAACATCTTTACTCCATTAAAGGCAAATGTTATTTTGCCAAAATGTTTCCATTAGTAATTATACATTTTAATCTTTAATATGCTTGTCCATGAAAGTTATTGTGAATTTATAATATTTTTTACCTATGAAACCTTCTCATCAACATATATATAATTAAATTAATACTTACAGACTTTAAATAATTATTATAAATTACAGGTCTTATGGTAAAATATAAGTGAGAAAGTATGTAAAAAAATAACTGTTGATATTCAAATTACTATTTTTTCACTAATAAAAGGAGATCTCTCTTGCTAATTATTAGATTTTATATGTAATAACAAATTCAGACATTAGTAACCCTGGTGACAATAAAATAAACTAAGTTGAAAATATACATAATGTAAATTTAGTATTATTTTTCAAAGGCAGAACTAATAGGTATTCATTTTTAGGAAAGATGTAATCACTATTTAAGTGAAATAAAATTAATATTTACACTCTTTAAATGATTGTAATAAGTTAAAGTTCATATGATAAAATTTATGAAAATGTCAAATTTACATTATAGTTGTGCAATTCCATTCACATGCATTGTTAACAACTTAATTGTTATTATATGTAAGATCTAGTAACTAGAAAATGATTCCCTTTTATTGATTAAAAAATAGTGATTTGGATATTAATAATTATGACATTTTATATGTTTTTTTAATGAATTTTATTGTATGATCTTTATTACAATTATTTAAAAAGTAAAAATATTAATTTAAGTAGTGATCTAATCTTTTCCAAAATTATTACAAATGAATGCTATATAATTCTGTTTTTGAAAATAAAGTATGTAAGATCTTTATTACAACTATTTAAAAAGTATATCTAATCTTTCCCAAAATTATTACAAATGAATGCTGTATGATTCTGTTTTTGAAAATAAAGTATTACCAAATTTACATTATGGCTTTGTCTGCTTGCAGTTTAATTAATTTAATTCTCACAAGTTTCTGAAGTCTGAATTTGTTATTACTAGCAATTAATAGAAGATCTTTTTTTTCTCATGTGTCATAGCATCAGCCGGGAAGCGAACCCGCTAACCCGGGACAACTGCTTGTAAAGCAGCTGTCACTGACCTCTCAACCACCAGTGCTTGACTATATCTTTTTAAAGTAAAAAAAATTGCAAATTGAACATTAACAAGTTCTGAGCATTTTTAATAAATAATAATATTATTACAAATTATATATATATATATTGAAAAAAAATCTTTTACAGTACAAAGTGATCTAGTTAGTAATAGCAAGATTTATTTATTGTATTTCTGGAAAGCGCTAAAGTTGAGAACTTTTGTTAATATCTAGTATAATTGATCTCAAATCACTATTATATTAGTACACAGATATAAAATTTTTATTGAAATATAGTACTGAATGAAAACCTTAAAATACACCTAATTTTTAATCTAATGTTACCGATATAGAACAATACACACACACAATGATGTGATAAAACCCTATATACAAAACCATATAAAAATCTCATAAGTGTTATTTGTGGAGTAAATTTCAAAGTCAGTTTTGATCTTTTTTTTAATATAAAATATAGGATATTTTATTCTGTAATTTGGTTACAACTCATATGATAAGGTTAAAAATAGTATACATTAAATGGTATTCAAAGAAGAAAAAAGTTCTATGATGTTTATTATCTTGTTAAAAATCTTTTTTTTTTTGCTAGAATTATTATTTTACATTCTAATTTTGTAGCATCTGCATTTTATTTTAGCCATTTTAATTTATCTTTTATCTACTTTATAATGCATGGATTTATTTTTTAAATAACTTAATTATTAACAAAATTATAAAGAGACCTATAGACATTTCAGTTAAGAGATAGATTCATTTGTGGGTTTATTAAATCATTTATTTTTGCCATTATTAGTCATAGATTTGACTATCATTAACTATATAGTTCACATTGTGTTTTATTCATATTTACATAAGATCATATTCATTTTATGAAATACATGTGCACAATGATGTGGTTGTTTTGAATCTGTTGATGAATCTCATGTTACAACTAGGAAATCAGATCCTTTATTAGTGGATCTGGAAAAAGAAATGTATTTGCCATCTCATAATAAAACCATTTTTACATCATAAAAAAATATCGATTTGATATGATGAGTTTTAAGTGGTGAACTATATTTTGAGTTATTGGAAAGTGCAATTTGCTTAATATCTTTTTATATATTTTCTGTGAGGTAAATTATCTTCTAATATCTGGTGGAGAAATATATATATATAAAAATAGAAAACCCTGTAAAGGAAAGGATTTAAGCATACTTGTAATACCTCTTTAGTAATTTTTTAATTGAATATCCAGAAGTTTAATTTGAGAACTATTTCTTCAAACAAAAGTATAATATTCACTAGCAGAATATGCATAAAATACTTAGAACTATATATTTTTTTAAATCTTTTTGAGTATAGCCTCTTACTTTTATCATATATTTAGATCTCTTAATAGGACAATTGAAGTAAATTACCAAAGAAATATTTCTCTTTAATCTTAGAGTGATGGTTGAATTCATTTTCATTGCTTGTAATATATTTTATTTTGAAACATTTCGATCAAATAATGAGTAAATCATTCAATCTGGAAAACTTTTTATGTAATAATTTTTTAATAATAAAATGCTTTCATCAGACTTTTTCATTTTTCTTTTCATTGTTTTAGGATTTCACTTAATTTGGTCAAAATATAGCTCCATTTAGCACCTTAACTAATTCCTGTATAGTTCAAATTATTAACAATTTTCTTGGGATAATTATCTGCTTACTGTAGACATTGGATACTCATTCAAAATTTGATACTTAACAAAATCAACTCAAGTTAATTATATATTTTAGTACCTCATATCATTCATTATACATAGAGCCAGTACATCTTTACATTGAAAAAAGGGATTTGAATTTAATCTGTTTTCTTTTTAATTATATTTCAAATGTAGATTTTTAATCTTCTTAGTTTCAGTACTATGTTCTCTTATAATAATTTTTCAAAGTTATGCTAATTTTTGTATCAGTTCTATAACAGACCACTTTAAGGAGTAACATTTTGCAAACTTAAAAAACTCTTTATGCATTACATCCTCTATAAGCTTTATTATACATTTTTAAAATTTTACTTATTTTTCAAAATCATTTCTCTAAAAATTCACTTATGCGCATTATATAATCATACAAATGTAAAAGTAGATGTTCCAACTTCTTCAAGAATTTCTTAGCTTGTCTATTTCAGTATATCTTATTTAAACTTGAATCATTATTTAACTTTTTAAAGGTTTCCAAACATATATTTGTTACTATATACCAGGAATGTCAAACTCATTTCAGCTATGGGGGATTTTTCTAACAAATAAAATTAATCCAGGCTGCATGATGTGTATTTTTTTTTCTCATGTGTCATAGCATCAGCCAGGAAGCGAACCCACTAATCCGGGACAACTGCTTGTAAAGCAGCTATCGCTGACCTCTCGAACACCAGTGACGTATATTTATAAGTGTACTCGTTCTATTTTTCAAATTTTCTAGTTTTTAAATATTTATTTAAAGCAGTATCAAATTAATAACAAAACAAATCCTAAAATCAATTTGTTTTGTTCCTTTATTGTAAACTAAAGGTAAAGAAAAGTATAAAGCTATTGAATAATCATAAGAAAATGTACTGAAGTAATAATAAGCATAATATAATTATTGATTAATGACAATGCATAATAAAGATTTTAATATTTATTGTTAAATTTTAAATAGTATTGGCAAATTGCACTTTTTTGTCATGTTTACCTCCAGTTAAGTTTTCAAGATTTAGAAATAAAAATTGTGAATGTACAAACTTCATTATGGTGTAAAAGATTTTCATCAGTTAGTCTATATCTATGAGCTGTTTTAATTTTCATACATAAAAACAATTATTTGCATATTACTTATTTCTAAAGTAGCATAGAATTTGCATGACATTTTTATCCCAAAATCTGTACAAAATAAAAATGTATTTTTAGAATCCCAACTTCTCTGTAATTTTCTTTTAAAATTGAGTTGTTCTTCAGATTAATAAGTTCTATTTTTTTAAAAAAAAATCCTCTGAAAAGAGAAACTTTTTTTAAAAAAAATCACTGAAATACTTATTGAATTTGTCTTTAATCTTTTTAATTTTATCACATTTTGAGAATATATAATTTTGATTTTGAGTTTCACACTGTTAACACTTAGAAAAATAAGTTAGGATACCAGTTTTCAGGTAATTTTCCAACACAGTCAATATATGTGCAAAGCTTAGCATTGTATTGTATATATCTATTATTAATTTATTTATTCCTTATAACTTATTGTTAAGACTGTTTAAGTGGTCAGTAATACCAACTAAAAATGTCTAATCTTACATCCCAACTGGAGTTTTCAAAATTGATACATTTTGACCTGTACTTTCAAGAAACAATATTAATTCTTTTATAAGCAAATAAAAGTTTAAAATTTTATGGCAAGTTAACTTAAAAAAAATTAGTATAATAAGAAAGTCCTTCAAGTTCAGACTCTAAGTCTTAAGAAACATTGCAAATTGTTTGTGATTGAGTCCCATAGATTGAATAATGTTAATGAACAGTGTAGTGTAATGATTTCAATTTGGTTTTATCCAAGTAAATATTGCATAACTTTTCTATCAATCTTGATATTATCCTTTTATTTTTATCTATCATTGTTTTAACATCAGTTGTCATAGCAATGAGGCTATTCAAAAAAAGTTTGAATTTATTTGAAGTGCTGCAAACCATATAAATAATATCTTCTCCAATTGTATTTCTGTGAATAAGACGATTGCCATAAAATTATCCATTATTTTCATACTTTTGTCACAACCACAAAATGACACAGTAACTTGTGTAATATCTTATACATCTGTCATTTTCCATTCACAAAAGCACAGGACTGCTGCAGATGCTTCTCATAGTTGATCTCTCAGATTGTTTATCATCTCATTTATTCTATCTGGATATTGTGTTTTTCAGTAAAGATATATCACAAAACAACTACACTTTTTCAGGATAGATAAATTTAGCAGTCTTTATCATGTGTACTTGACTAATAAATAATTTTGTAGTGATTTTTAGTGTTTCTAATAGATAATTAATTTTATAATTAGCTCTGATTATTGATTTATAGCTTTCCATAAATTCTTTATGCATTGTTGCAGATGTTGAAATAAATTCTTCAAAGTTTTTGATTTTATTCTCTTAATTTATCTTTGAAGCATGAGTACTATTTCTTGTGATTTATATCAATGCCATTTAATACCATATATTCTAGCCAAACGAATTGCTTCAATGATATAACACACACTTTTAATTTTCATCTCTATGCAGAACTGATTCAATTCTCATCCCTCTTAAAAATTTTTTCTCTCTTCATTGACACTTGTTTCCATGTTTGTTTTAAAAGCAAAATTTTCTGGATAAAATAATATTGATTATAAAATGTATATAAATTTAAATATTTGATTAGAAAATAAACTTTAATTACTTACATTTTTCCAAAATATTTTTTATATTAATCAATAAAAATGGGTTATAATCAATGTACTGGTAACACAACAGTTGCACTAATGAAAAAAAGCATTTTGAATGTTCCTTTTATATTATTATTCATTGAAAGCATATATCTATTAAAACCTGCATCAAAATGATTATTTTCTATGTAACCACATTATTATTGTGATGAAATTTTAGTGCATATAAAGTTTATCCTTCAACTAAACTTTTATACAATAAGTTATCGCAGACTTCCAAAATACACACTATAAGTTATCAGTTTGATATCCTTTCTACACACACATATATCATGTAAGCAATTTATTTTGCCTTTTCATCTAATTCTAAAAAATACAATATCTTAAAAAATCATTCAGCATTGGCTTACCCTCCACATACATATTATGCAATTTGTGATTATATTCATAGTGGTAAAAATTTTGCAAAATGCCAATTCATAAATTGTATAATATTACTTAATTTTATTTTTGATCATAATACACTTTTAGTTTTACTTTTTAAATCAATTGCATTTAATATTAAAACCAACACCCTTAAATGTAACATTGCTTGCTAATTTGCTATCTATGCCTAAGAATATTCACTACAAATACCACCTAAAAGGTCTTTACATTTATTATATATATTTTGTCTCTATGATAAAAGAGATATATCTTTCAATTTGTCATAAGTTCAGACATTCATCCTATATAAAAATATACTCCTATTGCCAAGTAAATATTCAGTATTAAATTAGTTTCTATACTATTTCACTATTTAATTAATACTTTTTACACTTATTTTTTCTAACTTTCAAATTTTATTAACTAATCCAACATTTCAATTATTCAACAAATTTTTACAAAGACATAAAAAATATACATTGTTATTAATAAAATGTAACATAATATTTAATTGTACATAAATTCAATCCTCTTATATTTTCATATCTATAAATAGAATGTACATTATGTAAAACCCCTCCATGTACATTCACTTATAAATATAAAAGATTAATTATTACAGTTTAAACATACAAATATATAAAATATATAAACTAATTATAATCTAAATTAGGGTTTCCAAAAGTGGGCAGTACTAGCCCTCAGTTGGCAGTGAAGACTTCTAGGAGGGTGATAGTTGATTCAGAAGCATTTGGGGTGTTCAAGTGGTCTAGCCTTTTTTCCAGATACACTGATCATCAGCTTTAACTTGCTCTCAAACCACTAATTTTTACATTGTTTTGCCAATTTTGTGATTATTTTATAAGTTGTTTATATGCAACAATATATAAAAAAGGGGGATAGTCAAAATAATTGTAAATGTTTTGCACATTTTTGATGGACTTTTTTTTCTCTATTAACAAGTTAAAAGTCAAGCATTGATGGTCAAGAGGTCAGTGAAAGGTGCTTTACAAGAGATTGTCCTGGGTTAGCGAGTTCACTTCCCGACTGATGCTATGACACATGAGAAAAAAAAAAGGAATGCAGGTTATTATTGCATGGTTAATTTTAAATTTTACTAATAGATAGAAGTGGTCATTCTGTGCATTATATTTTTTTTTAAAAAAATTAAGTAATTTAAGGTCAATATCAGCTGAGAGAATCTAAAAATTTGTCATATCTCAGATTTGTTTTTTTGTTTTGAATCTTTTGTCAAGATGGAAAAAGCTATTTCCATTGTATTAAAATTAGAAACTATATGTAAAATAGAACTCCTTGGGGAATTAAAAGAGTCCGAGTGGAAAATGAAAGAAGTGAAAGATAAAAAGGTGTAAAAAGCTATATCAATTGTGTTATGGTCAATTATCCAAGAAATTGGGGATAACAGCTGTAATAGTGAAAGAGGGGTACTCAATTTGTATTGCTATAGGTGTTCTATAAAAGGTTTTCAGCAGGTGATTGGGGGCAGTCTCTTCTGAATTCATTGTTTTCCTTGCTATGTTTTGTTTGCTAAGTGGTTAAGGGTTTGCTGAACTAAGAGAACTATTCTTGTTGTAAAGCAGTGGTGAACTTTATGAAGAAAGGTAGAGCTGAGCCTAGCTTCAAATTATAGTCTGTCCAGAATTGCATGATTGATTGACTCTTGGTTGGCTGCTGTCATTATTATAAAGATTTCTAGAAAAAGTTGAGAAATATAAAAATGCCTAAATTTTATCATTAAAATGCTAATGTAGTAAACTCCCAATGTTAGTGCACCAGCCAGGCTCCTACACTGTTGTAATGTAACTACAGATGCTAACTAATGATGATGAACACCTTAATGTCTATGTTTTGCTGCGAAAAAGGGAAGTCCTCACCTCCTTGTTGTCATGGTTAATGGAAAAAAACCAGAAGGAAAACAGATGATATATATTTTATCATTATGTGTTGTTGCTATAAATTTTATTGTATTTTTTTTATTATTATTTGTACTTTTTTTTGTTTCTCTATGAATTATTATTTGATTTTCCTACTTCAAAACAGTTCTACCAAATTAATTTCTGGATTGCTTGTGTGTATGCCGAAGCATAAACATATATATATATATATATATATATATATATATATATATATTGTAACCTAATTAAATGAGTTCAAAAGATATTATTACCATATCTGAGTCCAAAATATATATATAAGAATTATAAACAAATTATTATTAATAAGTATTATAACTCAGGTATATGGAAATCACGTGAAGTGAGTACACTAGTAATTCAATAAAATATAACTCAGGTATACAGGCAGTAGATCTTATCCACTTTCATTTCTTGGTTTGATGTTAAGTGCATGTTTAAACAAATACTAAGTGAATATGGTCTAGCAGGGCGCCACTAGATTATCTGAATCTAGACACGGTTATATCTAATAACCTTTTACATGTACCGGGTTTGAATCCCTTTTTGGTACTTTATTTCTAATAAAAATGAGAGATTTTGCTTTTTGAGCCATATCACTATAAGCACTAATATTTAGGTAAAAGTAAAACATCTTTAAACCAAAGTGGAGTATATTAGACATAAATCATTTCTCAGATCTTAACATAACAAATGTGTTTCAATATTTTTATAAGTTTACTAGCTCAGATTATATATAACTAATTTAGGATGGCAATTCACTCATCCTTGCATGAAATAGATGATGGGATGTGGTTATAATAATACTAAGAAATCACTAAATATTATAAAATCAATATTTATTTATGGCCTTTAAACAGTTAAACAGCTCATTAATTAAAACGTTGATGACGATGATGATGATGATAATAATAACGATAATGACAAGGGTTTCAACTACAGCTCTAGGACTAAGCCTAAACATAAAACTAATTTTTATAAAGAAATTCATAATTATTGCTTAATTTTAGCATATTTACTTATATCTTAAATAACTAATATTCAACCATTGATGATGATGAATAATCACACTTAACAAAGACTACACTTAATGAAATATATACGCCTCGTTTAATAAAACAAACTAATATTTATTACTACATTTCTAACATATACATAAAAATTTCTAGATAAATATGAAAATTGACATGAATAATAATAATAATAATTGATTATATAACAATCCTCAGATTAATTTTAAGTTCTTCCCCCTTTCCCTTCAAATGTATTTTGTATTAAGTTGGACGTCACATTGACCATGATTTTCACTCCATGAGAAAAGTATTTCAAGAAAAAAAATATTATCTGCTCATTAGCACACATACTTTAAAAATCTAACATGTAAATAGAATGTAAAAAAAAAATGTTAGTAGAATTGAAAGAGCAAGTTTTAGAAAAGAGTTTTAAATCATTATCTCCTCCCCCTCTCTTCTACCTCTGAAATGCTATACTTAACTTGAAACAAAATAATCTAATATTCTAATACTACTCATTATTTCACATTCACTCGCAATTATACACATATAAAAATATCATTATGTATGTGCGTGTTTTATCCCATGATAACAAAATATTATTTAAAACCAAAATAATAATAATATATTAGTTAAAACTAAAATCATAATACCATAAAAAAAATTGTTTTACACATTAATATTTTTCATAACTGTAAAATTAATAAACAAATAATTTTCATACATTCAAGATAATTTATGAAGCTCAAAGTTATTATTAGTAAGACATTCTTGTTTTTAATCGATCTGAATAGTCTTTAAAAGTTCTTTAAATAAAATATACCACTTTATTGCTAAAATGTTTATTAAGACTGATATCATAAAGAAAATAGATATAAAAAGTCATATTACCGATCTTTTGTTTGTGGCGAATTTCCAAGGGTTCAAACTTGTCTTGTATAATGTCTATATTTCTGCAGCTACCATTTCCGTTTTACTGGGAACAATCTCTTTCTTGAGGTGTATAACTATTTGATGATGATGACTCTATTGAGGTTATTTGCTTTAGTGGACAATTTGGAAATCATTATATTAATTTTTCTTCTCTTCCTGTCAAGCATGATTCTTTTAGTGGATGAAATACAGCAGTTGTTTTCACATTTATAAATTTTCTTGAGTTTAAAATCAGTTGTTGGAACAATTAATTGGACTTGATGATTAATATTTATCAGTAGATTAATTCATCTTCTTTGAATGCAGGTGAATGCTTTCTTCCTTCTATTAAAAACATCTTATTTCTCTGGTCAGTTGAAAGGTGTAGAATATTATTTTAGACACAACATCTTTTCTTTCCTATGTGATGTGCAGCTTCCTCCAGATGGTCAGCAAAAAATGGGACATACATATAATTTTTCTAGCCAGCCATTTCTTATATTTTCAACATTCAATTTGATAGTTTAATAATCTGAATCAATCACAATAATCAATAATAATTCAAGACAGCTTTTTATATCCAATTTTTAGCTAACTTAACCAATCAGAGATAGCATCACTTGCTATTTTTGGACAAATTTGTTTTAATTAGATCTCTAATTTATTTTCAACTAAATTATTTTTCAACTGAAAAGTTTAATCCTTTTTCCAGACACTTTTGTTTAAAAAAAAATAGACTCAATCCTTATTTCCTTTCTTTTCTTTTTTTTTTTTAACATCCAGGTAACATTTCAAATCTTTGAGCTTCCTTCTTTAGATCTTGAGATAAGACAATTTCAAAATTAGAGTTCTCACCCATTATAAGCTCCCAAAGTGAAAAACAATTATTTACAAAAAAAAAATTGCTACAAAGATCGATATCTGATTAAACAGATTTCCTCTTTTAACAAAAAATTGTACAAAAAAAAATAATTTGACAGATTTAATCCTTCCTTTTCTTTCAATATTTAGTAAATGTAAATTTCTGTATGTAATGTACACACATCCTTCATTCTTTCAAATCATTCATAAACTAACATTAAATAATATAATTGCTAGCTTAGTAATTATAACCCAATTATTTAATTAAATCTGTAACTTTTAAATCCCAATTATAATTAAAGAAAAGCAAAATAGAAGTATAGAATAAGATATTAGAATTGATCAAGCATAGGTTAGTTTTAAAGAAAGTTAAAATGTTGAATATTTGAAATATAAAACAATTAAATAGCTTACACATACATTGCCTATACGTATGCATTATAACTTTGCTTTTTAACAGAAAATTTAAATATTAAATAGTTTAAATGTGTGTATTACCTTTCTATCAACACACAAACAAATAAAGCATATAATTGTTGACCCACTCTCTTTCTGTTTAAAGCTTTTAAAATTTTGATCTGGTAGGGTTTGAACTTGGATGCCCTACAGCTTCTTTTATGGTTATATAAAAATGTGATGATGATTTTTGGTTTACCTTTTCTACATGCACATTACTATAAATTTATCTAGTGACTAAATTGTAATGGCACAACTTTCTCCCCCTTCGGATAAAATCATCAGCACTTTTGTTTTAACTATATTTAATAAAAAAATCCTAACTAATAAATACACTAATAATAATAAACACTAATAATATAAAAAAAAAAATTAACTACTGGTAAATATATTTTTCATTAGAAAACCTAAAAGTAATTTATTTGGAGATCTTTGCCAGGCTATTCTGCTGAAGTATAAGGGATCAAACTCCTAGCATTATAGGTTCCCTTATTCCCATCAAGAGCAGCAAGCATAAAGGCATTCTCTCCTATTTTCTTGGTAATTTGGAATGGCTTTTTCTTTTCAAATCATATTGTGGTCTGCATAAAATTGCACATGTACATCCAGTCCCTTTTTAATATTTCCATTTTTCATCTTGACTGGATATTTATAAAACATATCCGGAGGATTTATTTTATATAACCTCCTATTACAAACTCCATTTAGAAATATGGACTCTTGGTACCATACGTAATATGCCTTGAAGTTTTTCAGAGAGATTGACTCTCTATACCATACATACTTTATTTTTAAACTTTCCAGAAAGATTGACTCTCTGTACCATATATAATTCATCCTTAAATCTTCCAGAGAGGTTGATTCTCTGGGCCACGTATAATTTATTTTTAAATTTTCTAGAAAGGTTGACTCTTTGTACCATATATAAGGCACATTTAAATTTTCCAGAGCATTTACATTTTTCAGAGAGATAGATTCTCTGTCCCATATATAATGGACATTTAAACTCTTCAGAGAGATTGACTCTCTGTACCAGATATAATTCATTACATCTTCCAGAGAGGTTGATTCTCTGTGCCATGTATAATTTATTTTTAAACTCTCTAAAAAGGTTGACTCTTTGTACCAAATATAAGGCACACTTAAATTTTCCAGAGCATTTAAATTTTTCAGAGAGATAGATTCTCTGTACCATATATAATGGACATTTAAACTCTTCAGAGAGATTGACTCTCTGTACCAGATATAATTCATTACATCTTCCAGAGAGGTTGATTCTCTGTGCCATGTATAATTTATTTTTAAACTCTCTAAAAAGGTTGACTCTTTGTACCAAATATAAGGCACACTTAAATTTAACAGAGCATTTAAATTTTTCAGAGAGATTGATTCTCTGTCTGATACACACTGGACATTTACATTTTTCAGAGAGATTGCCTCTCTGTACCAGATATAACTTATTTTTGACTTTTCCAGAGCAGTTGAATTTTTCAGAGAGATTTGGACATTTACATTTTTCAGAGAGATTGCCTCTCTATACCATATATAAGGTATCTCCAATCTATTTAAGAAGACAGATTTTTGAAACCACACATGCTGGTTTGTTACTAGATTGAGAACTACAGACTGTTGAAACTTTTGCTCTCTTTCTAAAATAACTGGTTTCATCTCCCTTATTGCCTCTCTTAAATCAATCATCTTATCGGATGCATGAAGTTTTTCCTCCAACTCTCTTTTCCTTCTTTTCACTTCATGATCTATCCCAATCTGCTCTTTGGTCATCATCTCATTTACTTTCTTTACTGGGAGATTTGGTATTATGGCTACTATCGGCCTTTCTACTTCTTTTTCACCTTGTGGATTTTTAACTAAAGTAGGCATCCTTTTCTCTGACTGACTCTGTTCTGAGCTATCCCTACAGTCATCTGGACTGATGCTACCATCATTCTGCCCTGAATTTAGGTTTGACTGATCCTGCAGCCCTACATTAATACGATCTTTTAATTCCCCTATTTTCTGGTAGAGATCATCCATCTTGGGGTTCATGTATTCCACAACATAGGCCTTCTGGTTCTCCTCAACCTTTTCCAACATAACACCCAATTCATGTTGATTCATTCTGGGTCCCTCTTCTAAAGAACTGGACTTGTCCCTTTTCACTATCTCCTCCCTAAAGCTATCCATTTGTTTCCCCAATTCTTTCCTAAGATTTTGGTCAATTTGTACACACTCATTGGCCATGCTTCCCTTAACTTCTCGTATTTCCTTTTCTAAGCCACTAAACCTATTTTTCATAGTGATGGTTTGATCTACACAGCTCAAGGTGGCTTCCTTATATGAGTCCACTTTGGCTACCACCTCCTCTAATCTAATATTAATTCCTGCAGAGGTTATTTCGGCATTCTTTTCTATGCATTCTGATATGGATTGGGAGACCAAACCATGGACCTCATTCCTAACTAACTCAATCTCTCTCTTATTTTCTTCGATAGACTGCTCCATTTGAGCCTTTAATGACTGCAGTCCCTGACAACCCTCTTGTTTGGTGACTTCCATAGATCTACACACTCCTTCTATCCTCTCCTCTAAGGATGCAAATCTATTTTTACACTCTATATTGGATTTTTCAATCCTAGTTTCCAAAGCTATGATCATTTGGTTGTTATTGTCAATAGAGTTCTCTAGATTTACCCTTAAACCTTCTATACTTTTCTCCACAGATTGACCTATCTTTTGTTCTAGATTTTCCATCCTTTGCTTACTATCTTCTCTTAGACTTTCTATATTTTGCTTACTATCTTTTCTTAGACTTTCTATATTTTTCTCCATCTTTTGTTCTAGATTTACCATCCCTTGCTTACTATCTTCTCTTAGACTTTCTATATTTTTTTCTCCATCTTTTGTTCTAGATTTACCATCCCTTGCTTACTATCTTCTCTTATACTTCTGAGCATCTGCATTATCATGTCCATGTCTGATGGTGCCATCTTTGCTATCTGAGCCTGGCCCACTTCTGGCTCCTCATCTACCATTTCTATACTTGAGGCCTTATTATTGCTACTGACTTTAGAGGCATTTTCCTCTATTTCCTCTTTTTCCTTTTGTGTTTTTAAGAAAACCTCCCCATCCTCTTCTTCACGATAAAAATGATCACTGATTCCTGGTATTGGGACACCTTCCTCTTCCATAACCTCTTCCATACTATAATTTAGTTCACTCATGTTATAAAACTATATATATCCCATCTGTACTTCCCTGACCATCAAAAATCCACACATCTTCTCCCTGTCTGACACCTATTCTGACCAACTGACTGATTTGATTTTCACCTTATTATGCATTACAAATACAACAAAAAAAAATTTTAATATCCTTATTTAATGAACTACACAACAATAATCTATATAGTGCATGTCTGTCTGTAATAGCCCAAATTATACATTCATCCATTCTCCCAGAAATCCGACAGATATTGACAGTCCACAGAATGACTAGCAGTTCACAATCTTGAGATAAATAAAAGAATTTAGTCACAGCACTATAATCACACAATGCATCACGAGCACTCAGAAGATCATCCCAATTCGATCACTATTAACTACCACAACCCTTGATTGAATGAAACAAACTCTGTTGCAATAAAAGAAGTATTTTAAGTCTTAGGGGCTAAAGTAGATAAACTATGCCTTGCTCTCTCTCTTGGAGTCTTATGTGGCAAGTATCAAGGAATGCCCTGCTTATTATAGATTACTGAAAACTAAGCCTTGCTCTCTGTCTTGGAGACTTATAGGCTGACATCATGGCAGGACTACTGTTAACTGCTTCATGATAAAATAAGAATAACATATAAACTTGATTGGAAAACTATGCCGTGCTCTCTCTCTTGGAGACTTATAGGCTGGTATCATGGCAGGTCTGCTGTTAACTGCTTCATGATAAAATAAAGATAACATATAAATTGGGTTGGAGCAGTGAATGGGTTTGATCATTCATAAGTTACACGAAATACACAGCATTCTCAAGGCAATGACAAAACTCTCCACTCATCATCAAAACTGCAATCTAACCAACCAAACTCCAACGATCAACCATCCAATCAAACCTCTAAAATCATAGACTTTTTACAAAATGAACTCCCCAAACACACATGAGACTACTATTCCATAATTCATCACTATTACTATGCCTATCCTATCTGGCAATAAATCATTTTAATGTTCCAAAAAAAAATTCTATTATTTATTTCACCCTTTGTCTTAAGTTGTGATATTCATCTCTATTTTCAAAATTGATAAAACAAAACCAAGCTGTTTTATGGCTGTACCCATTTTATCATCATCAATGAATAATTAAATCATATTAAACATCATCATCTAAAATAAGACTGTTTGGCCAAGAAAATTTTGTAAGACAAAAAAAAAAATTTTACTGAAAAAAAAAAAATTTTACTAAAAAAAATTTCTCTATTTTTAACCACACATCTCCCATCATTCTATAGACTCTCTTTTTCAGGTATATGGTAAAATATCAGGCCCCAGTTGGGTGTCCATTGTAACATAATTAAATGAGTTCAAAAGATATTATTACCATATCTGAGTCCAAAATATATATATAAGAATTATAAACAAATTATTAATAACAAGTATTATAACTCAGGTATATGGAAATCACGTGAAGTGAGTACACTAGTAATTCAATAAAATATAACTCAGGTATACAGGCAGTAGGTTTTATCCACTTTCATTTCTTGGTTTGATGTTAAGTGCATGTTTAAACAAATACTAAGTGAATATGGTCTAGCAGGGCGCCACTAGATTATCTGAATCTAGACACGGTTATATCTAATAACCTTTCACATGTACCGGGTTTGAATCCCTTTTTGGTACTTTATTTCTAATAAAAATGAGAGATTTTGCTTTTTGAGCCATATCACTATAAGCACTAATATTTAGGTAAAAGTAAAACATCTTTAAACCAAAGTGGAGTATATTAGACATAAATCATTTCTCAGATCTTAGCATAACAAATGTGTTTCAATATTTTTATAAGTTTACTAGCTCAGATTATATATAACTAATTTAGGATGGCAATTCACTCATCCTTGCATGAAATAGATGATGGGATGTGGTTATAATAATACTAAGAAATCACTAAATATTATAAAATCAATATTTATTTATGGCCTTTAAACAGTTAAACAGCTCATTAATTAAAACGTTGATGACGATGATGATGATGATAATAATAACGATAATGACAAGGGTTTCAACTACAGCTCTAGGACTAAGCCTAAACATAAAACTAATTTTTATAAAGAAATTCATAATTATTGCTTAATTTTAGCATATTTACTTATATCTTAAATAACTAATATTCAACCATTGATGATGATGAATAATCACACTTAACCAAGACTACACTTAATGAAATATATATACGCCTCGTTTAATAAAACAAACTAATATTTATTACTACATTTCTAACATATACATAAAAATTTCTAGATAAATATGAAAATTGACATGAATAATAATAATAATAATTGATTATATAACAATCCTCAGATTAATTTTAAGTTCTTCCCCCTTTCCCTTCAAATGTATTTTGTATTAAGTTGGACGTCACATTGACCATGATTTTCACTCCATGAGAAAAGTATTTCAAGAAAAAAAAATATTATCTGCTCATTAGCACACATACTTTAAAAATCTAACATGTAAATAGAATGTAAAAAAAAAAATGTTAGTAGAATTGAAAGAGCAAGTTTTAGAAAAGAGTTTTAAATCATTATCTCCTCCCCCGTCCTTCTACCTCTGAAATGCTATACTTAACTTGAAACAAAAATAATCTAATATTCTAATACTACTCATTATTTCACATTCACTCGCAATTATACACATATAAAAATATCATTATGTATGTGCGTGTTTTATCCCATAATAACAAAATATTATTTAAAACCAAAATAATAATAATATATTAGTTAAAACTAAAATCATAATACCACAAAAAAAATTGTTTTACACATTAATATTTTTCATAACTGTAAAATTAATAAACAAATAATTTTCATACATTCAAGATAATTTATGAAGCTCAAAGTTATTATTAGTAAGACATTCTTGTTTTTAATCGATCTGAATAGTCTTTAAAAGTTCTTTAAATAAAATATACCACTTTATTGCTAAAATGTTTATTAAGACTGATATCATAAAGAAAATAGATATAAAAAGTCATATTACCGATCTTTTGTTTGTGGCGAATTTCCAAGGGTTCAAACTTGTCTTGTATAATGTCTATATTTCTGCAGCTACCATTTCCGTTTTACTGGGAACAATCTCTTTCTTGAGGTGTATAACTATTTGATGATGATGACTCTATTGAGGTTATTTGCTTTAGTGGACAATTTGGAAATCATTATATTAATTTTTCTTCTCTTCCTGTCAAGCATGATTCTTTTAGTGGATGAAATACAGCGGTTGTTTTCACATTTATAAATTTTCTTGAGTTTAAAATCAGTTGTTGGAACAATTAATTGGACTTGATGATTAATATTTATCAGTAGATTAATTCATCTTTTATCGAATGCAGGTGAATGCTTTCTTCCTTCTATTAAAAACATCTTATTTCTCTGGTCAGTTGAAAGGTGTAGAATATTATTTTAGACACAACATCTTTTCTTTCCTATGTGATGT
Source organism: Epiperipatus broadwayi (assembly GCA_028023455.1). Classification (NCBI taxonomy): domain Eukaryota; kingdom Metazoa; phylum Onychophora; class Udeonychophora; order Euonychophora; family Peripatidae; genus Epiperipatus; species Epiperipatus broadwayi. The sequence goes on from JAQFVV010006702.1 coordinate 410,282, forward strand.
GCAGCTTCCTCCAGATGGTCAGCAAAAATGGGACATACATATAATTTTTCTAGCCAGCCATTTCTTATATTTTCAACATTCAATTTAATAGTTTAATAATCTGAACCATAATCACAATAATAATAATTCCAGACACTTTTTATATCCAATTTTTAGCTAACTTAACCAATCAGAGATAGCGTCACTTGCTATTTTTGGACAAATTTGTTTTAATTAGATCTCTAATTTATTTTCAACTAAATTATTTTTCAACTGAAAAGTTTAATCCTTTTTCCAGACACTTTTGTTTTAAAAAAAAAATAGACTTAATCCTTATTTCCTTTCTTTTCTCTTTTTTTTTTTTAACATCCAGGTAACATTTCAAATCTTTGAGCTTCCTTCTTTAGATCTTAAGATAAGACAATTTCAAAATTAGAGCTCTCACCCATTATAAGCTCCCAAAGTGAAAAACAATTATTTACAAAAAAAAAATTGCTACAAAGATCGATATCTGATTAAACAGATTTCCTCTTTTAACAAAAAATTGTACAAAAAAAATAATTTGACAGATTTAATCCTTCCTTTTCTTTCAATATTTAGTAAATGTAAATTTCTGTATGTAATGTACACACATCCTTCATTCTTTCAAATCATTCATAAACTAACATTAAATAATATAATTGCTAGCTTAGTAATTATAACCCAATTATTTAATTAAATCTGTAACTTTTAAATCCCAATTATAATTAAAGAAAAGCAAAATAGAAGTATAGAATAAGATATTAGAATTGATCAAGCATAGGTTAGTTTTAAAGAAAGTTAAAATGTTGAATATTTGAAATATAAAACAATTAAATAGCTTACACATACATTGCCTATACGTATGCATTATAACTTTGCTTTTTAACAGAAAAACTAAATATTAAATAGTTTAAATGTGTGTATTACCTTTCTATCAACACACAAACAAATAAAGCATATAATTGTTGACCCATTCTCTGTCTAAAGTGTTTAAGATTTTGATCTGGTAGGGTTTGAACTTGGATGCCCTACAGCTTCTTTTATGGTTATATAAAAATGTGATGATGATTTTGTTTTACACTTTCTTACATGCACATTACTATAAATTTAACTAGTGACTAAATTGTAATGGCACAATATATATATATATATTTGTTTGTTGTTGTTGTTATTTGCTTTTAACACTCTATTCTACATAAAAAAAGAGACATTTACTTTGCATGAATTATTATTATTATTCTTGTAATCTCTGTATGTGATTATTGAAAATTTATTAACATGCTGATTTGTTGTTGTTGTTGTTTTTGTTGGCAGTGGTATTTCCTTTTTGAAAGTGTTTTTTCTTCTCAAAAGTGGAACATAAAGGTAAGGTTTAGGTTCAGCCTTTCAAAGATATACTGCCTAAAACTTTGTGGTACCAATTAGCAAGGTATTAGAGTTTTGGATAGGGAGAAATCAGTTAATATAATCGATTTTGGTTTGGTTTCACTCATTTAAACTTAAATTCAATAACTTTAACTTTTTTTTGTTATTGATATTGCATTTATGTTGATGCCTTATTTCAATGCATGACATTGACATCATGTTATGTCTTGGGTGCATTGTATAAATTATGGGGTAGGCATTGTCCAGTACAGTATCATTAGTTGCTATTTACGTCAAAAATATCAAACAGATAGAATGCGAAAAACTGTTTGTTATACTTAGGGGGGAGCATTACAAAATTTATGTCTTGAAAAGGAGGTGGTGGCCTGAAAAAGTTTGGGAACCTATGATCTAAATCTTCAATAAATTATATTAAGAATGTTTAATTATTATTTTATAATATTGCATAAATATACACACATACATATATATATATTGTAACCATTTATTCTGCATGAAAGATAAATACAGGTATGATCTAGTAGCTAAAAACTTTTTATTATTATAATTCTTAAAGATTAGCTAGTATTATCTCTGTTAACTTAATTATGTAACTTAATTGCTCTATGTTGTTTTTAAAGCTGTATGATTGCATTTTTATTTATTTAAGAATATGTCAACATTGATTTTGAGTAATTAAGCCCAACTTTCATAAATTTATCTCTTGTTAGCCTCCTATTAAAAAAATTAAGTAAATAAATAAAAGTTATTTTTTTCTTTTGTTATTTTTCAAAGTTAGATAATGTTGATGCAAATGTCTTAATTAACAAATAATTGTATTTTTTTTTAAAAAAACAACAACATTGAAATCAGTTTTCTCTGTATTTATTTAAATTATATGTTAATTATTTCTGGTACAAATGTTCTAGATTTCTGTCAATTGTAATAATTCAACTTCTGTTATTATGTTACTCTAAAAGAAATATTAATGGGGTAATTCATAACCACTACAAATTTGCCATAATATTATTTTGTTTGCTTAATTCTACAATTAAGTTAATTAAGTTTTAATTGTTTGGAAAGACAAGACAATATGTGCTGCTAAAAGAAAAACTTATCTGATAAAAAACAACCGCTACTCAAATTGTGCTATTTTACTTTAATCTTTCTAAATTTCTACAAATGGATGAAAAGTAAGCAACTTTTCTGTGGAGACAAGAACTAAAACTTTGATGATGCAATTTGAGATATATCTATTATTTTGCAAGCTTTTTCAATTTCACTCAGTCTTGTTATAATGTTTTATTTGAAGTTAAGAACTTAGTGCACTATTATACCATGAACTATATTGATTTTATTTGATTAATTTATGGACAAGGTGTTTATAGCTCATTATAATATATATTAAAGATTTATATTTATTATATCTTGTTTATTTTACATTGTATTAAAATATATGCTTTACTTTATAATATCCGATTCTGGAGAATAATTATGTTTGGATATATGTATTAGTTTATAATGAACTTGTTATATTTATATGCTTGCTCATCTATATATTTACACACAATCTATTTAATATAACTTATTTTACTTATGAATTTATAACTTACCTGTCATAATTATAGGTTGCTTATATAAAATATAGAATGGCTTTTTGTTGGATGCAACTTTAATATACATTTTCATTACGAGATACATTCAATTTGTTCTTTAATTTAAGTGATCATTTTGATCCGTTCAAAGTTATAACATGCTGACAAAAAACTCCTTCCATTATAAAACCAACATGATTTTTTTTTTCAAAGTAAAATTGTCATTCTGCTGTATTGTTTTATTAATCACAAACTCATTATCGTGGAAAACTTCCAATTTTCTAACAAATATATATATGTGAGCATTAAAAATCACTCTGTAAATGTGCTCTTAAATAAAAAAACAGGATAAATGGTCATTAAAAAAATCAAACTTGCAATTGGGAAAAATCATTTTCATTCTGAAGAAAAGGAGAAAACTGTTTAAGATTTTTTGTCTTTTATATTTTATTATTGTAATATTTGAAATGTATATTGTCAATCTCATTTTATTTTATTCTTTGATTAGGTATACCTAACAGACATAGCCATGTATTTAATGGTGGTTTATATTAATGATTGTATTCATGTTTCTAGTATTTTGAGAGATCACAGCCAGGATTTATGTATGTCTTATAAATGTCTATAAGAACTGAGTTGCTATTTTGATATATATTGTATGTTTGCCTTGAATTGGTGTATAATTTCTATTACTATTATCATACATTTAAAATTAATTATTTATCTTTCATACATGTTTGTATTGGTCTTTTGATTATACTTTTGCTATATGCATTTATAAATATAAGCAGATGTGTTTTAATAAATATTACCTCAATGCCTTCCTTTTCATTATTGGTATTTCTGCTTTTAATCATGTATTTATTGTAGCAACTATGTTGGTGATTTCACATTTTACTTAGATATTATCTGTTAGACTTTTCCTTATGCTAGCCATGGATACTAATGGGATATTTAGACATTTGTAATAATAAGCCAATATTACTCTGACTACTTTAGTGTAGGTTGTATTTTATTCACTGTCACCCATAAATATTTAGGTATTCCAATTTTTTATAAAAGGCATTTGTGTGATTATATTCCCCTACTCCTTATCATTTATTTTCAAATGATTCTGTGTTAAGTAAAATATTGAGTTTGTATTCCTCCACTCCACTTGCTTCATTTATCTAAGACTAATACAATATACTTCTTTATATTAGATGACCTAAATCATATATTAAGAAATTGTGTACACCTATTTCAATGTAAAAATATTTTATTATATTATTATCTAGAATTGTATTATCACTAATTAGCCTTAGTATGTATTACTGATTATTGAATTCAAACTGTAGGAGGTTTCTCTTTGTTTATTTATTTGTATAATCTAAATGTATCACAGATATGGCATATTTATATGTGTATTATATCTAACTTATGTATTGTTTGATGTAAAGGTTTTTTTAATTTACTTTTATTCTAAATAGTAGCTGTAAATAATTTATTTTTTTGTTAAATTGTAAACTAAAAGAAAATATATTTAGTCTTTGTAATAAATATTTATTTTACTCTTTAATTATGTTTCTGCGTCCATTGCTATTTGTCACATCTATATACCCAAAAATCCATTTAAATAGCAAAAGTATTTAAAGTGTACATAAGAGTACATATTATTATGAAATTGTTACATTGAAACAATTCATGAAATTCATTATATATGCAATTAGATTTATATAAGTTTTTTTATTGATGCGTTTATTGATATAATACTTAGTGATGTGATTGGTGCAACAAAATGCCTTTTTCCATACTACATCATTTTAGCTTTGCTTCTAGTAGTTAATTATTTTAAAATTTTATGAAAACTTAATTTTATTTAGTTAATGATATAAAAATAAAATAAGAGTTGATCATTGCTTGTCGATATTATGTTTAACCCAGCTTTAGATGAACGTGGACTTTATTATATAAAAAAAGTTTTGATAAGATGTTAAGAAAATAAGAGACTCGTTGCTATTATCACTGCTATTTAATTAAAAGAATCTAAATTATTTTATTAGTTTAGATTGTTATTGCAAAGTTAGCATTTTTTTTACAACTGAAATATTTGATATTTAAAAATCTAATATTGTTATTATTATTCATTACTATTGTTTATAGAATTTAACAATGAACTGGTCTATCCATATCTTGTAAAATAATTTATTAATTAATGATTACCCTATGAGGGGACTTATTTAGTTATTGTGTACTTAGCCTATAAGAGACTTACCTTATGTTATATCTTTATTTAATGCATTAGAGTTCTTGTATTGATTTAGATCTGTGTTTATATATATATAAACATTACAAGCATAAAGCTAAACTAGTCAATATGTAATCAAAACTACCCCAAATCCAAAATTCAAACAGGCCAGCATAAAAATAATATTAAAACACAAGCAAAGGTTTCACTGCTACAAGCAGCAGACTTCTCAAGTGTAAAAAACTACAAAAACCACACATATATAATATTAAAAATTACCCACAAATCCATTCACTTCCCATCCTTAATATTAAAAGAACTCTTAAATAAGTTAATTGCTTCAGAATAATAAATTTTCAATAATAAAGATTCTTTAATTCTTCTTTTGATTTCATTTCTCTCAAAGAAGACAACCTTAGCTTCATCAAAATCAATAGTGTAGCCTGTATCTTTTTCATGGACATACAAAGCAGAACTAAGATATCTATTTTTAACTCTACTTTTATGAACCTTTATTCTTTCATTTAAACTCAAACTACTCTGACCTAAACCTACTTACAAAATAAACAAGGGATAAAATATACTACACCAGGAATAGTCTTTCTATCAAAAATTTCTTTTGTGTTATTTAATAAATTATTCAATGTAACATCCCTTTTCCAAAAAATTTTCTTATTTCCAAACAATTTACTATTTCTACATACAATTTTATAAGAAGACAATTTAAATGGCAAAAAAATTAAATCATATTTTTCTTTAGCCTTTACATCCTTACAAATATTACTATTAAATAAAATACTTTTAACAAATTTATCACAGTAACCAACACTCAAGTAATCTTTATAAAATTGATATTTCTAAAACAAAGCTACCCCACTAGAATTATTTAATTTAATATTCCTATGACAATAATTCCTTAAAGCAGCTACTTTATGCGATACAGACTGATAGCTATCAGGTTTAATTATAGAACTTAATTCTTTACTTTTAACTAAATGACTACACAATAAACAATTAGTTTCTACATTTCTAATTACCAAAAGATCTAAAAATTTTAACTTACCAAAATCTAACCCCCCTCCTTCTAACACAAATTTTATAGAAAGATCAAAACAATTAAACTCATTTACAAAAACCTTCAATTTATCATTCTCAACTACAAAAAAAAATCATCAACATATCTGACAAATAACTTTACATATAAACAATTCTTTTTAATAACAATTTCCTCTTCCATATAACTAATATAAACTGAACATATTAAAGGAGAAATAATATAACCTATGGCAGTTTAGATATTGAAAATATGTATCAGTCTGTTAATAGATTAAGCAGTATTGATGTTCTTATCTCTGTATTGATTAAGAAAAGTTCTTTATCAAAAAATAAAATTAAGGTAATTAAAGATTTGCTTTTGTTATTGGAAGATTCTATGTATTTTACTTATAAAGGTAATTTTTATAAGATTAAGGAAGGGTGAATAATATGTTATATTATTTCTCCTTTAGTATGTTCAGTTTATATTAGTTTTATGGAAGAGGAAATTATTATTAAAAAGAATTGTTTATATATAAAATTATTTGTCAGATATGTTGATGATTGTTTATTTGTAGTTGAGAATGATAAATTGAAGGTTTTTGTAAATGAGTTTAATTGTTTTGATCCTTCTATAAAATTTATGTTAGAAGGAGGGGGATTAGATTTTGGTAAGTTAAAATTTTTAGATCTTTTGGTAATTAGAAATGTAGAAACTAATTGTTTATTGTGTAGTCATTTAGTTAAAAGTAAAGAATTAAGTTCTATAATTAAACCTGATAGCTATCAGTCTGTATCTCATAAAGTAGCTGCTTTAAGGAATTATTGTCATAGGAATATTAAATTAAATAATTCTAGTGGGGTAACTTTGTTTCAGAAATATCAATTTTATAGATTACTTGAGTGTTGGTTACTGTGATAAATTTGTTAAAAGTATTTTATTTAATAGTAATATTTGTAAGGGTATAAAGGTTAAAGAAAAATATGATTTTATTTCTTTGCCATTTAAATTGTCTTCTTATAAAATTGTATGTAAAAATAGTAAATTGTTTGGAAATAAGAAAATTGTTTGGAATTTACATTGAATAATTTATTAAATAATACAAAAGAATTTTTTGATGGAAAGACTATTCTGGTGTAGTATATTTTATCCCTTGTTTATTTCGTAAGAAGGTTTACATAGGTCAGAGTAATTTGAGTTTAAATGAAAAAATAAAGGTTCATAAAAGTAGAGTTAAAAATAGATATCTTAGTTCTGCTTTGTATGTCCATGAAAAAGATACAGGCCACACTATTGATTTTGATGAAGCTAAGGTTGTCTTCTTTGAGAGAAATGAAATCAAAAGAAGAATTAAAGAATCTTTATTATTGAAAATTTATTATTCTGAAGCAATTAACTTATTTAAGAGTTCTTTTAATATTAAGGGTGGATGGGAAGTGAATGGATTTGTGGGTAATTTTTAATATTATATATATATATATATGTAGTTTTTGTAGTTCTTTACACTTGAGAAATCTGCTTATAGCAGTGAAACCTTTGGTTGTGTTTTAATATTATTTTTATGCTGGTCTGGTTGAATTTTGGATTTGGGGTAGTTTTGATTATATATATTAACTTATTTAAAAGTTCTTTTAATATTAAAGGTAGATGAAAAGTAAATGGATTTGTGGGTAATGGTTAATATTATATATATTGTATAGTTTTTGTAGTTTTTTACACTTGAGAAGTCTGCTTGTAGCAGTGAAACCTTTGGTTGTGTTTTAATATTATTTTTATGCTGGTCTAGTTGAATTTTGAATTTGGGGTAATTTTAATTTATATATATATATATATATATATATTTGAAAACCAGGCACTCTTCACAAACCTGGGAGCTTCATTGTAAGTATAGAGAATTTGAACTCAGATTTTCAAGCACACTTAAACTATCCACACTATCTCATACAACTGATACACATGACCACACACATGTAGAAAAGATTAATAATCACCAATACACATATTTCATGCTAAACCAGCACTCATCAGTTGGTCCAGACTATCATCTCTCACACACATATATATAATCAATGCTCAGTTTATATTAAGATAGCAAATCTTTATACTTTAATGGACAGGCTTCAATCCACTGCAACCTCCAACTTTTCAGCCATCCATATCATTGAAAATCTGATGGTGAAAACTCAAATCCCATGCTGATGCTAATATTATTGCCATGCCCATGTTGACCTGAAGTCACTCTGACCCCTCATGTATAGGACAGTATCCATTAAATACATAAAGAGGGATGGACAGGATACAAGCTTGATATGTAAATATTTGAAAACCAGGCACTTTTCACAATCCTGGGAGCTTAATTGTAAGTATAGAGGATTTGAACTCAGATTTTTAAGCACCCTTCAACTATTCACACTATCTCATACAACTGATACACTCGACCACACACATGTAGAAAAGATTAATAATCACCAACATATGTATTTCATGCTAAACCAGCACTCATCAGTTGCTCCAGACTATCATCTCTCACACATACATATAATCAATGCTCAGTCTATATTGAGATAGCAAATCTTTATACTTTAATGGATAGGCTTCAATTCACTGCAACCTCCAACTTTTCAGCCATCCATATCATTGAAAATGATGGTGAAAACTCAAATCTCATGCTGATGCTAATATTATTGCCATGCCCATGTTTACCTGAGGTCACTCTGACCCCTCATTACAACATGGGCATGGCAATAATATTAGCATCAGCATGGGATTTGAGTTTTCACCATAAGATTTTCAATGATATGGATGGCTGAAAAGTTGGAGGTTGCAGTGGATTGAAGCCTGTCCATTAAAGTATAAAGATTTGTTATTTTAATATAAACTGAGCATTGATTATATATGTGTGTGAGAGATGATAGTCTGGACCAACTGATGTGTACCGGTTTAGCATGAAATACATATATTGGTGATTATTAATCTTTTCTTCATGTGAGTGGTTGTGTGTATCAGTTGTGTGAGATAGTGTGGATAGTTGAAGGGTGCTTGAAAATATACATGAGAGGTCAGAGTGACTTCAGGTCAACATGGGCATGGCAATAATATTAGCATCAGCATGGAATTTGAGTTTTCACCATCAGATTTTCAATGATATGGATGGCTGAAAAGTTGGAGGCTGCAGTGGATTGAAGCCTGTCCATTAAAGTATAAAGATTTGCTATCTTAATATAAACTGAGCATTGATTATATATATGTGTGAGAGATGATAGTCTGGACCAATTGATGAGTGCTGGTTTAGCATGAAATACATATATTGGTGATTATTAATCTTTTCTACATGTGTGTGGTCACGTTTATCAGTTGTATGAGATAGTGTGGATAGTTGAAGGGTGCTTGAAAATCTGAGTTCAAATCCTTTATACTTACAATTAAGCTCCCATGTTTGTGAAGAGTGCCTGGTTTTCAAATATTTACATATCAAGTTTGTATCCTGTCCATCCCTCTTATATGTATTTAATGGATACTGTCCTATACATGAGGGGTCAGAGTGACTTCAGGTCAACATGGGCATGGCAATAATATTAGAATCAGCATGGGATTTGCGTTTTCACCATCAGATTTTCAATGATATGGATGGCTGAAAATTTGGAGGTTACAGTGGATTGAAGCCTGTCCATTAAAGTATAAAGATTTGCTATCTTAATATTAACTGAGCATTGATTATATATATGTGTGAGAGATGATAGTCTGGACCAACTGATGAGTGCTGGTTTAGCATGAAATACGTATATTGGTGATTATTAATCTTTTCTACATGTGTGTGGTTGTGTGTATCAGTTGTATGAGATAGTGTGGATAGTTGAAGGGTGCTTGAAAATCTGAGTTCAAATCCTCTATACTTATATATATATACTGTAACAATAGCTCACTATATGTGGATAATGATGAAGAATGAGAAAAATAGAATTATATACTTATCAAACATTTAACAAAATAATATGGTCAACCTTTCAATTAAAATGCAGACAAAATTTTATTGTCTCTCACTCACTATTCTCCTTGTATGAAAACTATTTACATAATATTAAACTTAGTTTACAATGGAATTTAAGGAAACTTTGATAATTAATATATAATCATTAAAATATTTTAAATGATTATTGACTTGAAGAGGAATTCTTTCAGTAGTGACTTAATAACATATTGTAATACAATTTTACCTCTTATCTAGTGATTTGTTCATAGTAACTGCCTATTAATATAGCATAAAATTGTTATCATGCAACTTAAAGAAATTAAATAAGGGCACTAAAACCAAGTCAAACTTATCCAGACATCATGTTATTAAACAAGAAATTTAGCAACATTCCATGACTAAACAGCTGAAGCTCACATGGCAATGATATTAGGTAAATAAAGTCAATAACTACATAAAAAGATATAGTGAGACTTAAGTATCAAATGTAAAATTACATACAGTAATTAATAGAAATACATGATTCAGAATTAATTATTTTTAAAAATAATAAAAATTATACATCAGTTGTTCATCAAAATAATATTAAAAAAAAAAATCATTGAATTGCATTTATTTATTTATTTAGGCTTTTCAAAATAAAAAAATATATAATTAAAACAATGCATTTGATACTACAAGTATGATTAACAAATCAGGATTAAATTTAAATCTCATTAAATAAAATATTTAATAATAAAGTAAAACTAATTTTGTACTAATAATATTTATTACCTGGAGATAAATACAAATATATTACATTCATACCTTTCATATTTTTAATTAACTATGGTACAAAAGAAAATATACACTTTTATACATGTGTGCTGAAAATTTACATGGCTATGTTTGGATGTAATAATAATAGTATTAAAATAAGATAGGTATGTAACACATAAATATGATTATATTTTAAGCACCTATTGAATATTATAATTAATTATACAAGCATAGAATTCCTATCAAATGTTATACTAAATCCCAAATAATTGACTTGACATTACAATTAAAAGCATAATAAATAAGATAAATCCAAATATAAAGTCTCATTCTGTGTAATTCAAATATACAATATCTTAAATATCAGCAGTACAGAAAAAATATTAATTTAATTGATACTATAAAAAATTATTTTCAATTTAAATTCTTACATGTTTGTAAATATGAGTAGTTGAATAACAACATTTTATCTACCATGCAGTAATTGTAAATATGATAATATGTTCAGGATGTATACACATCTGAATGATCCTAAAGCAAGCATATATATATACATTTATACGGCAAGACCTATTCTATACTGAATATATCACATTTACACTTTTAATAAAAAGCAAGTGAAGACCAAATTTACTATAACAAAAATATTAATAAAATACAAATTATTTTTTTACTTGCCTGTAATTTATCCAACTGCACATGTGTAAGAAAATATTCAATTTTCACATATTTTGGAGTTTGAAATCATTATTACATTCTAAAATGTTCTGTAAGCCAGAAATCTAGATATATTTCATGCCAAAATTTATTTGCATATTCTCAAATGATTTAAAAGACTCTCTTTATTATTAAATTTAATTTTTCAATTGAAAATTAAATAATTAAAATGAATTCTAAGCTATTGAACAACTTAATAAAATAAATAAAAACTATATTGCATTCTATCTATTTCTAACTTATAAAAATATTAGTAGTAATTTTTTTTCTTCCAGTTTGATATTTTGAATAATAATTAAAAAATACACATTGAACAATATTTGAATCACATAGTCCTTTACTTTCTTTTTATAGCCAAATTGCAAATAGACTACCTGCAGGATAGCAAATGATGTTTAAAAGCATACTACAAAATAACTCCCAAATAGTTATTCACTAACATTTATTTGATTGATATATGTACATTTGTATACTTTTGCAAAAAAACAAGAGATTTTATATACAAAACAAGTCACATACAACTTCTTCTTTATAAATCTTGATTTATGATAGTTTATATAATAAATCAAAATCTATAAAGAAGACGTTGCATGTGATTTGTTTTATATATTGAAATTAATGGGCTATTTTTCAAATAGAAGACTATGTTTTGTTTGTTATTGATTTGATTTATTTGAGAGATTTTATAAGTAAATAAATATATATATATTAAACAATTTATAACATATAATAATAATTTATCAACCATTGAAAAACCAACAATTCAGTTAATTTTATTAAGACTAATGATGGGTTAATTATGAGGATTATATGATAACTTCTTTTCAAACAAATGGAAAATGGCAGAGGTAAATTAATTAAGCAAACACAAATGCTAAAAATTTATAATAAAATAAAATTGATCAAGAATAAATGGATTTTTATTTATTTTTTTAGAATCAGCTTTAATATTCTTTAAACTTTATGGGATTTAAATGGAGATATATTGTAAAGCACGACAAACGTATAATTTGAGTGTGTATGTATATATATATGAAGAAATACATACATTTAACTTTAAATAATAATAATAAGAAGAAGAAGAAGAAGAAGAAGAAGAAGAAGAAGAAGAAGAAGAAGAAGAAGAAGAAGAAGAAGAAGAAGAAGAAGAAGAAGAAGAAGAAGAAGAAGAAGAAGAAGAAGAAGAAGAAGAAGAAGAAGAAGAAGAAGAAGAAGAAGAAGAAGAAGAAGAAGAAGAAGAAGAAGAAGAAGAAGAAGAAGAAGAAGAAGAAGAAGAAGAAGAAGAAGAAGAAGAAGAAGAAGAAGAAGAAGAAGAAGAAGAAGAAGAAGAAGAAGAAGAAGAAGAAGAAGAAGAAGAAGAAGAAGAAGAAGAAGAAGAAGAAGAAGAAGAAGAAGAAGAAGAAGAAGAAGAAGAAGAAGAAGAAGAAGAAGAAGAAGAAGAAGAAGAAGAAGAAGAAGAAGAAGAAGAAGAAGAAGAAGAAGGAGGAGGAGGAGGAGGAACTAACTTACAAAAGCTCGTGAATGTACTTCATTAAAGGCAAACATAATCTAATTATTAGTTTAAAAATCTTATAATTTTGAAAATTATTATCGTTTTCCAGATTATAAGAAAAGACGCTGTTAACAAAGTAAGTTTTTTTATTATTAATTTGTCCTAAGAAAATCTAGTCATCTAGTTGAAATGGCATCTGCAAATGACAATTGCATTGTTAGTAAAAGAAATAACAATACAGATGTCAAATCAGTTGCAGAAGCCAGTAAGGAAAAAAAATCTTATGTAAATATTGCTGCTATGAAACCACAAAAAGCAATATTAGAAAATATTACACAGCAAGGGAACAAAAAAAATGGAGGGGAAGGACGAATAGGCAGATTTAGGAGAGCCAATTCATTAGACATTTTTGAACTAAGTTTATAAAATGAAGATGAGACACCTAATCATTTAGCAGAACAAACTGAAGATAATTGGACAGAAGAAAAAATTCAAGAAATCAACATCCAGTTTAATAACACAATACCAAACAAATTATATGAATCTTTTAAAAAATTATTTTCTAATAAATCATTAGTGCTCGCAATTACAGATAGAAATCTAACGTTATATAAATTTCACAAAGAGTTATTGTATCAAAAACTAACAGAAGAAAACTTATGGGATTCAATATCAGAAATAGGTTAACATTCAAACTCACGCTATATAGCTATACAATTTTTCAATGAAAATCAAAAAATGAGATTTAAATCACAAATAAAAATAATTGGTGGATATGTAATGATTGTTGTTGATGAAAATCTGCAAAATTATTGTTCAGGAATCATTAAAAATGCGTATTTTGGGTTAGCATTCGTGATTTCAAAAGTATGGTCCAACCATTTGGGGATGCAATATACATTAAGCAAATCTTGTGCAATGGTACACCCACACTTATAAACACCAACAGTTATCATTTTAAGATAAAGCTGCACAAGCATATTAAACCAGAAGAAATTCCAAGGCAAATTATGGATCAGGTAGCAGTATTATACTTAAACATTAAAGGGCTTAGACCACAATGCTTTGGCTGTGGAGAAAGAAGCCATTTGATTATAGACTGTTTTACCTTTGAACACGTATATATTGAAAAGATAAATAGTCACCAATATTCATAATTCATGCTAAACCAGCAATCATCAGTTGGTGCACATTACCATCTCTACACATATATGCTATAAGTGCTCAGATATATATTAAGATAGCTAATCCTCATACTTTCATGGACAGGCTTCAATCTACTACACACTCTAATTCTTCAACCATCCATCCAATTAAAAATCTGATGATGGAATGCTCAAAGGCCACCCTGAGGCCATGATTCTGGTCACCCCCATGTTAACCTAAGATCAATCTGACCCTCATGTACAGGACATAATCCAATTAATACATGTACAAGAGATGGGCAGACATCTCTATTATGTAATAACTGAAACACACAGGCTTATTATATACCTGTGTCTATATATGTGATATATAGGGTATATGATCATGTGATGCTTAATGGTTTAACACTGATACACTTGAACACATATATATCAAAAAGATAAATAATCACCAATATATGTATTTCATGCTGAAGCAGCAATCATCAGTTGGTCCAGATTACCATCTCTACACATATATGATATAAGTGCTCAGATATATATTAAGATAGACAATTTTTAATTTAATGGACAGGCTTCAATTACTCCACACTCCAATTCTTCAACCATCCATCCAATTGAAAATCTGATGATGGAATGCTCAAAGGCCACCCTGAGGCTGAGATTCTTGTTACACCCATGTTGACCTAAGATCAATCTGACCCCTCATGTACAGGACATAATCCATTTAATACCTACACAAGGGATAGACACAGGTATATAATAAGCCTGTGTGTTTCAGTTATTACATAGTAGAGATGTCTGCCCATCCCTTGTATATGTATTAAATAGATTATGTCCTATACATGAGGGGTCAGATTGATCTTAGGTCAACATGGGTGTGATAAGAATCTTGTCCTCAGGGTGGCCTTTGAGCATTCCATCATCAGATTTTCAATTGGATGGATGGTTGAAAAATTGGAGTGTGGAGTTGATTGAAGCCTGTCCATTAAAATATGAGGAGTGGCTGTTTTAAAATATATCTGAGCACTTATAGCATATATGTGTAGAGATGGTAATCTGGACCAACTGATGATTGCTGGTTTAGCATGAAATATGTATATTGGTGATTATTTATCTTTTCGACATATATGTGGTCAAGTATATCAGTGTTATGAGATAGAGTGGAGAGTGGTGGGTCATGTGAAAGACTGTGCTCATATACCCTACATATTACATATATAGACACAGGTATATAATAAACCTGTGTGTTTCAGTTAGTAAATATAATTGTAAATGATCATAGTTGCAGGATACATAATTGAAATAGAAATAATTGCTACTCCATATGAGATCTATATCTAAATTAATGCCAAATGCCAGTATACTATTATTAAAAAAATGAAATGTTTCCACCCATCTGTTTAACTTTGTTGATATTTAAGTTTAATTTATCAACATTGTAATATAATATATAGATTGTTATTGATATTAAGATTGTCTCTGTGTTTAATGATTTTAATAATTACTTATAAACCCATTTAGCCTTGAGTATTATTATACTTATTATTTAAGTAATATTTTTACTGCAATTTGAAAATTATGATTGCAGTTTGTAATGTTATAATTGATTATTTATTAGTATTCAAAACAGGTTATATTTACCTGTTTAAAGAGGTTTATTTAAACTTTTTTACAACAATAATTTCAATCTCTGTGGTAAAGTTGCAATATTTAGTGTCTATATCAATATATTGGACCATAAATAAAAGTAGGATTTTACCTTTATTGTTAAAAGAAGATCACCTTGACAATAGATTGAGATTGCTGATTGTTATTGATATTGGGATTGTCTAAGTCCAAGTGTTGACTGATTTTAATGATATATGTATAGCTGGACTAAAGGCGCTCATTGATTCTTTGAGTTTCATGAGAGATTATATCTTTAGTTTTGTTATAAATATTAGTACTAAGTTTCTCTTTACAAGAGCCTTCTTTTTTAAATTAAACTATTCTAGAGAAAAAAGTAAACCTGTACATGAAGTTTTAATAATAAGTAGATGTAATACTATTAAATATGTGCTGAAATGTTATGAAATTAAGACAACATTTTCTACTAAATGAAAAGTTATTAATATTCTGATCAAACCTAATGATGTAATTCCTCTTTAAATTCAAGGGTTCTATAAATTTGTTGTGACTATGCTAGACCATATATATAGGAATGAATAAATGCACACATTAATGTATTCAAGCACGAGTGCATGTGCGGCGCAACTGTTCCCAAAAGCTATTAATACAAAATAGCTAACTAAAACTAATAAACTAGCTCAGTGCTTTCAAAGGATCTTGCCTTCATAATCATAGCTTGCTAATACATTTAATGATATGCATATATGCTAATTCCATTTTTTTGATAAAGCATAGCACGTGTCCTTCCTATTTATGGCATTGTTGTCTCGTGAGATGAATAAAGCCTCTTTGATTTTTCTTTAAGGTCATGTCTCTCTCTACACATGATTGTGGGATTGTCTAGAATGCACTCGTGGTGACTTGTGCTCTGGTGCTGATAGAAAACTGAATAGGTAGAAGGATCGTTGCGAGCTATATTGTATGAATATTTATGTTGTGCTAATCATGTGGCCAAAGATGCTCTACTTTCCCCATAATATGTGCCTTTACAATTATTATTGGAACATGCAATATTATATACTGTGTGGGGGGTCTGTAAAAGTGGAGTTTGGTCTTTAGTGTTATTAATTAAATTATTAGAATTTGGAGGGGTTCGAAAACAAAGCTGATATTTGTTGTTAAGGATGGAATGCAATTTCTTGTGTAAATTGGATATATATGGAAGCAATAATCTGGGTTTATCCTGTGTGATGTGAGAGTTAAGATGTTTATTCTATATATGTAAAATTTTTTTGTCAACAATGGATTGCCTGAACCTAAATTCAATAGGTCATCTCTGTATTCTATTACATTTGCTTTTGCATCTGCCTCAATTTTACACAACAATCTGTTTCTGTGCAAAAAAGATGCTAGGCCAGATAATTTATGTGCTATAGGTGTGTTAGATTGGGGGTGTGTATGATATTTGATATCCAATGGTTTGATAGCCATACTATAATGGCAGTGGTTGTTTTCTCTTTGTATTTTGACATCAAGATATTTAACTTGTTGGTGAGTGTCTTCAGTTGTGACATTCACAACTAGTGCTGTGCTGGTTTCCAATTCCATCTTGATCTGGGTGATGATCTCAGAGGTGGCAGCAATGAATAAGTCATCCACATATCTAGTGTATACTAGAAAGCATGACGGATTTAGACTAGGTATGATTTTTCTCTCATAGTAGTTCAGGAAGATGCTGGTAACTACACCACTCAGTGGTAAACCCATAGGCCAGCCCTGTTTCATGGAGAACCACTGGTTTCTGAAAAAGCCACAATGTTGCTGTCCAACCAACATAGAAAGTCATGGATGAAATCTATTTGAGGTTGAGCTATTTTTTGTGTCAAAAGTTCATCTCTGAAAATTTGGATTGACTTGTCTCTATTGACAGAGCCATATAGTTCAGAAACATCTATAGTGGCCAATTTGATGTTTGGGTTTAGTTGTAAATCTTTGATGGAGGACACGAACTGTGCAGACACATTAATATAGTAAAATATTACCATTTTCAATCATTGCTCTCCAAAACCAAAATCTGAACTATATCCAATAATTAGGTATCAAAGAATATTTTGAAAATCCAGAGATTTTGAAAGGGCTGAACAGCCATAGTTCTATCTATATAGAAGAATGTTTTTTCAATGAAGCAATTAAAAGCAATAAAATTTAAATTCACCTGAAGTGCTTTACCATCTCAAATTTGATCATCATTTTTAGTTTATATTTTGATTCAACAAAAATATACAATCTTTAATATGATTCATTTTGTTCTGTAATTTAATATATTCTATTTTTTTTAACAATTTTTAATTATTTTTTTTACAATCGTTAACAATTCTTAATTATTTTTTTGCATTTTTTTTTATCTCTCTACAAAGACCACATAATAATAACTTCATCCAGTTGAAATCAAGTGTTATTTTGCCAAAATGTTGGTATTTAAATATTTTAATCTTTGTTACAGTTATTCCTGTTTATGATTTTAAATTAAAATATATAAATATATGAATTATTGTAGTGCTTTTAGCTATATGCATCTCTGAAAACATAAACTTTCCAAGCATTATTTACATCGGTGCATCGCCATCTTTTGTCAGATTTGTCATGTACATATAAATCGATTTACATTTTCTTTTTCAGGCTTTTTTACATAAAGAAATAAATCTGATAAATTATATTAATTAGAGCAAATCTGCAAAAATATAATGATGCATTGATGTACGTAATGCTTTGAAATTTATCATTTCAATGTGTGTGTGTATATATATATATAAACCAAATATTCATAATGCTAAATTGAAAATAATATATATATATATATTAATAATTCCTAATAACATTTACAAATCAATTCTATAAGAACTTATATGTATAGACAGAAGTATGACACTTAAAGAGTCAGAGAATTAGCTCTCACAGTATAACTATTTCATAGTATAAATAGTAACCATCAGCTAATAATAATCCTATTTATTATTTACTCTATATATAGTACACAAGTTTTTTTTACATATATTGTAAATATCAAATCAAGAATTAATTAAATTTTAAAGCACGAAATAATCATAACACCAATATTTTAATGCTATAGCAGATTATTATATACTTTGTAAAGAGCAATGGTTATTTAATGAAACAATTGTATTATCAGAGCTCATTGGCTGGATTATTTAAATATTATTAGGAATCATTAATTAAAAATATGTGTCTTTGTGTGTGTGCAATGGATAAAATTATAGCAAAAACAAAATATATTTTTATATGATGCATTTTATGAATAATTTTGTTATATATATAATACAATTAGAGTGAAACCAGAAGGATGAATTATCAATGATTTTGCATAATCCAGAGCGGGTTTAATATCTTGGAAAAGATTGGGATTTTTTCCCTATAAAATTGAAATATAACTTTTGTTAACCAGTAATAAATGGAAGATTTTTCTCTGCTTGCAATAAATGACAGGGGATTATCAAAGTCCAAATTATAAAACGTATTAAGAGTAGGGCTTATGTTACTAAGTCTGGCTTTGACAAAATTAATTTACTTCAAGTCTTGCAGACAGTTATTATAGAATATTGCTTTTAAATCAGTCAAATACTGCATATAGATCTGATATATTATAAGATTTAATCAAAAGTCCCTTAGAATATTTCTTTAATTTTATGTTTTTACTGAAATATTGGTTGAATGGTAATCTAAAAATAAGTACATACTAAAAACAACATTTCTCCCTACATTATATAATTTGATTTAAATAAAATGTACCATATATGTATACAGTTATTTATTAAACTAATTTTAATAAGTTTTGTCATGTGATATTTGAACTTGTATCTCTTGAATTTTATTGATTGCCACTATATGCATAATAAATAGGTTTTTTTTTTTTTTGCACAATTCTGATGGTAATGATTCATTATCAGTTAATATTTTAAATAGAATATTAGTTTACTATGTTGACCTTTTTGTAATATTTTTGTTATAATCGTCATAATTTTATTATCTTGCTATAACAATTCAAGTGCTTAAACACATCAATTAATTTTTTGTTTTTGTTAATGATCAAATATTTTTAAAATAGTACATGGGATCTTTTTTATTGTACATATTATTTATAAAATAGCACATTTAAAAATTAAAATGTTAAATTCTTTATAAAAATTGAGCTATGTAAAATATTGCATTTTTTAACAAAACTGTCTCTCACTTTTGCCAATCACTGCAAATAATTTGAAAATTCATCAATATTTATTACAATGACTCATAAACAAATATGGTCATTCTCCAGAAGATGGAAAAAAATAAAAATAAAAAGAATAAAAAGTTAAAAGCCATCCCATGAATAACAAATATATGCATGTATGTCATCTTTGCTGGATCACTAATCTGTTCATTTGAGACTTTGAAAAGTTATCTTTTATTTTCTTCTTTATAGTAAACTTTTCTTTTTAAAAAGCTTTCAACATCTTTCCTGATTATAAGTCTCTATTGTAATCATTATTTATTTATATCCTAGCAATGAAAGCAAAGGATGTTGGCTTTTGTTATTATAAGCCATTTTTGAAATAATATTTATAAAGTAAATGAGGTCTGTCTTTCCCTTAAAAACTGTGTGTAATTTTACCATATAGTATTTTTTTGTTAAAAGTTTATTACTTTCATTACTTCATATGACAATCCCAAAAAAAAGTTCCATTTAATAATAGATTTAATATCATGCACCCAATATACTGAAGACCAAACAATTTTTCATATGATTTTGTCAAAATATTTTCAAAATCTTAAGTAGCATTCTTAAATGTAAAATTTTCACTGCCCTTATATTATGGCTATAGAAAGTTCCTATCTTACTTCTTGTAATAAATTTGGCATTATGAATAATATACAATTAATTAGTTAACAGTGTCGATTTTATGAAAACCACTGAAATGAAGTACAGATTAGATCCTATATTACTGCTAGTTAGCTTTTTATACTTCTTTTAATGAAGATATTTTTTCCCCAGTGGTATAAACATTAAAACAGGCAAAACTCACTATATGTATTGCCACACACAGCAAGCTAGAGTAATCAATGGAGGCCTGTGCATAAAATCCCCATCTAGTGCCTACCCATCCAATATCCCTAGACTAGTTTCTGGCTTGTTACCTTTGTCAGTGAGGAGCCTTGGATCTGAGAGCACTGCACCTAGATCTTAGGATCTAATGCAACCCTCCAGCAACTAGTCTGGGGATATTGGATGAGTAGGCACTAGATGAGGATTTTATGCACAAGTTTTCTGGCATCCATTGATTACTCTATCTTGCTGTGTGTGGCAATACATATAGTGAGTTTTGTCTGTTTTAACAACAGTTATAAGCAAGCGTAAAAAATGATGATCATGTGATGTTTATCGGTATAAACATTACATGTATGTTTTTATTTCAATTTGTTTAACTGTCAGTTAAAATATTTATAATAATAATAAAAAAAGTTTATTACTATGGAAACCTAATTTAATGATTAAAATCTCAAAATGTAATTACTGTTTTCTGTCGTTAAATGAAATGAGAAGGATTTAATAATTATTTTCATTTACTTCTCAGATGTAAATATCATGCTCAATTTTTATTTTGAAAACAAATAATTGTTAACAATAACAACCTGACTTCGGTTTGTATTTTAACTAGTTTTTCGCATCTTATTCAACTGATATTCTTAGAAAACAATATAGAAGCAATTACAATCCAATATTTAAAATTGCATATTGTTGTAGAAAACAAAGCTACAATAAACTGTACCACACCCACCTATTTATATATTTACTGTACATACATTATAGCAGTTAAACATTCGCCCACACACAACTTAAGCTTTGAATCTGGACTGAAATATTTTTGTAGAGTAGCTGAAAATTTTCAAAAAAGTTTTTTTTTCTTCAGAAAGATAGTCCATAGCTGCTAAATTCGTCATTGATTAAGCGCCATCAAATTGACGTTTATTTACGATAATTATGAATGCCTTTCTATTTATAATATTTTTATTAGTGCATGTGATAACTTATAACTGCTACCTTCTATCTTCCATTGTTTGAAAGTACTCAGACTAATATCAATTGTTGTGTGTGTCTATATATGTAATATTGAAGTTATAAATCTCCAATCAACAACGATATAATTTAAATGTGGCTGTAACAACATCTTAACTGATTTGATATTCAACTTTACAGTAATCATTCCTCTAATCTATTATCCATATAATAGTTAAAATAAACAAATAAAAGTGGATTCGTTTTTCATTTGTAATATATTTATTTTTGTTATGAGGATGCAGTACATTGATATATCCAATGATGGATTGGAATTTTATCATCTCAAGGTTTACAGATTTGTCAGCACTATAAACCTATTATTATTTTTTTCTTAAGTGTCATAGCATCGGCCGGGACGCGAACCCGCAACCTGGGCAACTGCCTGCAAGTGCAAGGCAGTCGCGCTGACCTCTCGACCACCAATGCAAGACTAAACCTATTATTATATGGAAATGTGTATACAAAATAACAAAAACAAAGACACTTGGCTCAGGAGCAGATTACTACTAAACAAAAATTTCTGATTAAAAAGATATTGTTATATTACAAAACAATCATACAAATATAAGAATTGCTACTAATAAGGTTTCCGAACTCAACAGCGGGAGGGGGGGGGCAGTAATTAGTCAGATAGGTTACTACTTCTACTAATCCGTTTTAATGATGTACAAGTTTAATTCAAAATTTATATTTGAAAATCTTAACTAAACTAAAGAGTAACAAGAAATAGTAAATGTCACTAATAATAATAAATATTCTTTTTTTGGAACTAATCCTCGGTTACTGAATTGCCTTTTTTTTGGACGTGGTACTTTGTTATTGAAATATTATCACTTCACTTTTTTGCAGAAAACTTAATATAAATAACATTATATGTAAATCATTAATTTAAAAATAAATATATGCAAAATGTTGTTAAGGTTTCTTTCAAAGTGATAAGAGAAAAACAAAACCCAGCACTAATATTTGTATTTCTATAATTTGATTTGGTTAAAATCTTGCATTGGTGGTCGAGAGGTCAGCGCGACTGTCTTGCACTTGCAGGCAGTTGCCCGGGTTGCGGGTTCGCGTCCCGGCCGATGCTATGACACATAAAAAAAAAAAACATTAAGGTCGCATGGCTCAACTTTCTAAAAAGAAGTAGTAGTTTACGAAAATTTTAGATGGATTAAAAGTAACTAGATCTGGAAATCATAATTAGTATTAATTAATTTTAATAAAGTTGATCATAAAAAAATTTAATCATAAGATTAAACCAAAAATGTATAAATTTATTATCACCTTCATCTAAAATGATTATTGTATTATTCTGTTTTAACAATGCACTATTTAAATCCTCATTTTTAAATAAATATATGTGAAATTAGGCTTTACGAAAACTGCTTTACAAGATACCATCAACATAATATTAAAGAAACAGAAAGATAATATATATTTATAGATTTATTTAATTATTGTAATTAAATTCAGTTTAAAAGACTGAAGTAAGTAAATTATAAATAATTATATCTGTAGTAGATTTATTTCAATCTTTTAAATTGCTTTACAATAATTATGTAGTTATGCCTTACTTGGTTTAGAGCAGTGATAGAGTGATGGATTTTCCAATTGAAAGTTCTTAAACTGCAGCTTCTACTATGCTACTTTTGTTTCTTGAAATGTCTTATAATCATTCAATTTTTATTTAATATAAATTGTAAACTTATTTAATTTCTAATTACTGTATTTTAAAATAAGTAAATAAACTTATAATGTATTCATGTTTGTCTACAAGTTTGCAATGATGAAATTCGAACTTAATTTGTATTTTTCTGAATACATTTATCTATTAGTAATATATGCAGATTAGTATAAAACACAACATTTCATATAATATTCTGCTCTCTTCTTCAGGTGTTGGTGATTTAGCAAATGACTATCTAGCATGGAAATTGAGACAATAAGTTGTAGATTTGCAAAATAAGTGATACTCTAATCACCAGAACATATATTTTCTCTGATGACTTCCAGATACATATGGTATTTATAGATGCAGTTCATGTTTTTCAGCACTTCAATTACGATTTTCTTTTGTTTCTGTGGCACTCCTGATACATATGGATAGATTATAGTACATATTATACTTTTTTCTTTGATATTTCTTTCTATTGATTAAACAGAATTTTTTTAATAATAGCTGATGTATAGACAAATTCATGATTGGTTATTCTATATTAGTCTAGTCTTTTTTCTTTAAGTCACCAGTTTCTGAATATTTTTTTTTTGCTGTGTTCAGTAGTAATAGTATAATTCCAATTTTTGTGCTTTTATCATGACTGGATGTATATGCTAAGTACTTTTCTCTATGTGAGAGCATTCTGTAAACCATAGTTTTAATTTTGATATGAGATATTTTTTCACAAAAACACTCAAAAATGTCAATATTGTTCATGTTTGAATGTTGTCAATGTATGTTATTGATATATATCCAGAATGTTTATAATAGTGTTTTCCATGTTAACATGCAATAGTTAAGTCAGACTTTTTTGTGGATAGAATAGTATTTATGAATGTATTTGTAAGCAATTTCATGAAAATGTTGCTAGTAATGGACCCATAATCATATTTTGACAAAATACTGTGACTTAGATGTCAAAAGATTATGAATCCTGAAAATAAATCTTAACAAACTTTGATATTTTGAATTTCTAGAACTAATTGCAAATGTGGCTGACTATACAAAGTGTGTATCATTATCATCATCATCATATTGAACCAGAGTTTTAATGAGGATGTAGTTTTATTAATGACTATGATTTTACACACATCTATGTTTCTTTTACATCTCCACATATTTTAATCATGCTTGTATAAGTAAGCTAAAAAAATATTACCAAGATTTTCAATTAGATATCTGGTGAGAATTATAATAGCTAAATACTCACCTATTGTCCAATATTTGAATGGTTAGCTGGGTTAGCTACTGTAAACAATTTTTAAGGCTTATTGAAAATAGTTTTATCTGGTCTAAAATCAAATTGAAATCATAGGAAAGTTTAATATAGATGCACCAATACTATGCAACATAAACCTTAAACATGTGCATTGAATCAAATTGCAAAATAGATTTAATTAATAAATAACTATACAAGTGATTAGATTTATATTTTTAACATGGCAAAAGTTATCAAGGTTTCTTTTAAAGTCATCAATTCTTTAATTTTAATGATGTCTTTGTCAAGAATTAACAATGTTTATATGAAAGAAACTGAAACTATAGGCATAACATCACTTCATCTCCATCAAAAGTCTGGATTTTTTATGATGTGGATATACATAAACATATTTTCTTCAATTAAATTCACAGTAGAATTAGAACAAAAATATTGGCAGTCTTAGATTCTCTTGTGACAATACTACCCCTTGAAAAATTAAACACTACTATTTGCAATGACTGCTTGCTCCTAAATCAATAATGACAGAAAGACAAGAAGTAAAATTATGTTATTACTATGGATGAAAGCAAAAAAACTTTATTCAGAAGTTAAT
Source organism: Epiperipatus broadwayi (assembly GCA_028023455.1). NCBI lineage: Eukaryota > Metazoa > Onychophora > Udeonychophora > Euonychophora > Peripatidae > Epiperipatus > Epiperipatus broadwayi. Next base: position 435,839 of record JAQFVV010006702.1, read on the forward strand.
GATTTTGAAAAGAACAAACTCTCATGAAAAATGAGTTATCTGTCATCTATTTGAAAAAACTTTAAATAAACAACAAAAAGAAATATCAAAATAAAAAGTCAGTGATAGGTATTATACCATCAGACAAATTAAAAAAAAACCCATAATAAAGATAATGTTTTACTTTCTCTAGCATATTATAAGGAATACTAACCATTACAAAATTAAACTTGAATGATTTTCTATATTTATATATTGGTGAAGCCAACTATCTGATTAAAAATGATTAAAAGAACACAAAAAATAATTAGAGAAAAAAGATATAGGAGCCATTCATGTACTAATGAACATATATTCAATTAAAAAAACATAAAAGTATTAAGCAGAGATAAAACAGCAAAAATAATAAAAATTAAAAAATGTGTTCACATAACAATGGAAAATAATCCCATAAATCAGTTCAGTGTGATAATTCATAATATTTGAAAACTATTATTTTATTTTGCCTTAAAACTGATTATTTTTTTCAGAATAATTTAATTGGTTAGAGCATTACCTTAAAAAATCTAAAGATGACTGGTTCAGTTATGATGATAGAAGTTACTGGGCATGGCAGAAATATGTGGACAAGAGATGAAATCAATACCACTTGAAACATTGTGTTCTAACTGTAATGTGTTTTTACTAATAGTTTAATCTATTTTGGAAAAGTATAAATAAAGTTTAAATTTTTTTTAACAATTAATAGTAACTGAAACACACAGGATTATTATATACCTGTGTTTATATATGTAATATATAGGGTATATGAGCACAGACTTTTACATGACCCACCACTCTCCACACTATCTCATAACACTGATACACTTGAACACATATATGTCAAAAAGATAAATAATCACTAATATACATATTTCATGCTAAACCAGAAATCATCAGTTGGTTCAGATTACCATCTCTACACATGTATGCTATAAGTGCTCAGATATATATTAAGATAGCCAATCCTCATACTTTAATAGACAGGCTTCAATTTACTCCACATTCCAACTCTTCAACCATCCATCCAATTAAAAATATGATGATGGAATGCTCAAAGGCCACCCCGAGGCTGAGATTTTTGTCACCCTCATGTTGACCTAAGGTCAATATGGCCCCTCATGTACAGGACATAATCCATTTAAGACATATACAAGGGATGGGCAGACATCAATAATCTGGACCAACTGATGATTACTGGTTTAGCATGAAATACATATATTGGTGATTATCTTTTCAACATATATGTGTTCAAGTGTATTAGCATTATGAGATAGTGTGGAGAATGGTGAGTTGTGTGAAAGTCTGTTCTCATATACCCTATATATTACATATATAAACACAGGTATATAATAAGCCTGTGTGTTTCAGTTATTACATAGTAGAGATGTCTGCCCATCCCTTATATATGTATTAAATGGATTATGTCCTGCACATGAAAGGTCAGATTGACCTTAGGTCAACAAGGGTGTATCAGTGTTAATTTGATAATGAAAATAGTTCAACATATAACTATAACTGTAATTCACAAATTGCTACACTTATTTCTAATATCAGTTTTAAATAAGAACACACATTTTGAACTCATGCTTGAATATCTCAGCAAGGAATAATGATTATATTTTAAATATAGATTTTTTAAATTAAAATATGATAAATATTCATATGACAGATTACAAGTTAACTTTTATTGGTTAGTAAATAAGTAACCAGTTATTAATTACCTCTAAAATAAAGGTTCCACATTAATGTAGATTCTCCACTAAGTATTTATATGATGACAACAAAAAGTAATAAATATAAAACAATGCCACCTTCATAATTAATACGAAGGTGCCTTACTCCTAAAGTGCTGAGCCCATGGTATTTTTTTAATAATAGAAATAATGTCCAAAAAAGTAAATGCGCACAGGTTGATACATTCGTCTTAGTCTAAAAAATTTGCAATCTATTCTGAAATGTGAACATAAAAAGTAATCCCAAAACTATCGTATTTTATTTACTATTTTACCAAATTAGAGCTATATATATATATTAGTAAATTTATATTTCCCAGAAAATCATGGACAAATCCTTTTTCTTTATAAATCAAACTTTTGACGTCCAAAACCAAATGTGCTTCCTTTAAATAATATGGTTGAACTTGCATTCAATATTTATCTTTTAAAAAAGAAAAAAATTAATAAGCGTTGGAAAAGAAAGCAATTTTCTACTACTTAGAAATTTTTTTTTTAATATCTCTCGCTTCACTCATTTTAATGCTTTCTTTTTAAAGCTATTTTGCGATTATCTTGGCAAAGAAGTGAGATTATTTCTGGGAATATTGTTATGATTGGATTTATATCTAGAATTGCTTAACACTTTTACAGTTAAAATAAACATAAGAGTTATATTTTTATAATTTGTTTTGTTTATTTTAATTTAGAAATTAAATATTTACGAATAAATGAAGCTAGATATATTTCCTATAATATAAAAAAAAAAACCCTAGCAATTACATAAGTAATAAAACAAAAGAAAAGTAATAAAAAAAATTTAAATAGTAATTTTCTCTTTAACAAGCAATAAATAAAGTTATTATAATGGTAGTGAAATTTTAACTTTCAACTAATATTTTAAGACCCTAGGCAAAAATATAAGATCAAATTTAGCCCTGGCTTCAATATTCTTTATAGATTGATAATTTTGAGACATAGGCATTGGAAAAAAATTGATGTTATATTAAAATAAAGACAAATGAGATTCTATATTTTGAAAAGGAATAGGTTGGTATTTACAATCTATTCTTTATTAAACAAAGGAAAAAAATATTTAAATTAAATGGAAATAAATAACATAAAATAATAATTACTAATAGTCCTACTGAATTTAAAGTTGAACATAGGATATTCAAATGAAGTTGAAAATAAATGTAATTTTTAAACTAATATTTTATTGATAATTAAAAGCAAGTTAATTGAATCCCAAAAGTGACAATGAATAAAAAGGATTATATTAATTTTTGGATTGCCTAGATATATCAATAAAAAATTAAGAAATCGAAAAAAATATTTGCAAAAAAATTAAATGGTTATATTGCTCAGGAGATCACTTGATGTACAAGCACCAAAATGACTAGTTGAACTTTAATCCAGAAACTTTCAGATCTTAAGTCTGCCATGTAATTACTGCATTAAATCACACAAAGCAAAAATGAGTAAAAATACTACAAATCAGTGTTAACAATTGTCCAACATTGAACTGATGATGTTCAGAGAAAAAGACTTATTTCTTGTAGGATATTACTATTGTATTATTACTACTTAAAAGAATTGATTTTTTTAAATGTTGGTAGTAACATTAAGCTTTCACCAAAATGATCTAAAAATTTAAAATTCTTAGCAAACCATGATTGACTATTATAAATACTTTCTTAGGCAAAAACAAATCATTATAAAGAAACTTGGTATAACCATGCTCAACATATGACATCTTACAAACTGTATTATATCAGAAATTAGAATTAAAAAAATAACATCATAAGTCTCATTGTTAGACAAATTACTATTAGTACACATTAATATTATAAAGGTAGTTGCACTAAAAATGGCCATGCTCCAAACATAATAGTAAGAAAGTTATTGTTTTTTTATAAACAACTTCAATGCATACTAAATTTCAATAGTTTAAAACACTAAAATTGTTAATAGGATTATGATTTTCTTTTTTACATCAACATTCTGCTTTTATTGCTTTAAAAGAATATAAAATATCCATGACTAGTAAATTACTGGAACTCCTTTGAAGTTTTAATCCACTGATCATCCATAAATTTTTATTTCCCTGAATCACTAAATTTCTATCTTTAAATATCTATATTATTTATTATGAAACTCCACATTTATATCATTCTTCCATCAAAAAGAGAATCCAACATGTTAAATCAAATTACTAACAATATGGTAATTTTCAAGAAATCAGTCAGGTTATGTTTTTTTTAAAGATTTTACTACAGCACACTTCTTAAGAAAATTCACAGTTTAGCATAAACTTGAAAACCCAATCAATTCTTTTATATGATATTAATATTGTTTTAAGCAGATGGAGAAAATATTTGAATTATCATTTGAATAGTTATATTATAATTTAAGTGATTATTTTTAATGGAATATTTTTCCAATTAAACTTATTTAGATTTGGAAATAATATTTTGTTTAAATTGCATGTTGTTATTAAATCAGTAATGACTGGAAGGTTGCTATTCTTCCACATGCACCTTACTATTACTTTCAGACAGCCAATAGCTGTTAAAACAGTGGTCTGAGAAGCGATCAGGCCTAGACACATGACAGAGATTTTTTTGCCAAGAAAAGAATGATACCAATCTTCTCTTTTACTTAACTTTTTATATATCATAAATTAATAATTCAGTGAGTAATAAATGTATATGTTTATATATTCATGCTTTCAAGCCAAGATGCTTAAGACTGGCTTATATATATATAAAGTTAAGTAAAAGAGAAGATTGGTATCATTCTTTTCTTGTCAAAAAAATCTCCGTCATGTGTCTAGGCCTGATCGCTTCTCAGACCACTGTTTTAACAGCTATTGGCTGTCTGAAAGTAATAGTAAGGCACATGTGGAAGAATAGCAACCTTCCAGTCATTAGATTTGGAAAGAAATATTTATCATGATGAAATTAAAATAGCTTCTTAGAATCTTAAAAATGAAAAGATTGCTGACTCTGATGAGATACTTGGTACAGTTTTAAACTATGGTGATAATATGCTAGCTTTAAAATTATTATTAAGTTTTAAAAATATAGATCTATGAAGCTAAACAAGGCAAAACTCTCCATACAGTAGTATCACCCTGTGCCAACCAGAGTAATCAATGGATGCCAGAAGGCTTGTGCATAAAATCCCTATCTAATGCCTACTCATCCAATATCCCCAGACTAGTTTCTGGCTTGTGGCACAGGGTGACACTACTGTATGGAGAGTTTTGCCTTGTTTATAAACAATTATGTGTTGGTATAGGAGATGGTGATCATGTGATGCTTAATGGTTTAATGTCTATGAAGTTGTGCTATTTGATTTAAAAAATGCTTCTATTAGTACTATTTATAAAGTATAAACAGTAGAAAAGACTGCAATAATTACCATGAAAAATATTATTCAATACAGCTAAAATATTTATAAAGTTTTTATTTGATAGATTACTTTTGGTGATGTCTGGGAGATTATTTGAAAGCTAAAGTAGCTTTAGATTATCAAGAAACCCTGCAGTCATGGATTTCGTTGACAGGCAATATGAGTAAAGATGAGTTATGTACAATTTTTATCAACTTGATCATGTTATATGACTAAATTAACTAAAAAGTTTGTTACAATGTTGAAATTAACTGTTTATTTATAAATGTTTGTTCAAATTGTATAGTTTTTACATAAAAATAAGAAAGGATGTGCTATAATCAGTGGCGAAAAAATTCTGAAGCATATTAAATAGAAAATGGTATTAAGCACAGTATATAGTTTTCCAATTTTATTGATTGTGAGACTTGCACCCTGTTTATAGAATATAAAAACATTCAAAAATATAAGGGCTCTTTAATGGTAGGGTCATAATCTGTCCAATATGGTTTTCAATTTATTGGACATAATAATATGAAATCTACAATTTTAAAACATTACTTCATTGGATTACCTATGTGAAGTAGATTAACAAATTTTCTTTCTGAAATAATATTTTATGGACATATAAAAGAGGATTGCATGGCAGAGGTAGATTTGTTATTTCAGACATATTCTTAAAAATGATTGTTTTTATTTGGAAAATGTAGCCAGTATAGAATGCAGTGGAAAGCTACAATTACAAAAAAGTGCTGAAGTCCAAAGTTTTGTGAGGATAGCACTTTAAAATTTTAAATATATTTGTATTCCACTAATTGTTTCATATAGTTAACATAAAACTTATTGTTAATCCTCCATCTTTTACTTTTTATTTTTTTTTTAGAGTTAGAAAGTTTTTATTTATTTAAGAGTGTCTATTAATAAGTGTATTATTTTAATTATTGTTAATATTTAAAAAAACTATTTAATACATAGTAGAATCTTACTCCAGTTCAATCTCTATCATATTTGATTTAACATAATAAAAGACTTGCAATATTGTAAAAAAAGATCACTACTGAAATGTACTAATTTAATTCTCTGTTTTAGTAGTTTCCAAGATATTTTTTTAAAATGACCTTTGCAATGTAAAAATTCCAAAAGAATAAACTGAAGTAGTAAGAATTATTTATAGATTATTACTATTTTCTACGTTTTTTTTTCTTTTTTTTTTTTTGTTGTATCAAAATTGTAATAGTTATAACTGTTTATATTCAATGACATTTAATTTGATTTTGTAACAGTCAAATCTGTACATTCATGCAACAAAGTCTAGAACTTTAGTAAATCATACCAAGGCTGACCAGCATAGAATGATACGAACCATGTTGTCTGATGTAGCCCCAATTCCTTTACTAACGCTCAAAGATTTACCACCTTGCGAATGACACATATGAAGCCACAGCAGCATTTTCCTTCATCACGTGCCAGCATTAGCACATCTGTAAAGCACAAGACTATGAGAAATTGACCTATTAACTAGTATAGCTATATAGACGATGTGTGTGGCAGAACATAATTATAAAATATGGATTGTGATTCTTAACTAATGATTAACTAATCAGTAAAGACTTACCAATGAGCAACATTGAGACATGACACCAAAGTTAAATTCAAAACTAATTTAATGAACTAAATATTAAAATTAATAAATGAAAATAATGATTCTAACATGGCTATATAGGTTGTATCACACGCAGGTGACTAAGTTAGGAATACAATTTCATATTTGAGTTTGAGATTCACACGCAAGTGATGACTGGAGTTATAATCATTTATGGTTTGCCTAGTTACATATGGCTTTAATTTACATATACATTTGGGACAATGTAAATCACTCACAGGTGACATTAATCATTTTGGTTAGTTACATTACTATCTTTATTACAGATACATATATTACTCGTAGGTGATGATTTTACTGTTTATATAGCAATTCCAATCACACGCAGGTGATTGTAGTTTGGTTTACAAATCATTTAATTTAGTTTGCTACATTTAGATATCACTCGCAGGTGATGAAGAAATTATACGTGTAAAATTTATATATTCATGATCCTTAAGATTACTTTATAGATCGAGATTAATTTGCTCATGACCATCTATGCTTAGTTTATGCTATATAACAGGGTCTAGATCCACTCTAGAGCTAGCAGAAGTGATTATACATATTGATAAAAAATATAACATTTTATTAAGCGCGAATACTTACTATTCTCTATATAGCTTATGTGCCTATGAAATTAGACTCAAATTCAGATCAAAGTTGAAAATACAATTATTATGGTGGGATGAACTGATGATTGGCAGTCAGACTTCAGATACCATGGTGTATAGAAAATATAAAGTCTGATATAGCCCTTGCATCTCGAGAGTGCCTTTTTATGGGATTTTTACCATGTAATGGTTCCCTTTTCACCGTATTCATTGCTGTGAAAATAAGATAAGAGACCTTTTTAGTCTGGCAATCGAACAACTAATTAAACTATGGGAGTCTCATGCTCCATTTCTGAGGATGCAGAATGGGGTGGGATATCCAACCTCCATCTGAAGAGATAGTTGTCCGAATTAAGAGAGTAATGGCGTAGCCTTGCACATACGACCACTAAAATGTACAGCAACAAATATATATATATATACACCATAGCATTTCTTAAAAACACACTCGCACCGCTGACCACATTATATAATAAAATTTTATGATGCTAAACACTAGTTTTCTTCATGAAACTACCATATATCAGTTCATTAGGTAGCATTTGTAATTATGCTATTAAGAAAAATCTAGGAATCTAATTTCTAAAGCTACCTATATAGGACAGATATACTGTCTTTCATATATTTATGCAAAAGATCCCCCCCCCCCATTCAAAAATGTCTAGCGTGATTCAGTCTAATTGGAAACGCAATAAAGTTGTGATTCGTTAAAAATGAAAAATAAAATCATATTTTTGATTTTTAGTATTGATGGATTTAAATAAAATGTTATATCGTCTTATTTTATTTTTTTTTTTTATCTGTCTCAATAAAAAAAAGAAAGAAATTAATTATCCAATCATTAAAAAGAAAGAAAAAGGATACTTGAGTTAAACTGAGGCAGTATTCAAATTAGACACGTCGTTGAAGAAAGAAGAAATTTTTTTTTCTCTCTATCGTCTTACACAGAGGGCTTTAACAAAACGTGAAAATAAAAATAAAAAGTTTTACTAGAGAAATTATAATGAAACTGGAATAAATTAAGAGCTTCACTCTCTCCATGCTGTGCCATGACTTTCCATTAATAAAATAACCTGCCTTCGTTTGAATAAAATGGACCGTAAAACTGGAAGGTAATTTTTATAAAATACTAAAACATAATAATCAAATATTACAAAGTGAATTTTTCGAACTAATTGCGTAGAATTGTTCAATAAATATTAAGACATCTTTATTATACTTTTATGTTTGACCGAATTATAGATATTTAACTGCTTCTAAACTCATTATAGTGTAATGAAGTTTATGTGTAAGAATATGCTTCTACATTTGGCTAAAATATAAATGCTTCAATTATCAAATGATAAATACTCTATAAATCATAGATATTTAATTGCTTCTAAACTCATTGTAGTGTAATGAAGTTTATGTGTAAGAATATGCTTCTACATTTGGCTAAAATATAAATGCTTCAATTATCAAATGATAAATACTCTATAAATCATAGATATTTAATTGCTTCTAAACTCATTGTAGTGTAATGAAGTTTATGTGTAAGAATATGCTTCTACATTTGGCTAAAATATAAATGCTTCAATTATCAAATGATAAATACTCTATAAATCATAGATATTTAATTGCTTCTAAACTCATTGTAGTGTAATGAAGTTTATGTGTAAGAATATGCTTCTACATTTGGCTAAAATATAAATGCTTCAATTATCAAGTGATAAATATTCCATAAATCATAGATATTTAACTGCTTCTAAACTTATTATAATGTAATGAAGTTTATGTGTGAGAATACGCTTCTACATTTGGCTAAAATACAAATGCCTCAATTATCAAATGATAAAATACTCTATAAACCAGAATAATCCCAAGCTCTTCCCATAAAAAAATTAATGAACTATCATTGAATTAGGATATTCATAATTTTCTTCTCTCAAGTGAATTCAAGATGAACTATTAAATGAATACGGAATGAATTATTGTTAAACCAGAATAATCCCAAGCTTCTTCCCATAAAAGAATTAATGAACTATCATTGAATTAGGATATTCATAATTTTCTTCTCTCAAGTGAATTTAAAATGAACTATTAAATGAATTCGGAATGAATTATTACTAAACCAGAATGTTTACAAGTTTATTCTCATAGAGGAATTAATGAACTATTGTTGAAATTGCAAATTGATTGTTATCTAATAAATTTTTGTTACTCAAAATTAAATTGGTTGTCCATTTATCCCATTCTATTTTGTTTATCTACCACATCATTCACCAATTATAGCATTGATTCATGAGAATCTCATGTTCTCTGAGCTACGTCTGACATAACTTGACCTAGGCCAGTCAGGTTGTAGTGAGATGGAACTCTAATGGCGCTGTTTGGAAAACCAAACATATAAATGTTTAGATGTTCCCAGTCTCTATTGTACTACATCCTCTGATGAGCAGGAAATATTGTTGTAGGTGCCATTAACATCTGCACTAGGAATGTCAATTGATAATTCCTTCCTACAGCATGCTCATCAGAAAATTGTTACGACTGACGTAATAAAAACGGTTGTATGGCGGTCCGGTTACATTTGGCGTCCAACTGTGAGGCTTTACCTGGATAAACTATTTTTAGTTCTCCGGTTACATTTGTCTTTCAACTGTGAGGTTTTATTCAGCTAGCCTAACCATAGGCACTTATTACATTGCCACCTTACTGTGAAGTCCGATCTAGCTAGCCTACTAATAAGCATAAGCAGATCACGATTCTGTGATATGAACAGTGCATATGATGTGGTGATGTAAGTTGTTCAGGAAGGATAAAGAAATAAAAGTTTAAAAGAAAGGCAAAACGAAAATGAATGGCATAATGAATGAAACGGGCATTTCAAAGAAGATGGAGTAGGGTCATGGTGTGGATGGAGAGAGAAGCTTACTAAGTCAGAAAACAAAGGAAAAATGGTAAACATGGAGGCTCAAAAAACAGAAAAAATAGTTACGATAGCTCAGATAATAGAAATTATAAAAGCAGACCAAAAGAAAAAGGACAAACAAAGAGAAGAAGATAACCAAAAATGGGATAAACAAAGAGAAGAAGATAACCAAAAATGGGATAAACAAAGAGAAGAAGATATCAAACAAAGAGAAGAATATAACCAAAAATGGGATAAACAAAGAGAAGAATATAACCAAAAATGGGATAAGCAAAGAGAAGAAGATATCAAACAGAGAGAAGAAGATAAAAAACAAATTATGGAAGCAGTGGAAAAACAGAATGAAAAGTTAGACCAGTTGATAAAGGAAATAATTCAACCTAAAAAATTGGATGAGGAGGAAACTTTGGAATCTCCAAGCAAAGATATTTTAAAGGAATCACAAATTGAATATCCTATAACTGATGAAGCAAAATTTGAGATTGTTAAAAAGGAAGAAATTGAAATTACAAAGAGTGATCTTGAAATTGTCAGTCTACCTTCAGGAAAACTTCTGATTATGGAATATACCTCTAAAATTGAAAAGAAAGAAACAGTATATATGGAAGCTGAGAATGAAATTGTATCAAATACAGCAAAAGAGTTTCAAATGGATGAAAATGAATCTAATAAAGCAAAATTAAAATCTTCTGATCTTCAAGAAGATGAAAAATGTGAAAATGAACATAATCAAAAACTTAATTCTCATATAACTAAGGAATTGTTCAATATAGAAGAAAATGTTTCAGAAAAAATGTCTGATATATGCTATGAAATAGTAACAGAGATAGAGAAAGAAACCATAAAATGGAAAGAAAAGTGTGTTAGTCCTCAGCCATATGTAAAAATTATAAACAAAAGCTTAATAAACTCAAATCAAAAATTGAGTACAGAAAAAAAATATATAAAGACAGTTATTAAAAATATAGTTGCTTACGCAGGAAAAGACACCAAAAGGGAATCTGAAAACTCAGGATTTATCAGTGTGAAAGAAATTAAACAACAAGAAACCTTTGCAAATACCAAAAAAATAATTACTATGGCAGAAGAACCATTTAAAAGGAAACTTTTATGTAAAAACGAAATACCACCATGGAAGAGGAGTAGGAGAAAATTCACAGATGGTGTTCATGGTCCATATCGGACGCGTATAATTAGAAGATCAAACAGTAACAAGGATCTCCAAAGAGAATACAGAAATGAAGAAGCAAGACACCACAGTAATGTTGAACATGATAAATTTTCAACAAAGAGACGATCCAGAAGTATGTCACCTCATAATATAAAAGAGGACTATAGGAGAACTGATCATGATCCTCAGTCTCTCCAAACCAAGTTGCAGTTATGATTCAGAATAAAATAGAGATAGCTGATGGAAAAAGTTTGTGAGTGTGATGTAGTGATGCATGAACTTGTGTTTTTCATGTTGAGATGGTGGATGATTGAGCAGAGCTGCTTGGATGCATTGTGTTATGATGCTCCGAAGTATATGCTCGGCACTATCCTGACCTGGATGTTGTGCTTCAAGAGTAGTCCAGCAGTGCGTATATATAGGTCTCATGGATAGACCTTTGGTCTCATGGATAGGCCAAATGATAGCCCCTAAGACTCACTGGAGCTGAGCAGGGTTGGCTGAGTGCCAAATTGATTTTTTTTCTCTGGCTCCTACTCTTGATTGGATGATGCTTCTAGGTACAAGAGAGGTAGTGCTTAAAAATGAGATATTTTCTCGTGACGTCATGAGGCGGTGTGTACTGGTAGTTTGTGCTTGGCCATCTATTTGTCCCAGCATTGGAGGCTATGGTTCATGTATTCACTTTTCCAGCTCATCTTACCCATTCATCAGCATATCTAAAACCAGTATTGAGAAATAATATGTATAGTATATGGAATGAAATCGTACTTCCAGGCGATTTCATCCCAAAAGTTGGTGAGGGGTAATGTGACAGATATACTGTCTTTCATATATTTATGCAAAAGATCCCCCCCCCATTCAAAAATGTCTAGTGTGATTCAGTCTAATTGGAAACACAATAAAGTTGTGATTCGTTAAAAATGAAAAATAAAATCATAATTTTGATTTTTAGTATTGATGGATTTAAATAGAATGTTATATCGTCTTATTTTATTTATTTTTTTTATCTGTCTCAATAAAAAAGAGAAAGAAATTAATTATCCAATCATTAAAAAGAAAGAAAAAGATACTTGAGTTAAACTGAGGCAGTATTCAAATTAGACACGTCGTTGAAGAAAGAAGAAATTTTTTTTCCTCTCTATCGTCTTACACAGAGGGCTTTAACAAAACGTGAAAATAAAAATAAAAAGTTTTACTAGAGAAATTATAATGAAACTGGAATAAATTAAGAGCTTCACTCTCTCCATGCTGTGCCATGACTTTCCATTAATAAAATAACCTGCCTTCATTTGAATAAAATGGACCGTAAAACTGGAAGGTAATTTTTATAAAATACTAAAACATAATAATCAAATATTACAAAGTGAATTTTTCGAACTAATTGCGTAGAATTGTTCAATAAATATTAAGACATCTTTATTATACTTTTATGTTTGACCGAATTATAGATATTTAACTGCTTCTAAACTCATTATAGTGTAATGAAGTTTATGTGTAAGAATATGCTTCTACATTTGGCTAAAATATAAATGCTTCAATTATCAAATGATAAATACTCTATAAATCATAGATATTTAATTGCTTCTAAACTCATTATAGTGTAATGAAGTTTATGTGTAAGAATATGCTTCTACATTTGGCTAAAATATAAATGCTTCAATTATCAAATGATAAATACTCTATAAATCATAGATATTTAATTGCTTCTAAACTCATTGTAGTGTAATGAAGTTTATGTGTAAGAATATGCCTGTTTTAGAGCATAAGAAATGGTGATCATGTAATATTTCAACTTTATTATTATGTAATCTTATTATTTAATCTTATTATGAAAATTGCATCTGTAGATAACACATTAAAAGTCAATATGACATTTGTGCTAATAGAACAGTTAAGCAACAAAATCTAATATATAAATCAAAATATAAACTTAACATTACAACAAAAAATTTATAGATCATTGATATATCATACTCAAAATATTCATTTATTTTACTCTTAAAATCTGGTTTTATATTGACACTACATTCTAATTATTTTGGCTAATTTATAACTTAAAAATTATTTTTTTATTATCACTTTCACTTGGAATTTTTTCTTGATACTATGATCTCATAGTTTTTTTCATAGTGAAAATTAATCTCAATCTTTTAAAAGCATAAGCAAACTTATGCTAATAAATATCACTTTAATGGACATAAATCATCTACATTCAGCTAAAACAATATAAGACAATGTGATGCGTGATGTGATGTATTATGGCTTCCCCTTAAACGAAGTCAAGAATATCTCAGCAATTATGCCCAGATAAACCTGTTAGCTCACTTTCTTTTACATTCTCACTCTAAATTTACCCATAATCTGCTCTATCCCATTTCACAACATAATTTTTGTCAACTCTATAACCTTTATATCTAAACCTCTTATCTTTTCCCAAACCTAGCATAAAAACCAATAATCACTTTCTGTATAATCACTCTTTTCATATTTATTTTTCCATAACTTCATTATATGTACCCTTTCTGTTTTCAAACATTTACATTCAATTAATAAATGCCTAATATTTTCAATTCCTTCCTTACATAATTTACAAAATAAATCACCCATATTTTTCCATTTACATGTATATTCTTTTGTAGCTAAAGATCCTGTTCGAGCTCTTAAACAATAAACTACTTTCCTTACTATTATCATATATTAACTCACACCTAATATTCTGTTTATTTCTATATATATTTAAACTCTTTTTTACTTCCATACTATTTCTCCATCTCTTCTAACTCCCTAGTCTTTATTAATAAATTTATTCTTTTAACCCATTCCTTACCACTATAACACTCAACAATCCTCCTAACACAATCATCCCATCTTTTGTACAAATATACTGATATAAATTCTTTATCCAAATCTTTTGCATACTGCATTACCTTTCTCACCCATCTTGTTACCTGCCCTTTACTCATAACCCAATTAAATACTATTTTGGCTATTCTTTTATTATCCATAAACTGCAATCTACCAAACATTTTCATTTTACTTTTTGCATCTCTCATATGAAAACTTGACCATCCCATTTCTCCTTGAATTGCCTCCTTGTTGTCCATACTTCTGCATCCAATGCATGTCTTCCTACTTCCTTTGAGCTTTTTCTAAATAATCTAATATCTTTTTACTAACATATAATGCATCATTACCATATGTTAACCTCTGCTACTGCAACTCCTTTCCATATAATTCTAACTACATCATATTTATTATATGAAAATACTGTTAATTTCTTTATCAATCCCTTTCTTTTCTTTGCTTCATTTATCAATTTTTTCTCCCATTCATCCAAATAATTTTTCTGATTACTTAAAATAATTCCCAAATAACTATATCTATTCACCACACTTAACTTAATATCTCCCAATAAAAATTCTACATCTTCTCTTCTCCGTATTCACCATCATTATAGTTGATTTTTCTTCACTAAATTTAATCCCCATCTCTTTACCCACCTCTTGCACATGTCCTCAACATAACTTCCATATCTTCTCTTTTTCTGCACACAAAAATATATCATCTGCAAAAAAAAAAGACCTGACAAAATATATACTCCCTTACTACCTATTAACGGTATCTCTATCCCTCTTCCTAATCTTTCCATTGCTCTTTCCATTTCACCCAAATACAAACACAAACAAAATAGGTGATATAGGGCATCCTTGCCTTAGTCCCACACCATTTTTAACTTTAATTGGATTCTCTATTCTCTGAATTGATATGATATGTAATAATTATTTTCATATAATTTCTTAATAATATCTTATTAAAGCTTCATCCATTCCCCAAATTCTTATAAACTTATCCATAATCTGGATTTCTCTATCTACTTTATCATATGCCTTCTCAATATCTATAAAACTCATATATAACTGTTTATCTACATTCCTACTCATATCCATAAGTTGTGTAACTACAAATAAACTATCTCCTATATGTCTATCTAACCTAAAACCTCCCTGTATTTCACCCACTACATTATTCTCTTCCATCCATTTTTACAACTTTACAAGCCAACCATATACGAGAAAACTTTATATAAACTGATGTTACTGCTATCGGTCTATAATTATTCAACTTTCTATGATCCTTACCCTTTCTCTTTAAGTAATAACCTTACTCTTGTATTACTCCAACTACCTGGGAAAACTCTATTCTGTGCCATTTTATTAAAACAGGATAATAACTTTACTTTTGCCCTATATCCTAAATTCATTGCCATCTCTGCTGCCCATCCATATAAACTCCTTTGCCTTCCCACTTTTCAATTTCTTTTCTCTTACCTCATTTAGTTCATTTTCTGAAAAGCTAATATTCCCATTACTATATTCTTTCATATTTTCTAACATTCTATCATTCACATCAAACATCTTTTCAATATTCATTACATAA